>CM036321.1:36173395-36598767 GCA_020567845.1 Rhododendron henanense subsp. lingbaoense
TTCTGGACTTCTAAAGGGAAAACGAAAATGTACGATATATGTATGTATATATATATACCTGACGAATCCCGAGCCAATGAATTGCGACATTCTCAGTCAGCAAGCTGTTCTTGAGCTCCACCACAACCGTATCATTCACCCGGGCCTCGATCGTCGGCCCCAGGGTCTGCCCGTTAATGGTGATGGCCGGTTTCTTGTAATAGTCCTGAGACTTGTACTCGTACTTCACTTCCCACTTGTAATGCCGGATTCGTGCCTCTGCTCCAAATGGAACAGAGAGTAGAGATAGAGAGAGAAACAGAGCCATGATCAGCTCACGACCCATGTCTTGAAAATAAAATCAATCAAATCCTAAGCTGGAAAAAAGGGTGTGAAACTGTATTAAATGGAATGGGTGGGTCTTGATGTGAACTGTGTGGGAGTACTTGATTTTTGAGCTTTGTTTTAATGTTTGGGAGGGTATTTATACACATGTTTGTGTTTGTGAGAATAGGGTAGGTAGAGCTGGGTAAATTTCTAGGTAAAGTGTCGATAGAGTGATCCGTACGGTTGGCCTACTGATCAAGGTCTGAGACCCAAGGATTTTGTTTCATCCGAAGATCTCAGTTTCGAAACCTCTCGAATGCTACTAATTTTAAAATCTGAAGATATCAGCTCTCGGAAGCCTCTCAGATGCTATTAACTTCAAATGAGTTAGTTCATATGGAACTTTTATCCGACTTTAATCAGGAGCCCCGCAAGTGGAAAATGGGATTGATTCCTCGAATTAGTCGAGATACACGTAAGTTAGGGAGACAGAAGATAATTCAAGGATGATCTAGGGAAGTTCTTGGAAGGGTCCTGGGGGGGATTTTTCTATTGTTTGTTTTTTCGCATATGGGAGAATATGGATTTTGAATTGTCCGACACTACAGACATTGACCTTTGAAATTTATCGGGTTTTGCGATTGGGGATGTATCTTAGAATGATCTAGGGAAGTTCTCGGAAGGGTCCTTGTGGGGGGGGGGTGGGGGATTTTTCTATTGTTTCTTTTTGGGCAAATTTCACTGACCTCCCTTGAGGTTTTTGACAAAAGCAGAAACCTCCCTTGAGGTTTCTGAAATGCCACTTACCTCCCTTACTTTATATGACAATATAAAGATTCCCCCAATCTGTTATCTAGCCTCTAACGGTGTTAGCTTGGCTATGATAATGACCAAAAGCCCCTTACGCCCCATCTCTCTCTCTCTCTCTCTCTCCTTTACCGCCATCACCATTCAGCAGAATCAGCACAACCTCACAGTCACAAACCCTATCCCTCGCGGATCAAAAAAAAAAACCCTATCCCTCCACAATTCCACAAGTCACAACCAGCAGCTAATATTGCCCCAAATCCTCCTGATCCCCCGTGCCACTATAAAAAATGACTTCCTCCATTGTTCATAAACCCACTTTTTCAATCACCCAAACCCACTTTTAGGGACCAAAGTTTTACCAATTTGGGAAAAGTTACGTTAATCAATCCCAGATTCATCACCAATCTCGGCTAATTTTTCGTCTGTTTGATTCGATATTTTTTGCCAATTCTTGTAACCCAATTGCAGTCCATAGTCTACACAAGCCTGGGATGGGGAGTTCGTTTCTTATGGGTTTTTTTCCGAAGGTGAAGGTGATCATTGGGATGGATTTAACGTGCAAATACCAAGAATGTTAGGCGAAGATTTCCAACAGAAGAAAGCACGCTGCCGGTGTCGGAGATCCGGAGCCCCGCTTTTGGCCCCAGTTCTCGACAACTTTGGCAAGAGATTTTCATTATCTGAACAATGGTGATGTGTCAAGGTGTAATGGGAAGTGATTTAAGAGGATGGTTAGAAAAAAGGTAGAGATCTGCTTCAATTTTTCATTTTGATTGCTTATACATGTAAACCCATCAGGAATTGGTTCCTTTTTTGATTGGTGGTAGATAATTGCTTCTGCTTTTGCTACAATTGTGCGATTAGTTTCTTACACATGTAAACCCATTGAGAAATGATATCGTTTTCGCTTCAATTGGGCAGTTTGGTTGCTTATACATGTAAAACCCACTAAAAATTGGTTTCTGTTTGTTGAATTAGCCAAACATCAGATTTCTTGGATCTTATTTGAATAAAAACACTACCAGGTATATGTTGGTGGTCCAATTGGGAAATGAAATTAATTGGGTAGTTTATACTAATTGGTAATGGGCATATTGGATTCAATATAGGTAGGAGTTTTAATGTTTTTTTTATCTTTAATCGTAGAACACATCCGCAGGCCCAATTTTGGGAGGAGTTTTTCAGTGCCGAGCAGGTATTGCCGACGTGGCATCCGCTTGGCGCATCTCAACCGTCCGATTCACTTTTGGACGGCTCGGATTGAAACTCTTTCTCTCCTCTCACCCCAACACTTTCTCTCTCATTTTTCTCTCTCTAAATCTGAGCTGTTCAAACACGAAATGGACGGCTCGGATGCACGAGCGGGCACCACATGGTACCCGCTCGGTACTGAAAAATTTGCAACAATGGTTCTTGAAATTTGATTCTGCTTGACTGTTTTTTTTGTTTTGATTTTTTTTTTTGCTGTAGGGAAACTTAGGTTTCCATTGTTGTTGAAATAGAGAAGAGGTGAATTGGATGCCATGGACATGGAGGGAAAGAGAGGAAGGGATGAAGAGAGGAAGACATGGGGGTAGTTTTGAGATTTTAGCAAGTAATCTTTTTGAAATCAGTGGGTTCTATTAAGTTTGTACCGAAAAGAAAACGGAAGGGGGTGTTTTTACATTGTTAGGTAAAGTAAGGGAGGTTAGTGACATTTCAGAAACCTCAGGAGAGGTCCCTGTTTTTGTCAGAAACCTCAGGGGAGGTCAGTGAAATTTGCCCTTTGTTTTTTCGCATATGGGAGAATATGGATTTTGAATTGTCCGACGCTACAGACATTGACCTTTGAAATTTATCGGGTTTGCAACCTAAGAGCATCCCCATTCTCCCCAATGGGGATGTATTTTAGAAGGGAATGGATAGTTATTTTAGATGTAAAATAAAACCCACCCCTATCCAATGGTGAGATGTAAAAAAATGATGGATAATTAATTAACTTTTCCTCCTCCTTAATTTTTCTCAACTTTCTTAACCCTAATTCAAATACTACTTCAGTTGAAAAATAATTTTGGTATCTGGTAATTGAGGACTTAAAAAAAAAATTATTCCGAAAAAAAAAAACCATGTTGTAATAAATAAATAAAACACACCAGACTCAACTTTACAACCCAACCCAACTTGGGTTGGATTACACCAACGGTCGGATTACAACCCAACCCAACCCAACTTTACTCTTCATATGCTCTCTCTCTCTCTCTCTCTACGAACACACCAGACACCCACACGAGACGACCTTTCTCTCTCTCTCACACACACACACACACAAGCAGACACCCCCCCCCCCCCCCCCCCCCCCCCCCCCTTTCTCTCTCTCACTCTCTCCGAAGATTGGGGAAATCATGGTTGGAACTCGACGAGGGAAACACAACCGAGGGTTTCGGAAGGAGCACAGCCGCCAGAGATGATGATCTACGGACCTGCGCCTGATAGGTGCGTAAATATGCCTATTTACGCCCCCTAACTTAGGTTTGTTATGTCCGTTTAGTGTGTTACTTGGAGTTTGATACTTGTTAATTATGTTTCAGGACTCTTTGAGCTGATAAATAATATTTGGAGCTAAAGCGCAAAGTCGAATTTTAATTCGTGTCAAAACAAAGCCGGTCGTCAAATTAATAGCTCGGCAATTAATGAGTATATGGCGTGGACCGGTATTATTTGGGTCAAAACCCATTGTGACCCAATCATGATTGGCTGGAAATTGGTCAATTATGAAGTGGGCTCACTAATTACAATTGGGATGAATGGAAGGAAGCCAAAATCTCGGCTCTTGACAACTTCAGTGGAGCACTATATAAAGAAGAAAAGAAAGGGTTTGAGGGAACATATCTTATTCCCACGGCGAAACAGAGCACTACACGGCTGCGGCAGAAGTTCACTGGAGTTTCATCCTTGCGTGATCATCTTCTCCTCCATGCACGGCTAATCTACTCGGCTAGGGTAACGAGGATGTCTCTCCAAGTAGCGTAGTTGTTAGATTTCTAGGGTTTTATATTCAATTTGATTGTATGACTTGATCGATTCATAACTTTTTATGGAGTTTAATATTTTTCCAATCTTCGAATGTGTTTGTATTCATGGTTTCAAGCACTGTCGTACAATGGTTTTGAATGTTCCGAGATAGGCTTTGAGATAGACTATACGACGTGAGACGGGTCGTGCCGTGATTAAATTCAATGAGACGATCCGTGCCGTGTTGAGATAGCCTATACGGAGTACGAATCTTGATTATATTTTTGGGGATTATCGATAGGAATTGCTACCCTAAGATGATCTGGTTGAATGTTGAATGTGAACCCTAGGTTTCGAAATAATTATGTTACAAGGGGAGACTGAATCGGAAACCCTAGTCCTTTCTCTCATTTGTTTCCAAATTCTTTAATCTGCTTTCTAGTTTAATTTTAGTTTAATCAAATCAACTCAAATCCAAACCTTTTCCTTTCAGAATTAAATTAGAAATCAATTGAACGTATTGCAACTTAGCTTTTTACTCTCCGTGGACGATCTCGGACTTAACTGCTATTCTTCGGGATAATTGTTAATTCCCTGTTTTATAAATTATATTTTTGGTACGAAAACGACAGACCAAATTTTGGGGCCGTTGCCGGGGAGTTAAAACACGGTTGCATATTTTCAATTTGTTTTTAGTTTGATTCCTAATTTAGATTATTATTATTTTTTTAAAATCTTTTTAGTAGTATTATTATTACTCTTTTGTTTGTAGTTGTAGTAGTTCTCTTGGTGCAGGTTTCTTAACTTTATGCAGGACAAATTTGAAGCTAACGGTTGCTTGGTGTTGGAGGACGTCCGGTGTGGATGCTGAATTCAATTAGCCAAAGCTCTGTGAGTTTTTAAGTGTCGTGTATACGTTAAGTAGTTTGCATAAGAGGTTATTTGTTTTATTTTATTTTATTTTCATAAAAAAAGTAATGGAATATGCCTATGCTCCCCAGTATTCCGAGTATGTCCAAGAACAGTATAATTCTGCCCAATGGTTTCCTGAACCGAATTATGATTGTTACTCCAACTCTTACAATTCGGGATGGGAAAATCATTCCAATTTTACGAGGACACATCAAGCTCCGGACCCATATTATGCCCCATACCCAAGGCCACATTTTTCCAATACTTCCGATCCGTGGGCCTACTACCCTGTTTCACAGCAACAGCCATATCAGCACCTCGCTGTCACTCCATCTCCAAATTATTCTATCGATTTTCAGGAGAAGATGTTGCAAGCTCTTGACGAGATTGACATTGCGATTAGTAGATGTGAGGGAAAAATATCATTGAGCATTGAGCAGGTAGTGGATATGGAGTATAGGGAGGATGCATGGGATGTGGAAAAGTCAATCACCAACTCCGAAGATTCTAGGGTTGAAGAACTGTTGTTATCAAAGGAGAGTGTCAATTCCTCTCCTCATTTATTGAGCTCTACTAGTGAGATCATGTCAAGTCTTCAATTCGAAGCTTTACCACATGACTCCATGTATATACCCGCGGCCTTGAGCCCAGTAGAAACTTTTTCCATAATCACACCTTTGCATGTGTCCCATACTCCTAGGGAAGAAGAGCAAATAGAACCAATTGTTGTTATTGAAGGGGTTGACTTGGACTTGGAAAAAGACTTAGAGAGTGAATTGAACAATGAACTTAATATCCAAAGTTCTCCTCAAGATGATTCTACTTGCACACCTGATACACCTTTTCAGTCAAAAACTCTTGAGGAGTCCTTGCCGATAATTGTTCAAAGTCCACTGGAACTTGATGATCAAGTCCAGCCAGTTGTAGAGGATGCTACCCCTCCTATTGAGCCTCCACCATTGTCAAATTTTCATAAAGTAGAACCAATTGATTTTCTTGGTGCTGATAATTTTGATTTGTTTTTCCATCCATGTTTAGTAGACATTGTCAATAATCTGAAAATCAATTTGGTTCGAATTGCATGTTTGGTGGAACTAAAATTTCTAAAGCGACTTATGCAATTGAGATACTCAAAGTATCTAATTTTGTGGCACAGTCGAGTTCAGTTTTTAAAAGAGAGCTCGAAAGGGGGTGAAATGTTTATATTTGTAACTCTTCATGGTGTGGTGGAAGTTCCAAATCCATGTGAGTGTGGTACACTTTTCGTAGATTATTTTAGGTAGTTTTATTTTATTTAAATATTTTTCTTTTTCTTTTTAGGTAGTTTTTTTTTTTTTCTTATTCTCTACTTTTCCTTTCTATTAGTATTTTTTTGTTTGGTAGGACTAGCTTTGCGCAGGTACTCCGCTTCAAGTTGGGGGATGACTCCTACCTTTTCTTTTGCCTTGCCTTTTGTTGCTCCTACGTGAGGTGATATCTCTCATTTTCTTTCTCCGGCTTGTCTTTTATTTTTTTATGGTTGAGCCGTCACTGAGGACAGTGCCATTTTAAGTTGGGGGATGGATCACTTTGTTTTTTATTTATAAAATCCAAAAAAAAAATTGAAAACTTAAAAAAAAAATATACTTGTTGGATCCTTTTTACTTGAGACTTGGAGATTGCAATGTTTACCTGTTGGTTGCTAGTGTTGAGAATTGTTGAGCATTACTTGGATATTTATGTTACATGGTAGTTCTTTTTGCTAGCTTGACGATAGGAATTTATCTTGGCATACGCTCTTAGCATCTTTGCACTGCACGTTTCTTGGACCTTGACTGCTTGTGAGTTGTAACTTGAGTGCTTTCAATGGCTAGATTAGTGGAGACTTATGCCCATGTGAGCTTTAGTGCCTTATCTTTCTTTGGAGCGGTGTCACATAAACTCTTTGTTTGTCGTAAAAAAAAACAAAAACAAAAACAAAGAAGCCTAATCGTTGTCGATCTCATTATCTTTGTCGTCAAGTATTGAGACTTAATGCATGCCTATTATTTCATCTTTTGGGAATGGAAAGTTACATGGTTGTATTGCCCCTAGGAGATGATAGTAGGCCATTTTTGTTGCTTTGAGCCGGTTCGTTTCTTTTTCTTAAATGCTTATCCTTGTAAGCCACATTGAGCCTCTTGCATGAGCCTTTTTCTTGTTAAGCTTCACCAACCATATTGTGTCTTGAGAATGGCAAGTTAATCATGTGAAGGTTAATTTTTGAAGAGAGTGTATTTGAGAGCGATGTGCTTGAATTGTGGTGTGTTCTTCCCCATGGCTAAAAAACAAGAAAAAAAAAATTGAGAAAATTGCAAAAGAAAAAAAAAAGAACTTGAATGAAAAAAGAAAAGAAAAGAAGGGGAAGACACCCATGCATTTGTTTGAAGAAAGAAACGTGTGAACTTCATTGTGGAATTGTGCGAAGGGTGAAAAATAAGAGAGACGCGGCGGAGTTGAAAAGAGTTGTACAGGGCGCACATTATTACTTGCCCTATGTTGTTTTGGCCTATTCTTGGACACTTGCTTATGATTTATCCTAACCTTTGAAGGACTTTTCCTTACCCAACAATACAACCGAATAAAAGTCCTATTTGATCTTAGGGGCAATGGGCTGTGGATTGATGGATAGAAATAGTTTTCGATACTTGACATTCCTTTCATGAGATCTTGTGTCCACTTTAGAAAGCTTTCTTTCCATGTCTAAATGTGTGGGATACTTTGGTTCTTTATCGCATAACTTCCGCCCGCACACATTGAGAGTTTATTAAATGCACCCTGTTTCAAGAATTTTCTTTTGATGAGTGCATGACACGGTGAGAATTGAAGTCGAGGCTTGGTCCGGAGAGGGTGCTCGGTTCTGGTTCACTTGTAGTCAAGGTCTTTGCTCACACACGCTAAGTTTGGGTGTCATGATTTATTTCTATGTTTTGATAGCCTTTAGAACTATTTTCGCATAATTCTTGGCATTGGTATTTTGATGAGTCATTGCAGTTTTTGGGTTCAAAGTGAAAGGATCCACGGTGTTTTGTGGGTGATCACTGCTGAAAACCCTCACGAGACTTCACTCGTCCTACCGGGGCCACCCGGGGGTTTAAAAGATCTATCCCTTAGTTAGTTGCTTTCTTTTATTTGTTTTTTCTTTCTTTGCTAGGGACTAGCAAAATGTAAGTTGGGGGATGTGATAGGTGCGTAAATACGCCTATTTATGCCTCCTAATTTAGGTTTGTTATGTCTTTTTAATGCACTACTTGGAATTTGATTCGCATAACTTCCGCCCGCATACATTGAAAGTCTATTAAATGCACCTTGTTTCGAGTGTTTTCTATTGATGAGTGCATGACACGGTGAGAATTGAAGTCGAGACTCGGTCCGGAGAGAGTACTTGGTTGTGGTTCACTTGTGGTTAAGGTCTTTGCTCACACACGCTAAGTTTGGATGCCATGATTTATTTCTATGTTTTGATAGCGTTTAGAACTATTATTGCATATGCATATTCTTGGTATTGGTGTATCGATGAGTTGCATTACTGGTTTTTGGGTTCTAAGTGAAAGGATCCGCGGTGTTTTGTGGGTGATCACTGTTGAAAATCCTCACGAGACTTCACTCGTCCTACCGGGGCCACCCGGGGGTTTAAAAGATTTATCCCTTAGTTAGTTGCTTTCTTCTATTTGTTTTTCCTTTCTTTGCTAGGGACTAGCAAAGTGTAAGTTGGGGGATGTGATAGGTGCGTAAATATGCCTATTTACGCCCCCTAACTTAGGTTTGTTATGTCCGTTTAGTGTGTTACTTGGAGTTTGATACTTGTTAATTATGTTTCAGGACTCTTTGAGCTGATAAATAATATTTGGAGCTAAAGCGTAAAGTCGAATTTTAATTCGTGTCAAAACAAAGCCGGTCGTCAAATTAATAGCTCGGCAATTAATGAGTATATGGCGTGGACCGGTATTATTTGGGTCAAAACCCATTGTGACCCAATCATGATTGGCTGGAAATTGGTCAATTATGAAGTGGGCTCACTAATTACAATTGGGATGAATGGAAGGAAGCCAAAATCTCGGCTCTTGACAACTTCAGTGGAGCACTATATAAAGAAGAAAAGAAAGGGTTTGAGGGAACATATCTTATTCCCACGGCGAAACAGAGCACTACGGCTGCGGCAGAAGTTCACTGGAGTTTCATCCTTGCGTGATCATCTTCTCCTCCATGCACGGCTAATCTACTCGGCTAGGGTAACGAGGATGTCTCTCCAAGTAGCGTAGTTGTTAGATTTCTAGGGTTTTATATTCAATTTGATTGTATGACTTGATCGATTCATAACTTTTTATGGAGTTTAATATTTTTCCAATCTTCGAATGTGTTTGTATTCATGGTTTCAAGCACTGTCGTACAATGGTTTTGAATGTTCCGAGATAGGCTTTGAGATAGACTATACGACGTGAGACGGGTCGTGCCGTGATTAAATTCAATGAGACGATCCGTGCCGTGTTGAGATAGCCTATACGGAGTACGAATCTTGATTATATTTTTGGGGATTATCGATAGGAATTGCTACCCTAAGATGATCTGGTTGAATGTTGAATGTGAACCTAGGTTTCGAAATAATTATGTTACAAAGGGAGACTGAATCGGAAACCCTAGTCCTTTCTCTCATTTGTTTCCAAATTCTTTAATCTGCTTTCTAGTTTAATTTTAGTTTAATCAAATCAACTCAAATCCAAACCTTTTCCTTTCAGAATTAAATTAGAAATCAATTGAACGTATTGCAACTTAGCTTTTTACTCTCCGTGGACGATCTCGGACTTAACTGCTATTCTTCGGGATAATTGTTAATTCCCTGTTTTATAAATTATATTTTTGGTACGAAAACGACAGACCAGCGCCATCCATGGATCATCAAGAATCGGGGTCGAAGACGGTAATCTCCGGACCTGAATCAGTTTTTGGCGAGCTTCCGGCGTGTTCTTGCAAATTCCGACGACTTTCCGACTAAATCAGGTAACCTCCGGCTATCCAAAATTCTGGTAGAATCAGTTGGTGATGACCTGTCAATTTATAGCTGCAGCCAAAAGGGGATGCAAATATACATCTCCCTTCCCATTTGTGCTATTTTCCATCCCCATTGGACCAATTTTTTTTACATCTGGGGTGTATTATAACTATAGCACCTAGTTTTACATCCTCATTGGGAATGCTCTAAGGTAACCTGGGTAAAGTCTTTTTGACAATGATAATACTATGTACACAAATTTATATTCGAAAATGTGTTTGAAATCGTTTGATGGATATGAATTAAAAAATCCCTATCCTTTTCGTTTGTGTTCTCTACTTATTGTTTTCTGTGCACGTCGCGTGTCAGGATTTGTTTGATTTTTAAACAATATTAGTTTGCAAGATGAACAATTCTACAATTAAAGACAATAATGGAACCAGGGAGGTCTAGTGGCGGCTGCTGCCACGACAAGAATTTTAGAAAATGCAATTATTATATGTAAAAAAAATTTATCCTCAACTTTTTTTTTTTTTTTTGAAGATGATCCTCAACTTATATAGACCAGCCACCGCTAGATTTTTTTCATTATTTTTTTGCCAAATACTAGTCCTTAATCCTCTTTTTTTTTTCCAAGAAAAAAGACCCAAAAAAGTATCCCAAAACTAAATTTAATGGGCCAAAGTGAAATAATATAAATAATGAGGTCTAATTAAGGGAAAAAAAACTCCACACTTTGTTTTTTTGCAAAGTACTCTATGGGATAAGACAAAAAAGAAAAAAAACAAAATTTAAAACAACTTAACCTAAAGGTGTGCACTTTTCACAACTCCAATGCCAACAATAGTGGTCGTGTTATATACTCGTATTGAGGGACAACTCACCGCTCACATCAAGACTTCCGAAAAATTAAAAAATCATTTATCATTTGGCGTTTTGTGTGAATTTTTCAAACTCCATTGAAAAAAGGTTAGTCGTCTTCAATTTTTCAATATTCAAATGAAGTTAGAGAAATTATTGAATGTTTTGAATCTCTTGTTGAGTTTGTCTAGAGCAATAGATGGTATTTGCTCGATCTATATGAAAAAAAAATATAACAGTTTATTAATTTGTGTAAACTAATGTGGTAGGTAATCAAGGTCAAGAAAACATCATTCATTAATTACTATAGTTTTTATTATGTTATTTTAATTTTTTTTTATAGCCGATGACTATCCATATTGTCATCCATCTTTTTATTTTTTTAGTATACATTTCACCACTAGTGCTAGGTTAAAATTCTGGTTCCGTCCCTGGTTAAAGATGTGATCTGGGTGATGGCCACTAATTCGATTCCTAAGTATGAAATCGTATCTTAATTTCACCGCTAGTGCTAGAGTAAAATGTGTTGTGATTTTTCCATAGATAAACGAATCCCAGTTTCCAACACAAAATAACACGCTAGTCTCTGAAATAGAAAAGGAGCTGGAATTGGCAATACATAGCTGGGTCCCCATACACGTACGTGGAGATCTGATTTTCTAAGCTTCTAAAAACTCTTACGTACTATATAATTCCTCTCATTTCCTGCAACGTTATTACTAGTCATGGCAGTGGGGTAGGGTGGGTTGGTTTAAGTTATGGGTGAGATTAATAAGAATCCTAAGTATGAAATCGTATCTTAATTTTTTGTCTTAACTTTAAATAGGGAAATGAGTTTGATTTTTGACCCTCTCTATCTCCAAAGCGCCTCTCTATCTCCCAAGCAGAAGGGAATACAGATATGGATTTGGTCTGAGTTTTGCATAGGATGAGAATTTGGAAACACGACACGTTGACACGACTCGGGTAGCAAGAAAATAGAGCATTCTAGATCGACTACTCTTTGACATGAACGTGAGTACGACATAACATAACGACAAGAAAATTACACAGAACGAGTACAATAAAAGCTAGGGAACTAATAACGTATTTGTTCTTTTCTGTCACCTTTGCTTAATTAACCCAATTGCGCTGTTATCTTGTCCTTGAACAGGGCAATCCAAAGCATATTCTGTCAAACAGTATTTCTCATTGAAATTGTTCATGTGGAAAATGTGAAAAAGTAATCGATTTGAAAGGTTGTACAAGTTAATCAAGATATTTCTAGGCAACTCATTTCTTGACTTGTAAATACAATATACCAACAGATATCTTTATTTGTGTTAGAATTTGAAGACATTGGGACCCATAACAAACTAACAATAGTGAGAGAAAAACAACAACTACGAAAAGAAAGTTCGAGGGCTCGACCCTCGAAACTACCCAATTCTGATACTATATTTTCCAAAGCACCCAAATCAAAACTAATTGGCCGTGGATGGTGAGGCCATTTGACTCTAACTTGTTGCGGGGTAAGCCTCTAAATACCCGAAAAGAATTTTCACTACTTACAGAATAATTATGAATTTGAAATATAGAATGGTTTCCTATCGAAGGGTTTATGGCCTACGGTAGCCTTTGGTATCACCACAGCCCGTAATAGATGTCGGATACCTCCCCAACGTCTCGACCCCTTCTTCAAACACCACCCCCATGCCCAAGTAAAAGTGAGCCTCAATGTGGCAATGAAAAGCCCAAACTCCCGGATTATCGGCCACAAACCTGATAGCAGTCCACCCGTAAGGCTGAACAGACACGGTGTTCTTCATAATCGGGTCAACAAGATTGTACTTCTTTGGGTCACTATTGATGTCAAACTTGCCCTGCCCGTAGCCCATGACCCAGAAATCATGCCCATGGAGATGCCAAGGGTGGGTCTCACTGTTGTTAGGAGTAATTGTATTGGCATTTTGGAGAATGATATCCACTGTTGAGTTGAACTGCAACTTGTAGATTGAGCTGCTAGCAGTGGCATTGAAATTCTTTGCTGTACTGAAAATATCGTAGTTCTGCGAATCATAGTGGTCCGGGGGAGGGGTTTGGTCGAAAACATGGTTCAATCTGTCCTTCACTGCAATCAGGTAAGGGGTATCGGGAAGGTTGTAGGACACATTGTTCACAGACCACCGGGTGTAACCGTTGATCCTGTTTTGAGTATTGAGCATGACTATGACGCGGTCCGATGTCTGAGGAGGAGGGAGGATGTAACCCTTTCGGGCCTTCATCGCCTCACCCTGGGCTAACCGTGGCACCACATCATCCCAAGCTGGGCCGACGGGTGGAACCGTGGGAGGGGATCTTCTAGGGTGGTTCGGGTAGTAATTGAAAATGGCTAACCCATTGGGAGTTGTGCTGTTTCGGCTGACTACTTTTGAAACTGCCCAGTAGTTTCTTGTAGGGGCCTGATCCGCTTTTATCAGGACAGAATATGTTTCACCAGAGTAGATAAACAAATTTTTCACTACAAAAGGCTCGACATTGTGTCCATCTGCTTCAACAACAGTCATATTATGACCCTGCATTAGAAATACTATGCGTTAGTTATGAATTTTTTCTTTCTAAGTGGATATATTATGGATTGTAAGCAAAGGAAAGTTGCACCTCGCAACAGTGAGATTTAAAACCCTAGCAACAAAGTTGCTCATGTAGTTTAAAAATGATGGAAATATCCAGTTTGGTTAGAATTTAGAAAAATAACCTTTCTGATTTTTTTTTACCAAATCTTTTTAATAATTATTTCTCGTTGGCAAATCACAACGATCTTTTTTGGCCAAGTTTTCCAGATTTGGAATTTTTTTGGTTGCCATTTTCTTAGAAATGAATTGTTTGTCAAAATAAAACCTCGAAAACAAGCTTCAAAATGTGTTATTGGATTGATTGTTATAGTATAACGTTTTCCGAAAACAACCAAGTCTAACACAACAACCAAATGGGATAGAGTTACCTCAATTTCAAAACTAAGGGCAGCTAGAGATGTCAAGCTACCGATCCTCAACCTATACGTCTTCCCCGGAACCACAGTAATAACATAGGGTGATGAGCATTCAGGATTTGTCGCGTTACAAAGGCCGGCTTTTAATCCAGGAGTAGAACAGTCGAACTTCCCTTTTCCGTGTATCAAAAGCGACTACAAGACAATAAAACGCGTTAGCATCAACTTAATAATGCACACAGTAACCTTAAAGACTCAAAAAAAAAAAAAAAATGTTGCAAAGAAAGTATATATGTTGCGCGTTATATACCTGAGGTTCGCCAACCCAAACAAAGGGTAAGGAAGAGAGTCCGGTGGCTTGTTCATAAGTGCTTTGGTGGTACCAATCGGTCAGGAGGATGCTTCTATCATGATCATAAGTATAGGGCTCCGATTCACCCGGTGGAAGTGATACCCGGATCATTCCGTTCAAACCGACTTCTCTTTGCAGGCCGTAATGTGCATGGTAAAGATATGTTCCAGGCTGTTGAATGAGGGATGAGAGTGTTATGAAAAACGCTAGAACAGAGAAAACTCCATTTCAGAGATCGAAACTAACACAAAAGCTACGGGTACCGACCAAGCCGTGTACATCGCCTTGTGGGGACAATTACAAGTCCCACGTCCGAACCGTTGACATCAGCTCATTCGAATATGTTTAAGTACTCGATTCAATCTTCTAACTTTTCATTTAGAAGTTAACCGTCAACATATTAAACTATTTTTGTGGGATCCGTAATAGGCCCCACATAGCGATGCACGCCGATACTAATAGTTAGAGGTATGAAAATCAGAAAAGCTAAGGTTCCCGACCCAAGGGATACCGATCGGATCCCAACGGCGCACCCGGCCCATTCCGGCCACCGGACGGCTGATCCGAGCCGTTCAAAAATTCTATAAAAAAAAAATTCGAGTGGCCCCTCGCGAGAAGCAATGGCATCCGATGTGTGTAGTTACTCGATCCAAACACTTCATTTATATATATATATACAAAAAAAATGAGTGTTTGGATCGAGCACCTATACACATCGGATGCCGTTGATTCTAACGCGGGCCCACTTGTTTTTTTTTAAGAATTTTTGGACGGCTCGGATCAGCCGTCCGGAAGTCGAAGTGGGCCCGGCACGCCGTCGAAAACCGGTCGGTAACCATTCCCGGTCGGGAACCGTAGCACTGCTGTATGAAAATTAAGCTTACCCTATCCACCACGAATTTGTAAACAAAGGTATCTCCAGGCACAATTGGACATTGAGTCACCCCCGCTGTTCCGTCAAACCAAGGTGTTCCTTTCTGCAATCATTCACAAAATACATGTAACCAAATCAGCCATCACTGTCACCTGAAACAATCAAGGATTATAGATTCGCAATGACTAAGACCCGTTTGGTTATCTTTTCTTATTTGCTTATTTTGTGTTTGAAGCAACGCACAAATACGTGAAATATTTAGATATAGAAAATAAGCAAATACGCTAGCAGATATAGACAAAACGGCTGTGTTTTTTTTTTGTCGAAAGTGTCGTTTTTTATGAACCTTTCTTAACATCAGCCCACATTTTTATACTTTTCTAATTTCTCTCATCGAAACGAATGATTAATCACAAAAATTACGACAAAAAGCTTTAAAAAAAGTTATGAAATACCGAAAATAAGTTTACAAGAATGCACCCTCATTTGAAGAGTGACCCGCGTACGTCACACACGTGCCGAATTCGAGCCATTAAACACTTCAGGATTTCACTTGTGTGTATCCAAGACCGCTACCACAAAAAATAACTTTTGGTGATGAAACGATTCCATCGCTTAAGTATCAGATTTCGTCACCAAAAGTACCAGCGAGGAAATGTTCCATCGCCACGTTTCGTCGCCTATTCAACTTTCTGGACTTCTAAAGAGAAAATGAAAATGGACGATCATATATATATATATACCTGACGAATCCCGTGCCAATGAATGGCGACATTCTCAGTCAACAAGCTGTTCTTGAGCTCCACGACAACCGTATCATTCACCTGGGCCTCAATCGTTGGCCCTGGTGTCCGCCCGTTAATGGTGATGGCCAGTTTCTTGTAACAGTCCTGAGACTTGTACTCGTACTTCACTTCCCACTTGTAATGCCGGATTCGTGCCTCTGCTGCGAATGGAACAGAGAGTAGAGCTAGAGAGAGAAACAGAGCCATGATCAGCTCACGACCCATGTTTCGAAAATAAAATCAATCAAATCCTAAGCTGGAAGAAAAGGGTGTGGAACTGAATTAAATGAAATGGGTGGGTCTTGATGTGAAATATGTAGGAGTGCTTGATGTTTGAGTTTTGTTTTGATGTTTGGGAGGGTATTTATACACATGTTTGTGTAGGCTGGTAGAAGTTTATGTTTGGAGAAGGAGTCAATTAATTGAATATGGAGATTGTAAGAATAGGGTGGGTAGCGCGGGGGAAATATCTAGGTACAGCGTCGACAGAGTGATCCATACGGTTGGCCTAGTGAACAAGGCCTGAAACCTAAGAATTAATTTTCTCCGAAGATCTCAGATCCAAAACCTCTCAAATGCTACTAACTTTAAAATCCGAAGAAATCAGCTCTTTGAAACCTCTCAGATGCTATTAACTCCAAATGAGTTGGTCCACCAGGACTCTCACAAGTGGACAGTAGGATTCGTCCCCTAAATTCGTCGAGTTTCATATAAGCTGGTCCGGATACCTCAAATACTATAAAACGAAAAGGTGGTGAGGTGACAGAAAGGGGATTAGGTAAGTCGAGGGTGAATTTAGGGAAGTTCTTGGAAGGGTCTTGGGGGGGGGGGGCGGATTTCTCTATTGTAAAAAATGCAGCCTCTAGAGGAGAGGTTCATAGGGGAGATTAGTAGAACGTTTGATTTTTTTAATTTGCAGCCTCTAAAATTCATCCTCTAGACAGTAGACTTTGAATTGTCCGACACTACAATACAAACATTGGTCTTTGAAATTTATCGGGTCCCCATACACGTGAAGATCTTAATTTTTTAAGTTTCTAAAAAGTATTACTGTACTTACTATTTAATTCCTCTCATGTCCTGCAACGTTACTGCTAGTAATGGCAATGGGGTAGGGTTGGTTTAAGTTATGGGTGAGATTCAATTCCTAAATATGTAATCGTATCTTAATTTTTGTCTAACTTTAAGTCTCCGTTTGTTTGGGCGTAAAATATTTTATTTATTTTTCAGTATTTGGTTGTGTAAAAAATGTAAAATATTTTCCATCAATTGGATGAAAATGACTTACCCTTAAATGTTCCGTCAGTTATTTTCCGAAATGAACCCGCTGCCTTCTATTGCAATTCTCACTACTCAGTTACCTCGATCGTCAGTCCTGACCCACGTTGAATTCCAATATTCTCAGAACTCTCCACCGTTTAAGCCCCCCTCTCTCCCTCTACACTATTTTGTTGATTTCTGAAAATATTTTCAAGTGTCAACTAAACACCAAAAAATAAAAGTTTGAAGTTTGTTTTCTAAAAAAACATTTTATATCGAAACAAACGGAGCCTAAATAAGGAATGAGTTTGATTTTTGATGGATTTGGTCTGAGTTTTGCATAGGATGAGAACTTGGAACACGACACAATTGACACGACTCGGGTAACAAGACAATGGAGGGTTGTAGTTCACTGCTCTTTGACATGAACGTTGTTGGGAGTCTGATCCGCCTGCGGTCTTTCCATATGCATGCAGGCCAATGGAGTCCACATCGTATTACATTGACCCAATATACATTAAATGACACATATCGACTTAAAAGGTTAAGCCTTGTAAGTGGTGCGTCATTCAATTGTATATTAAGGTCCAAACCATTTTTCTATTTATCCGATGTGAGACTCGACCTGCACACATGTTCCTAACAAACGTGAGTACGACATGACATAAGGACAAGAAAATTAAACAACGAGTACGGGCCGGTTAAACTCGCGTAGCTCGAGCGCATGACATGAATAACCGTTTAGTTATTCGCGTTGTACCCCATAACCAAACGACACGACTCGTACGCGACTTACGCAACATCCCTGGTTCCGGTTGGAGCTGAATTTTGTACTTGCATAAGTACAAAATACACGGTTTGGGGTGGATGCTGAATTTGTACATAGTGGACAAGGGCGGAGCTATGTTGCGGTCCGGGGGCCCCGGCTCCCCCGACCTCGAGCTCCCTGAGAGTCCGAATTTTAAAATTTTTATTTTGTATATATCTGATTTTGTATATTATACGTAATATTATTTGCGTATAACTACTTATAATCTTAATAATTTTCGTTTGATTTGATAAAAAAAAATGGTTATTTTACATTCTCATTTCTCAATTTCTTTTACAAATAAAAAATAAGCACGTGACAGTTGAAATAGCCTAAAAAACAAAATAATTGGTATATTTTAACATCATTAGGCTAGAATCATTTCAATATATATAGAAATGTAATGTATTGAAAAAAAAAATCTTATAATATAATAAGTATACATTCCGATAAAAAATATATATATATTTCTATTAAGCCGCCCCCTGGAGTCCTAATCATGGCTCCGCCACTGATAGTGGGAGTTGTACCAGTGTATTTTACGGTGACAAAAAAATATATTTTAGGTTTAGATATATATTACTACTTAATTGGTAGATCTAAGTTTGTGCATAATTATACGTACATAGCAATCATTTTATTTTACTGACTAAGAAATTGTTGATAACTTAGAATTACAAGGAGTTTTGTCCACACGAATTATTTATTTCATTCAAAGAACTCGCAGGGACCAATCTTATTGAAAACTTTTCTTAATTAACCTGAATGAAAAAATTAATTAGTATCATTAAAAAAAAAAATTGGAGTTGCGGCACACCCTTCCGTCCGCCCCCTCCATAGGTCCGTCGTTTAGTATTAACCTGAATTCTGATTTTTGTTTTTCAAGTTTGGATATAAATTAGTAAAATTCAGAGAATACATCTAGAGAGATTGGTTGGTTAACGGATAGAAAGGTCCACTAATACAAAAATAAAATGAACATAAGACCACAAATTAAGGACTGATTCATGGCTTCTGTGCTGATCATTGTTTGAAACGGTTCTCTACGATTAAGTCCCCGTTTACTAACACTTATAATTTAACGTATTTAGCTTATTCGCTTAGAAAAAGCAAATGAAGAATGTTAATTTGTTACCAATTATAAGAATAATCACTTATTTGACCCAAAAAAAGCTACTACGTAGTATATGATTTTAAGCTCTAATTTGAAGTTTTTTTCTTTTTTGCTTATTTTAAGATGTTAGAACATGAATGGACAAAAGAATCTTAAAGTGAAATAAGTTATTCTTACTCAAGTTTGAAGGACAGTCTAGACAATTTGACCCAAAATAAGTTATTCTTAAAGTGAACATGAGTAGACTGGATTTAGTCATGTTTTGGATTGGGAATATTCAGCCCCACGGATCTGCCTCGGATTGAGTAGACTGGATTTAGTCATGTTTTGGATTTCCACATGGAGTAATATTTCGTGCGAAACCAGGAGGTAATGTGGAAAATGGAGGGCTACTTGATATGGTGGCATTAGACGCATTCTCGAGATAGATATGTAATAATATGTCAAGTGACTGCGCGACTACTTCCATGTTCACAAATCTAGAATCAATAATTATACACGGTTGATCGTTGGGTCAGACGTTGAATTCTTGTGGTCTTGTTGGGAGACTCGGTCACCTCTTGTAAGAAGATCTACGTTCGAATCTATGCATGCATGTTTAGGGTTACGTGTAAATTGAATTTCGTGAAGTGAAAACCAAGAATATGCCTATGAGGTTAATCACGTGAAGCAATTAACGGGAGACAAATTTGTGATTAAATACGATGCGATGACACAATCACGTGTAGTGATTTAATTTGAAGTAGATGGATTGGCGGGCGAAAGGGGTGGGGCGGGATCACGACACCTTCAAACTTTTGAAATAATTTAATTTAATCCAATTTAAAGTTTTAGTATTGGTCCTTTCAATTTAAAATCTTGATAATTAATTTACCTATTTTGAAGTTTATTTATTTACCTTAGTCCCTGCAAATTCTAAACATTTTACATTTGACCTTTTCTTCGTGAAAACAGAAACATGTTCTCTAGACTAGGGCTTCTTTTCTTTTTTTTTATTCAACTGGAACAATAAAAAACTGGAAGATATCTATCGACATGTGCATTCCAACGGCAAGTGTTTATTCAAGTTGAATATCATATTTCGTTGTTTTTTCAAGTTCCTCCCTCCGTCCCGATTTGTTTGCTCAGTATTCTATTTTGGACTGTCTCAAACTGTTTGCTCACTTTCGAAAATAAAGGGTAAGTTTGGAAATATGTACATACACTTTCATAGGCTTTGACTATTTTGCCGTAGTGATCAAGCAAATTGGGACGGGAGGAGCATTTGTTTATTTTATCAACATTGTTTATGTAGTTGGTGGTTCTAAAACCGTGTACAGAGGAGGCTTAGACTTTTATTTACACCACCTTAGTTCGGGGGAATTTTATTTTTTATGTAACACGGTTTTTCAACTGCAACTACATATTTAGGCCATGTTTTGTTAAGGTTCTTATTTTTCAAGTTCTTATTTTCCACTTTACGAGGCAACTCATTCTCTCACAATACATCACTTTTAATTCAAAAAAATAAGTACTTATTTATTTTAGTCAATGCCCTTAATTAGGCCTAGTTTAATACGATAGTTTATATCTGAAATATCCAAAATATCTAGTTAGAAACCCGTTGGCTTGGTAGTCAAGGCTTCAGACTTAGGATTAATCGAGGGACTGGAGGAGCGTGTTGTGCAGCCCCGTGCTACACAGCGTGCTGTGCACGGAAAATCGTCGTCGCTCGGGTCTCGCTCCGATGATCGGAATCGTTCACTTCGTAGAGCTCGTCGTGTAGAACAAGTGTACCAAAAATCAGCTTGATCGAATATCATTAAGTGACTCATCTAAACATTATTATCTTGAAACGAATGGATCCCAAACACTAAATAAAATCCACTGTATTTTTGGTACACTTAATAATTTCAAGATAATAATATTCGGAGGAGACACTTAATGATATTCGATCGAGTTGATTTCTGATACACGTCTTCTACACGACGAGCTCTACGAAGTGAACGATTCTGATCATTGGAGCGAGACCGTAGCGACGGCCCTCCTCCAGTCCTTAATCGAGGTGTACGCAAATTAGTCCGGACGCCACCAGAGTTATAAAAAAAATAAACATATATACAGTTAGCGGAATAATAGAAGAAAAATTAGAAAATTTTCCACGTGAAGGTTTGGTGGGATTCTGTTTACTTTAGAGTTCACATGGGTCCTACTTCGAAAACCACTCGGTTTGACGAGTCTTTGTTCTTCCAACTTTAGGGCGTGTGATAGTTGAACCAATTAATTAAACAAAAATGATATGAGGACCGACCACCGCCGGACCGAAATCGTACCGACGGCCGCGGCCGGCCGTCCGGTGGCCGGAGACGGCCGGCCGCGGCCGTCGGTACGATTTCGGTCCGGCGGTGGTCGGTGTAAATAGCAGTACTCGTGATCAGAACCGCTCATTCCATAGTCTTGTTGAGAACAATGTACGGGTAACAAAATTAGCTCAATCGATTACCGGATGAACATACGGACAATCTGTATTAAAGTAATTGATCATTTTGGCACTCCAATATTTTTCTGTTACTAGTATTCAAAATACATGTAACATGAACACTAGAAGACAAATACTAAAGTGTGGTTATCAATACCTGGAGTGTCAAAATCATTTGGATCCCTTTGCATAAAATAAGCTAAGTGAATTGGTGAGTACCTACCCAACCCATATGGATAACCCGAATGTTGAGGTCTTCTTACCCAACGGAGGGTTCTGGGATTTGGGCGTTTGTAACCTCCGGGTAATTTTTTGTTCAATATGAGCACGAGATTGTCTGTTTTCAAAAATAAAAAATACTACAAAAGTTAAGCAATGGAGTTGCTGCTGATGGAGGACTTTGATTGACTGCAGGGTTGGCGGGTTCCACATTCGTTTATTATTCTGATTACAACTTTAGAAGGATGAAGAGAACGTGGAGGGACGACTAGTACTATTGAAAAAGATACTCCGTAGTAATTATGTTTGGCCGTTGGGATATTTATGCAGATCTAGGTTTGGTCCGTGCGAAAAAAATTTCAGTGCCGAGCGGGTACCACGTGGTACCCGTTTGCACATCCGAGCCATCCATTTTGTATTTGAACGGCTCAGATTTGAAGAGAGAAAAAGAGAGAGAAAGTGTTGGGGTGAGAGGAGAGAGAGGGTTTCAATCCGAACCGTCCAAAAGTGTATCGGACGGCTCGAATGCGCCGAGCGAGTACCACGTAAGATATACCCGCTCGGCACTGAAAAAATCTCTCGGTGCTTAGGTTGGGTTTGTATGGGTAGACTTTATTGCTATAGTCGTTGGTTTTTTTGGTTTCTTCCTCATGGATTTAATCACATAATCGTTCAGCAAGATCTTCCGTCCTCAATTCTCGGCCTACGCTCACATTCTTGATCTTTGTTAGATTTTTTGGAGGGTTTCAATCTAAAACCAATTGGCGATAGATGGACTAACCTCTAGATTATATTAACCAAGCTTGGGTGGTTTAGATGAGCGATGTGAGACAAAGTCTAACACTTCTCCTCACGTGTAGCCTGGATGCACGTGAAGGTGCGAATTGAGCTGACCGGGAGATTTTGCTTCGGGCGACAAAGACTTGACCATGAAAAGTGAGACCACCCAAGACCTAGCTCTGATACTGATACAATGATTGATTTTTTTTTTTTTTGGAGGGTTCCAACCTAAAACCAATTGGCTATAGGTGGAATAACCTCTAAATTATATTAATCAAGCTTGGTTGGTTTAGATGAGTGATGTGGGAATCTAACAATCCTCGCTTTCGAAAATTTTAATAATTGATAATAATCATCGCTCTCGAAAATTTTAATAACTAATAATAATTTCGAATTACTACTACAAAAACCTTAAAAGATGACACTCAAAAAATTGAAACAATGACAGTTTTTGTAAAACTGTCATCGAAAATATGATGGAATACTTTTGATGACAGTCCATCTTACAAACTGTCATCTTTGTGATATATGATGACGGTTTAGAATAAAAGTGACATTATTATCTTTTTCTTTAATGTCAGTTTTTGCTTAAAACTGACATTAAAACATGGCACTTCCGGAAGCCCAGTTTTCCTTAAAAGCGACATTGAAACTAAGCCCTTTTAATGACAGTTTTAATTAGAACTGACATTGCAGTTGATCATAAAAGATGACAGTCAAAAAGCGTCATAAAAACATATAAGATGATAGTTTAAAACTGTCATCTTATACTTTCAATGTCTACGATGACAGTTTCATCCAAAATTGACGTTAAAAGTGCTCATCTTAAAATTTTCGAAAATATAGTATACATATTTTTGTTTGTCTTTTGTTAACAATAAGCGTGCAAGCTCAGTTGGTAACTTGCGCGCGAGGAACTTAAGTTCTTGAGTTCAAGTCCTGGGGCAAGCAAATATTTGCTGGCCACACAAGTGCCACTGGGCGGCCATGCGAGAGGCACGTGGGTGCCACGTGGGTGGCCACACATTCGAAATAGAATTGGTTTTTTTTTTTTTCTTGAATGGAGAACAAATAAGATGACAGTTTAAATCCGTCATCTTTGTGATTAAAGATGACGGATTAAAACTATCATCTTTTATCACAAAGATGATAGGTTTAAACTGTCATCTTATATGTTTAATGACAGTTTTTTATTGTCATAACAAATCTAGACTTTTAATGACAGCTCCATAGATGACAGTTTCAAAACTGTCATCTTTCACATTTAATGACACTTTTAAACTGTCATCTTATACGATTATTGTAGTAGTGCGAAAGACACTTTTGCATTTGCGATTGCGTCCGCACATAGTGTTACTTAGAGCTAGTGACACGAATTCTACGTTGACAACGGCGGAGGTCTATGACCTGCCTTGTAAGCAGAACCCCTTTACCCCAACCGGAGGTCTATCCTTGTTACAAGTTCCCATCATTCCAAACAACTCAACATGTGATCGAACTTAAGTCACACAATGCGCGAGCGCGAACGTCAAAAAAGTCTTTCAAAACTCCACCAAACAACTAGAATTCGTGAGTACAAGGATTGAGAGCGTGAGCGTAGAGCGAGAATTGAGTGCGTGAGCGAAGTCCATTTTGAAGATGTATTTGTAACTTATGTAATAATTCAATTGACTACGGGATATTTTGTAAACGTTAAACTCTCTTGACAATTGATGTTTATTCCAATTTGGGGCCGCTGTGCCGAAGATGTTATATTTTGAACTCTTTGGACTTGGAGTAAGATTATGGGAAAATTAACGATCTTTTGGGTATCGTACGGACTATTGTGAGGTATTTTCTTAAGAAATTCCCTTATAATTTATGTTGAAAATGTAGGACGTGACATTGAGGGACAGCTCACCGCTCACATCAAGACTTCCGAAAAATTAAAAAATCATTTATCATTTGGCGTTTTGTGTGAATTTTTCAAACTCCATTGAAAAAAGTTAGTCGTCTTCAATTTTTCAATATTCAATTGAAGTTAGAGAAATTATTGAATGTTTTGAATCCCTTGTTGAGTTTGTCTAGAGCAATAGATGGTATTTGCTCGATCTATATGAAAAAAATATAACAGTTTATTAATTTGTATAAACTAATGTGGTAGGTAATCAAGGTCAAGAAAACATCATTCATGAATTACTATAGTTTTTATTATGTTATTTTAATTTTTCTTAGAGCCGATGACTATTCAATTCCTAAATATGTTATTTTAATTTTTCTTAGAGCCGATGACTATCCATATTGTCATGCATCTTTTTTCTTTTTTTAGTATACATTTCACTATTAGCGGTAGGGTAAAATTCTGACTCCGTCTGTGGTTAAAAATGTGATTTGGGTGATGGCCACTAATTCGATTCCTAAGTATGAAATCGTATCTTAATTTCACCGCTAGTGCTAGGGTAAAATGTGTTGTGATTTTTCCAGAGATAAACGAATTCCGGTTTCCAACACAAAATAACACGCTAGTCTCTGAAATAGAAAAGGAGCTGGAATTGGCAATACATAGCTGGGTCCCCATACACGTACGTGGAGATCTGATTTTCTAAGCTTCTAAAAACTCTTACGTACTATATAATTCCTCTCATTTCCTGCAACGTTATTACTAGTCATGGCAGTGGGGTAGGGTTGGTTGGTTTAAGTTATGGGTGACATTAATTCGATTCCTAAGTATGAAACCGTATCTTAATTTTTGTCTAACTTAAATAGGGAATGAGTTTGATTTTTGACCCTCTCTATCTCCAAAGCAGAAGGGAATACAGATATGGATTTGGTCTGAGTTTTGCATAGGATGAGAATTTGGAAACACGACACGTTGACACGACTCCGGTATCAAGAAAATAGAGCGTTCTAGATCGACTACTCTTTGACATGAACGTGAGTATGACATAACATAACGACAAGAAAATTACACAGAACGAGTACAATAAAAGCTAGGGAAGTAATAACTTATTTATTCTTTTCTGTCACCTTTGCATGATAACCCAATTGCGCTGTTAACTTGAACTTGCACAGGGCAATCCTAGCAGTCTAGCCCAAAGCATATTCTGTCAAGCAGTATTTCTCATTGAAATTGTTCATGTGGAAAATGTGAAAAAGTAATCGATTTGAAAGGTTGTACAAGTTAATCAAGATATTTCTAGGCAACTCATTTCTTGACTTGTAAATACAATATACCAACAGATATCTTTATTTGTGTTAGAATTTGAAGACATTGAGACCCATAACAAACTAACAATAGTGAGAGAAAAACAACAACTACGAAAAGAAAGTTCGAGGGCTCGACCCTCGAAACTACCCAATTCTGATACTGTATTTTCCAAAGCACCCAAATCAAAACTAATTGGCCGTGGATGGTGAGGCCTTTTGACTCTAACTTGTTGCCGGGTAAGCCTCTAAATACCCGAAAAGAATTTTCACTACTTACAGAATAATTATGAATTTGAAATATAGAATGGTTTGCTATCGAAGGGTTTATGGCCTACGGTACCCTTTGGTATCACCACAGCCCGTAATAGATGTCGGATACCTCCCCAACATCTCGACCCCTTCTTCAAACACCACCCCCATGCCCAAGTAAAAGTGAGCCTCAATGTGGCAATGAAAAGCCCAAACTCCCGGATTATCGGCCACAAACCTGATAGCAGTCCACCCGTAAGGCTGAATAGACACGGTGTTCTTCATAATCGGGTCAACAAGATTGTACTTCTTTGGGTCATTATTGATGTCAAACTTGCCCTGCCCGTAGCCCATGACCCAGAAATCATGCCCATGGAGATGCCAAGGGTGGGTCTCACTGTTGTTAGGAGTAATTGTATTGGCATTTTGGAGAATGATATCCACTGTTGAGTTGAACTGCAACCTGTAGATTGAGCTGCTAGCAGTGGCATTGAAATTCTTTGCTGTACTGAAAATATCGTAGTTCTGCGAATCATAGCGGTCCGGGGGAGGGGTTTGGTCGAAAACATGGTTCAATCTGTCCTTCACTGCAATCAGGTAAGGGGTATCGGGAAGGTTGTAGGACACATTGTTCACAGACCACCGGGTGTAACCATTGATCCTGTTTTGAGTATTGAGCATGACTATGACGCGGTCCGATGTCTGAGGAGGAGGGAGGATGTAACCCTGTCGGGCCTTGATCGCATCACCCTGGGCTAACCGTGGCGCCACGTCATCCCAAGCTGGGCCGACGGGTGGAACCGTGGGAGGGGATCTCCTGGGATGGTTCGGGTAGTAATTGAAAATGGCTAACCCATTGGGAGTTGTGCTGTTTCGGCTGACTACTTTTGAAACTGCCCAATAGTTTCTTGTAGGGGCCTGATCCGCTTTTATCAGGACAGAATATGTTTCACCAGAGTAGATAAACAAATTTTTCACTACAAAAGGCTCGACATTGTGTCCATCTGCTTCAACAACAGTCATATTATGACCCTGCATTAGAAATACTATGCGTTAGTTATGAATTTTTTCTTTCTAAGTGGATATATTATGGATTGTAAGCAAAGGAAAGTTACACCTCGCAACAGTGAGATTTAAAACCCTAGCAACAAAGTTGCTCATGTAGTTTAAAAATGATGGAAATGTCCAGTTTGGTTAGAATTTAGAAAAATAGCCTTTCAGATTTTTTTTTACCAAATCTTTTTAATAATTATTTCTCGTTGGCAAATCACAACGATCTTTTTTGGCAGAGTTTTCCAGATTTTGAATTTTTTTGGTTGCCATTTTCTTAGAAATGAATTGTTTGTCAAAATAAAACCTCGGAAACAAGCTTCAAAATGTGTTATTGGATTGATTGTTATAACACGTTTTCCGAAAACAACCAAGTCTAACACAACAACCAAATGGGATAGAGTTACCTCAATTTCAAAACTAAGGGCAGCTAGAGATGTCAAGCTACCGATCCTCAACCTATATGTCTTCCCCGGAACCACAGTAATAACATAGGGTGATGAGCATTCAGGATTTGTCGCGTTACAAAGGCCGGCTTTTAATCCAGGAGTAGAACAGTCGAACTTCCCTTTTCCGTGTATCAAAAGCGACTACAAAACAATAAAACGCGTTAGCATCAACTTAATAATGCACACAGTAACCTTGAAGACTAAAAAAAAAAAAAAATTGTTGCAAAGAAAGTATATATGTTGCGCGTTATATACCTGAGGTTCGCCAACCCAAACAAAGGGTAAGGAAGAGAGTCCGGTGGCTTGTTCATAAGTGCTTTGGTGGTACCAATCGGTCAGGAGGATGCTTCTATCATGATCATAAGTATAGGGCTCCGATTCACCCGGTGGAAGTGATACCCGGATCATTCCGTTCAAACCGACTTCTCTTTGCAGGCCGTAATGTGCATGGTAAAGATATGTTCCAGGCTGTTGAATATAATCGATTGATTAAGTGAAAATATCAAAACTATGCTCTCAGAATTTGAATGAGGGATGAGAGTGTTACGAAAAACGCTAGAACAGAGAAAACTCCATTTCAGAGATCGAAACTAACACAAATGCTACGGGTACCGACCAAGCCGTGTACATTGCCTTGTGGGGCCCATTACAAGTCCCACGTCCGTTCCTTTGACATTAGCTCATTCGAATATGTTTAAGTACTCGATTCAATCTTCTAACTTTTCATTTAGAAGTTGACCGTCAACATATTAAACTATTTTTGGGGGATCCGTATTAGGCCCCACATAGCGATGCACGCCGGTACTAATAGTCAGAGGTATGAAAATCAGAAAAGCTAAGGTTCCCGACCCAAGGGATACCGATCGGATCCCAACGGCGCACCCGGCCCATTCCGGCCACCGGACGACTGATCAGAGCCGTTCAAAAATTCTATAAAAAAAAAAAACCGAGTGGCCCCTCGCGAGAAGCAATGGCATCCGATGTGTGTAGTTTACTCGATCCAAACACTTCATTTATATATATATATATATATATCTATTTTTTTGTATATACATATATATACAAAAAAATTGAGTGTTTGGATCGAGCACCTATACACATCGGATGCCGTTGATTCTAACGCGGGCCCACTCGTTTTTTTTAAAGAATTTTTGGACGGCTCGGATCAGCCGTCCGGAAGTCGAAGTGGGCCCGGCACGCCGTCGAAAACCGGTCGGTATCCATTCCCGGTCGGGAACCGTAGCACTGCTGTATGAAAATTAAGCTTACCCTATCCACCACGAATTTGTAAACAAAGGTATCTCCAGGCACTATTGGACATTGAGTCACCCCCGCTGTTCCGTCAAACCAAGGTGTTCCTTTCTGCAATCATTCACAAAATACATGTAACAAAATCAGCCATCACTGTCACCTGAAACAATCAAGGATTATAGATTCGCAATGACTAAGACCCGTTTGGTTATCGTTTCTTATTTGCTTATTTTGTGTCTGAAGCAACACACAAATAAGTGAAATATTTAGATATAGAAATAAGCAAATACGTTAGCAAAGACGAAAGAAATACGAAACGGCTGTTTTTTTTTGTCTAAAGTGTCATTTTTTTTGAATTTTTTTCAACATTAGTCCACATTTTTATACTTTTCTAATAATTTCTCTCATCGAAACGAATGATTAATCACAAAAATTACGACAAAAAGTTTAACAAAAAGTTATGAAATACCGAAAATAAGTTTTAGAAAATAAGTTTACAAGAATGCACCCTCATTTGAAGTGTGACCCGCGTAAGTCACACACGTGCTGAATTCGAGCCATTAAACACTTCAGGACCGCTACCACAAAAAATAAATTTCGGTGTTTAAACGATTCCATCGCTTAAGTATCAGATTTCGTCACCAAAAGTACCAGCGAGGAAATGTTCCATCGCCACGTTTCATCGCCTATTCGACTTTCTGGACTTCTAAAGAGAAAATGAAAATGTACGATCATATATATATATATATATACCTGACGAATCCCGTGCCAATGAATGGCGACATTCTCAGTCAACAAGCTGTTCTTGAGCTCCACGACAACCGTATCATTCACCTGGGCCTCGATCGTCGGCCCTGGTGTCCGCCCGTTAATGGTGATGGCCAGTTTCTTGTAACAGTCCTGAGACTTGTACTCGTACTTCACTTCCCACTTGTAATGCCGGATTCGTGCCTCTGCTCCAAATGGAACAGAGAGTAGAGATAGAGAGAGAAACAGAGCCATGATCAGCTCACGACCCATGTTTCGAAAATAAAATCAATCAAATCCTAAGCTGGAAGAAAAAGGGTGTGGAACTGAATTAAATGAAATGGGTGGGTGGGTCTTGATGTGAAATATGTAGGAGTGCTTGATGTTTGAGTTTTGTTTTGATGTTTGGGGAGGGTATTTATACACATGTTTGTGTAGGCTGGTAGAAGTTTATGTTTGGAGAAGGAGTCAATTAATTGAATATGGAGATTGTAAGAATAGGGTGGGTAGCGCGGGGGAAATATCTAGGTAATGCGTCGATAGAGCGATCCGTACGGTTGGCCTAGTGATCAAGGCCTGAAACCTAAGAATTAGTTTTCTCCGAAGATCTCAAATCCAAAACCTCTCAGATGCTACTAACTTTAAAATCTGAAGAAATCAGCTCTTTGAAACTTCTCAGATGCTATTAACTCCAAATGAGTTGGTCCACCAGGACTCTCACAAGTGGACAGTAGGATTCGTCCTCTAAATTCGTCGAGGTGCATGTAAACTGATCCGGACACCTCAAATACTATAAAACGAAAAGGTGGTGAGGTGACAGAAAGGGGATTAGGTAAGTCGAGGGTGAATAAAGGGAAGTTCTTGGAAGGGTCTTGGGGTGGGATTTCTCTATTGCCGAAAATTCAGCCTCCAGTGGAAAGGTTCATAGGGGAGATTAGTACACCGTTTGATTTTTTTGGCAGATGGGAGATGGGAGAATATAGGTAGACAGTAGACTTTGAAATTTGAATTGTCCGACACTACAAATACAATACGAACATTGGCCTTTGAAATTTATTGGGTTTGCAACCTAAGGTAACCTATATATTAAATGGGTAAAATCTTTTTGGCAATGATAATACTTATACGTACACAAATTTGTTAATTTCAAAACTCCGATTATAATTAAAATACGCGCAAACTGAGCTGGAAAAAAAAAAAAGAGAGAGAGAGAGACCACGTAACTATGTAAGTGGAGTAAAATATTCGTATGATCAGCAAAATAACAGGCTAGTCTCTGAAACACAAAAGGAGCTGGAATTGGCAATAGCTGGGTCCCCATGCACGTGAAGATCTGATTTTCTAAGTTTCTAAAAACTATTACTGTACTATTTAATTCCTCTCATGTCCTGCAACTTTACTGCAGTTATGGGTGAGATTCAAATCCTAATATGTAATCGTATCTTAATTTTTGTCTAACTTTTAAGGCTCCGTTTGTTTGGGCGTAAAATATTTTTCGGTAAAATATTTTATCTATTTTTCGGTATTTGGTTGTGTAAAAAATGTAAAATATTTTCCATCAATTGGATGGAAATGACTTACCCTTAAATGTTCCGTCAGTTATTTTCCGAAATGAACCCGCTGCCTTCTACTGCAATTCTCACTACTCAGTTACCTCGATCGTCAGTCCTGACCCACGTTGAATTCCAATATTCTCAGATCTCTCCACCGTTTAAGCCCCCCTCTCTCCCTCTACACTATTTTGTTGATTTCTGAAAATATTTTCAAGTGCCAACCAAACACCAAAAAATAAAAGTTTGAAGTTTGTTTTCTAAAAAAATATTTTATATCGAAACAAACGGAGCCTAAATAAGGAATGAGTTTGATTTTTGATGGATTTGGTCTGAGTTTTGCATAGGATGAGAACTTGGAACACGACACAATTGACACGACTCGGGTAACAAGACAATGGAGGGTTGTAGTCGACTGCTCTTTGACATGAACGTTGTTGGGAGTCTGATCCGCCTGCGGTCTTTCCGTATGCGTGCAGGCCAATGGAGTCCACACCACATCACATTGACCCAATATACATTGAATGACACATATCGACTTAAAAGGCTAAGCCTTGTAAGTGGTGCGTCATTCAATTGTATATTAAGGTCCAAACCATTTTTCTATTTATCCGATGTGAGACTCGGCCTGCACACATGTTCCTAACAAACGTGAGTACGACATGACATAAGGACAAGAAAATTAAACAGAACGAGTACGGGCCGGTTAAACTCGCGTAGCTCGAGCGCATGACATGAATAACCGTTTAGTTATTCGCGTTGTACCCCATAACCAAACGACACGACTCGTACGCGACTTACGCAACATCCCTGGTTCCGGTTGGAGCTATTTTTCATTATTTTACACCTAATATTTTAGTTTACGATTTGCATTGAAACTTATGCAATAGCTGTTAGACATTTTTCTTGTTATTTTCTTTGTAAGAATTTTCGACGGATCGATGGTTTTGTGTCTAAACCGTCCATGCATGGAGCCCTGAGCCCTCATTACTTTATGAAACTCAGCTTGCATGAAACTTTTTTTTAACACATATATTTGTTCTATTCTGTACATCAAAATCTGTAGCCACAAGACTTCTCGAACTGCAAATCACAAAGCTGTTAGATTTTTAGTTTCAGAAAGCATTTTTTCCAATAAAAGCTAGGGAACTAATAACTTCGTTTTTTATCGGCAAATTTTTTTTATTAATCTCCGCAATAATATGGGTTGACATCTACCAGATCCCCAAAAAAAGAAAAAAAAGAACAAGATTACAAGAAAATATGGGTTGACGATACCGACAGTAGTCGGCCATGGTATTTTAATACTGAAGATAGGAATCCACATGGTGCTATAGAAACCTACTGCAATTACTAATATTTAAACTTGCATAAGTACAAAATACACGGTTTGGGGTGGACGCTGAATTTGTACACAGTGGACAAGGGCGGAGCTATGTTGCGGTCTGGGGGCCCCGGCTCCCCCGACCTCGAGCTTCCTGAGCGTCCGAATTTTAAAATTTTTATTTTGTATATATCTGATTTTGTATATTATTCGTAATATTATTTGCGTATAACTACTTATAATCTTAATAATTTTCATTTGATTTGATAAAAAAAATGGTTATTTTACATTCTCATTTCTCAATTTCTTTTACAAATAAAAAATAAGCACGTGACAGTTGAAATAGCCTAAAAAACAAAATAATTGGTATATTTTAACATCATTAGGCTAGAATCATTTCAATATATATAGAAATGTAATGTATTGAAAAACAAAAATCTTATAATATAATAAGTATACATTCCGATCAAAAATATATATATATATATATATATATATGTCTATTAAGCCGCCCCCTAGAGTCCTAATCATGGCTCCGCCACTGATAGTGGGAGTTGTACCAGTGTATTTTACGGTGACAAAAAAATATATTTTAGGTTTAGATATATATTACTACTTAATTGGTAGATCTAAGTTTGTGCATAATTATACGTACGTAGCAATCATTTTATTTTACTGACTAAGAAATTGTTGATAACTTAGAATTACAAGGAGTTTTGTCCACACGAATTATTTATTTCATTCAAAGAACTCGCAGGGACCAATCTTATTGAAAACTTTTCTTAATTAACCTGAATGAAAAAATTAATTAGTATCATTAAAAAAAATATTTGGAGTTGCGGCACGCCCTTCCGTCCGCCCCCTCCATAGGTCCGTCGTTTAGTATTAACCTGAATTCAGATTTTTGTTTTTCAAGTTTGGATATAAATTAGTAAAATTCAGAGAATACATCTAGAGAGATTGGTTGGTTAACGGATAGAAAGGTCCACTAATACAAAAATAAAATGAACATAAGACCACAAATCGAGGACTGATTCATGGCTTCTGTGCTGATCATTGTTTGAAACGGTTCTCTACGATTAAGTCCCCGTTTACTAACACTTATAATTTAATGTATTTAGCTTATTCGCTTAGAAAAAGCAAATGAAGAATGTTTGTTACCAATTATAAGAATAATCACTTATTTGACCCAAAAAAAGCTACTACGTAGTATATGATTTTAAGCTCTAATTTGAAGTTTTTTTCTTTTTGCTTATTTTAAGATGTTAGAACATGAATGGACAAAAGAATCTTAAAGTGAAATAAGTTATTCTTACTCAAGTTTGAAGGACAGTCTAGACAATTTGACCCAAAATAAGTTATTCTTAAAGTGAACATGAGTAGACTGGATTTAGTCATGTTTTGGATTGGGAATATTCAGCCCCACGGATCTGCCTCCGATTGAGTAGACTGGATTTAGTCATGTTTTGGATTTCCACATGGAGTAATATTTCGTGCGAAACCAGGAGGTAATGTGGAAAATGGAGGGCTACTTGATATGGTGGCATTAGACGCATTCTCGAGATAGATATGTAATAATATGTCAAGTGACTACGCGACTACTTCCATGTTCACAAATCTAGAATCAATAATTATACACGGTTGATCGTTGGGTCAGACGTTGAATTCTTGTGGTCTTGTTGGGAGACTCAGTCACCTCTTGTAAGAAGATCTACGTTCGAATCTATGCATGTTTAGGGTTACGCGTAAATTGAATTTCGTGAAGTGAAAACCAAGAATATGCCTATGATCGAGGTTAATCACGTGAAGCAATTAACGGGAGACAATTTTGTGATTAAATACGATGCGATGACACAATCACGTGTAGTGATAGTAATTTGAAGTAGATGCATTGGCGGGCGAAAGTGGTGCGGCAGGATCACGACAACCTCAAAAATCTTATAATATAATAAGTATACATTCTGATAAAAAATATATATATATGTCTATTAAGCCGCTCTTTGGAGTCCTAATGATCATGGCTCCGCCACTAATAGTGGGAGTTGTACCAGTGTATTTTACAGTGACAAAAAAATATATTTTAGGTTTAGATATTGCTTGACCTGTCGGGTGTTAATAAATTTAGACTAAAAATGCGTCCCAAGCATAGGACTCTCGACCAGTGTAGCACAATAAATCCGGAAGTACCGGAGTCGAACCACAGAAACGGACGGACGGTGCTGACTCAAAAGTGTTGAATTCTAGTTTAATCCGGCTCTTAGGTAGCCACCCCTTGTTCAATTGGTTGATGGATTGACTAAATTACTAAACTGAATTAATAAACTATGAATTTAAAGGAGAGTACAGCCGTGGGAACCCAGCGTCTGCAACTAGCCTAACCAATATTTACTCGGGACACAATTATTCAATTCACTGATTTCAGAATAAGGGAAGAGGGGGTTCCCAATAAATGCCTACCACCTGTCACCAGCCCTCATGCGCATTTGAAATCTGATGATGCCTGGGTTTTGTTTATTAGAAAAGGATTCTCTTTCGTATCCCAAAATTGTTGGAAAAATAAATTAATTCGTACCCGAGGTGAAATATTGATTAAATTAGTCACAGGACGCCTTCGTCCCGTGGCTACACCCTAAGGAACTACTCACACATGCTTGAAGTAACAGGAAATAAAAACCTAGATCGAAACATGATCATCTATTTTAAAAGAAATGGAAAATAAAAGAACAGATCCACGTAGAATAACTAATAACGAACAACTTTAATTAATGAAGAAAATCTCAAACGTTACCAGAATCCAAGCGATTGAAGGAAGTAGTGCAGAAAACTTAAGAACTGAGAGAAAACAAAACAACGTTAGTGAAAAAGCTGCTACGTAAAAGTCTGGAATAAAATCTACCCTAAAACTAAGTTAAAACGGGGTATTTATATTAATCCCCTTAAAAACAATTAAAATCCTAATTATAATCGGAATTCGAACCGAGACGACCCAAAACGCCGTCGTTCCTGGCCCTCCATAAGCGCTCGGTAGCGCTACACCATAATGGGTGTAGCGCTCGCGAATGGCTTATGGCGCCCTTTGTTGACCTGCTGACGTGGCCGTTGACCTCTTTAGCATTTGGGTAGCGCTATACCCTGCGAACCTTCTGATCTGTTTGAGGACTTTGCTATCCAATTCTGAGCGCTATACCAATTTCTTGTAGCGCTCACGATTGACTACGGGTCTTTCAAAGTCAATTTCACTCCAATACTTAGTCTCCACGGCCCTTCTCGCTCTCGAGCCCCATCACGGCCTTCCGGATACTTCTCATTAGCGCCAAAACATCTCAATTCCCTGCAAATTAGGCACAAACACAAAAACCACCCACGTGCACGCATTAAACGGAAAATGAGAATTAATTGCTCGTCTAACGCGCTAATTTCCCCTACTTAGGCGCTAAAATCCTATGCATTTCACGCGCCTATCACATCCCCCAACTTGAGCGTTGCTAGTCCCTAGCAACGAACGAAATAAAGAAAACAAGAAAATAGACTTAACAAGGGATACGAGAGTTATGCAACCTGTACAAAAATTTAGTGAACATAAAATTTCCTCCTCATTGCCACCTTTAACTCAGTCACATGCATGCCCTAGCTATTATTTGAACAATTCCGCACCAAAACATACTAGAGATGAAATGTCCCCACAAAGTCACAATGTCACTCAACATCCCATGCGAGGCGCTTGGCGACCAACGTGAGATGGAACAAAAATCACCACGTGCCAATCAAAACAACGCCAGTTATAACAATGAAAGCTCAACGGAATAAAGATACCACATGTTCATAGCTAAATATAAAACATGCATGCAAGAGAGTTAACAACGTGCATTGGGTCAACTAAGGGCTTCATTGGCTTTTAACGACCGTGGTTACGAAAAAAAAAAAAACAAGGAACATGCAAAGGGTAGCGGCCTATAGAAACGCATGGTTAGTCTACCCTGACTGGCCGCTACCTTGACTCCTGCACCACACCGGTGCTCAACACAAAACATCAGTCACAAACATAACAAAGTACGAATTATTACACAATATCTGAATGACAAGACTCAATCCACCGACTCACAAAACATATGAAATAACACAAAAACTGACATGACTCGACAATTTAAACATAAAATAACACCACCACCATCCCGACTCTATGCTCAGTTACCATCTCCAGCATCCGAATGCTCCTCCTCCTCAGGCTCATCCGCAAAATCATCACTCACCTCCAATGCCGGCCACCTCCTAGGTCGGAAAGGCCCTGGATTTTCCCCAGACATCTGTGCCTCCATGTGGCGCTGCCTATCAAGTAAGTCCGCCTGATTCCGAGCCAACTGCCTTTGCTCTCTCTTTAACTTGCGCTGGCTCCTAGCAAGGCCCGTCAAACAACCAAAAATCTTTTCCAGCCAAGTCTTAGTACTAGCACTAGCCGGTGGCGGAGACAGTAACGATCCTTCTACTCCTCTCAACTGGGCCATACTCCGCTGAATAAACGAAGAATCCAAATCCCCCGGCAGTAGATCATCATTACTATAGAATCGCTTTCCCGGAACATTTCTAGTCCTCAAAATTTTGGTAACTAAGCACGGGAAAGGCATTCTCAAAGTAGTCGGAGCATCTCTAAAATCACACATTTGCCCAAAAATATATAGGGCCCAATCAGAGACCGTGTCCTCACCCATGAATGCATACATCAGGTTTCCAACCGACCTCTGGGGTGCGCCCTCCCGACCCCGAGGATACAAATTAAAGCAAATCACTTGGTTAATAAACCTATACGCAGTCGTGAATCTACCAGGCCAATGAGGAATCCTAGCATTCCTTCGGTGCTCATACAGATATCCAGCTATCTCATTTTGATCAAAAGTTTCATCTGGCCTAGGGAAATTAACAGGTCTCGTGGGCCTCTGATAATCTAAAGCAGTGGCTATCTCAGCCACATCAACAAAAACTGAAGTATTACCTACTCGTGAAGTAATCCGGGCACCCGGAGCCAAAAAGTGACCCGGCTCCGGCACAACCATATTCCTATAAAACTCCTCACATAAAGCATTGTTATACCCAGGATTAGGAGCGAACCAATACCTTAGACCTTGGTCCCGAATGGCGGCAAAAGGTTCAAAGTTTGCCGGCCATAACCCATCATCAACAATGTGTCTCTCGTTCTTCACGCCCCGCTCCTTTATGGAAGCCTCCCATTCCGCCTGACTATCTCTGTCAATCTGCTCCCGGTCCCTACGCTTAGCCCGGGTCTTTGGAACTTCCTCCGGTGGACCAGAGGTTCCAGCCACTGCCTTTCCCTTGCCTAAATTTTGCTTTTTGGGTGCCATACTTGGTGGGTTTTGGGCTGAAAAGGTTGGTTTGGGATTTTCGGATCTGAAAATTTTTGGGGGTTAGAATGAAATTTGGGTTGGATATTATGGTAGAGGAGGGTGAGAGGAGTGTTTTTATGGATTTTGGTAAAGATTGGTGGAGTTTTGAGGGGAATATGGAGTTTTGGAGGTTAGGGTTTAAGTTGGCTATGGAGGTTTGAAGGTCTGGAAGTTGAAAAGAAGAAAGGAAGAAGATGATTGTGATGGAGGAGAGAGAGAGGAGAGATTCGTGGGGTTATGTGGGGAAGTGGAAAACCTGATGGTGATGGGATTGGAAAGTCCCACCCTTTGACCGTTCGGCTTGCTTTTTTTTTTTTTTTTCTTTTCTGGACCCTAGCGCTACACCACTTTAGGTGTAGCGCTCCCGAATGGCTAACTCCTTTTTTTTTTTTTTAAATTAATAACAGCTGAACGGGTCAAAGGTCAGTTGACTTCGGTTTTCTTCTTTTTCAAAATCTCTCTCTTATTTAACAGGCATTTGGATTATGGCTAGGCTTAAGAAAGCTTAAGGTTTTTGGTTTAGGCTTTATAATTTTATTTTTTTTACCAAGACACAGCACCCAAAAGCAAAATATTGATTCTTCCAAAATGACGATGCTCAATAATCTCAACAATTCGAGGCCTCTAAACTGTGCACAGAGCTGGACCACCAAACACACACCCCATCCAAACACCGATTTCCTAAGTGTGACACAGAAATTGACACGGACTGGTCTAAAATGGATCAACGGAACACATAAAGTGGTTTAATTATACAAGAACTGCCTTGTTTCATCCCCTAAGCCCGTTTCCAACTCTCAAACATGCATGCAAAATATTCAGACTACGACAAGTGGTACAAACGCCTACTATTTTATGCAATTGCGGAAATTGAAGAACAAAGAAACATGGGAATGCTTTCAGGAACATACTGTGAACTAAGTGGGAACATCTACTCAACATTGCTTATGGTGCGAAAATACTCAAACAGAGATACCAGATATATGCATGTAAACGAGTTAAACAGGTAAACAACGAGACAAATATCTAGCATGCTCACCTAACTCATACAAATAAGCATAACAATCGTATCCCCAGACAAAAATAAAAATAAAAATAAATACGAAAACCTAAACCAACTAACAACGCTCAAAAATAAAAAATAAAAACAAAAAGTAAAAAGTGTACAAAGTACACCCCTTCCCCCAACTTGAAATGCGCTGGTCCCCAAAGCATGGAGACACAGAAAAATGAGAGCAAAAAGAAGGAAAGAGTGAACCTGGGGTGGCAGCCAACCACCGTGACCTCGGCCCATATTCCCGCCTTATTCGATGGATTCTATTGCTGCAAGAATTCCATCTCATAATTAAGGATAAGAAAGGGGTAGAGAATGTAGTAGCTGATCATCTGTCTCGTCTGGAATTCGAGGATCCCACCTCGAATCTTCCCATTAGAGACTCTTTCCCAGATGAGCAGTTGTTTGCTGCTAACGAGTGCCCATGGTATGCTGATATTGCCAATTATTTGGTAACCGGGCAGATTCCTTCCCATTGGTCTACCCAGGAAAAGCAGCGGTTTTTAAGGAGTGTCCGACAGTACATTTTTGATGACCCATATTTGTTCAAGTACTGTGCGGATCAAATTGTGCGTAGATGTGTTCCCGAGGCTGATCAGCAGGGGATTATAGAGTTTTGTCATGGGGAGGCGTGTGGGGGTCACTTCTCTTCGAAGAAGACCACCGCCAAGATTTTACAGTGCGGGTTCTGGTGGCCCGATATGTTTAAATATGTGCATGCGTTCTGTAGGTCATGTGACCGTTGCCAACGGCTTGGCAAGCTGTCTTCACGTCAGGAGATGCCCCTCCGGCCCATTCTTGTGTTAGAGGTATTTGATTGCTGGGGCATCGATTTTATGGGTCCATTTCCTATGTCTCATGGTTTTGAGTACATTCTGTTAGCAGTTGATTATGTGTCAAAGTGGGTGGAAGCGATTCCCACTAAATCTTTGGAGTCTAAAGTCGTGCTAGAGTTTCTTAAGGCTAATATCTTGTCGAGGTTTGGCGTGCCACGCGCCATTATCTCGGATCAGGGCACGCATTTCACGAGTCGGTCATTTGGGAAATTGATGGGGGAGTTTCAAATCACTCATAAGGTATCCACTGCGTACCACCCCCAGACTAATGGGCAGGCCGAATTAGCTAACAGAGAGATTAAGAGGATTTTAGAGAAGACTGTAGGTGTGACGAGGAAAGATTGGTCCACCAGGTTGAACAATGCGTTGTGGGCCTACCGCACTGCTTATAAGACCGTGTTGGGTGCTTCACCCTACCGGCTTGTTTACGGTAAGGCCTGCCATCTGCCAGTTGAGTTAGAGAAGAAGGCCTATTGGGCCATTCAGAAAGTCAATTCAAGTTTAAGTGAGGCAGGTGAGCATAGGAAGTTACAGTTGTGTGAGCTAGAGGAGCTTAGGAATGACGCGTATGAGAATGCAAGCATCTATAAGGCTAAGGTTAAGGCGTATCATGATAGGAATATCCAGCGCAAAACCTTTAGGGTTGGTCAGAAAGTGTTGCTCTATAATTCGCGTCTCCATTTGTTTCCAGGGAAGTTGAGGTCACGTTGGGACGGTCCCTATGTAGTGGTTCAGGTATATCCAAATGGTTCAGTCGATGTCCAAGATTCTAAGGATGATCATGTGTTTAAAGTTAATGGGCAGCGTCTGAAACCCTATTTGGAATTTCTAGAAGTAGGTGAACCGGATGAGGAATTGGTCAATCCTGTCTATCAGGATGACCCGGTTGCATAATTTGATAGTCATGATTTGCACGGGGAGCGAAAGCGTACCGCTGGACTTAATTGTTTGTCGGGCCCGGCCCCTAGCGATAGGGGTACCCATCATTGACTTGGGTTTATAGCTCCGCACGCCGCTATTAAAATAAGGATCGTGTGCCCAGCTCCAGTTAGTAAGGGCATTTTGTGTCAGTAACATTGGATTTTTCCTAAGATCTTTTGCTTCTGGCACAATCTATGTATTTTCATCTTTTATTTCTTTGTTCCTTATTTCTTGTCTTTTGTTTAGTTGTTTTTCTTCTTTCTTTCTTTTAAAAAAAAAAAAACAGAAATTAATATCAGTGACATAGGGCTTTAGTTAGCTTTTCTGATAGGAGCAATTCACCGTGCACCACTCACGTCTTCCAGATTAGCCCCATCGAGGGCGGTATAGATCATAGGTTAGGCTTTGGTATTCCCGTGCTCCATAACCGCACTTGGCTCTATCTTGTGCCTGCCTAGTTACGATCTTAGGGGACGCTGGACTTAATTGTTTGGCGGAGTCCAGCGGTGACTTGGACGCTCCGAGTTCTGGTATTAACTCATGCATTTTGTACATATTGCACATATTGTATATCTTGTACATAGTTCTCTTATTGGTTGGTTGTTTCTTGATGTTTCGGGCTTTTCATTCAAAAGATTTCATCAACGCATTATTGTATCGGACTTTTAGTAGTCCGTCTTTGTGGTAGTTTACCGTTAATGATCCGTGCTCTCCGAAATTGTCCCTATCGGTGGCAGCTTAGGTCTGTGGGTGAGATTTACTTTTGTTCTTGTCTCACTTTGTTTCGACCAAGGGAACGCTGGGCTTAATTGCTTGGCGAGGTCAAGCGGTAAATTTTACTTCGGGCGTAATGTAACACATTTGACGGTCTAGTATAGCCACCCGAGTTTTGTCTCTTCGGTGAGACTCGGGAAGAAAAGTATGACTCGTGCGACTGCGTGAATGTCTGGTGGTTAGACTAAAAATGCGTCCCAAGCATAGGACTCTCGACCAGTGTAGCACAATAAATCCGGAAGTACCGGAGTCGAACCACAGAAACGGACGGACGGTCCTGACTCAAAAGTGTTGAATTCTAGTTTAATCCGGCTCTTAGGTAGCCACCCCTTGTTCAATTGGTTGATGGATTGACTAAATTACTAAACTGAATTAATAAACTATGAATTTAAAGGAGAGTACAGCCGTGGGAACCCAGCGTCTGCAACTAGCCTAACCAATATTTACTCGGGACACAATTATTCAATTCACTGATTTCAGAATAAGGGAAGAGGGGGTTCCCAATAAATGCCTACCACCTGTCACCAGCCCTCATGCGCATTTGAAATCTGATGATGCCTGGGTTTTGTTTATTAGAAAAGGATTCTCTTTCGTATCCCAAAATTGTTGGAAAAATAAATTAATTCGTACCCGAGGTGAAATATTGATTAAATTAGTCACAGGACGCCTTCGTCCCGTGGCTACTGCTTAATGGTTTCCTAGTCCTAAAATAATGGGTTGCCCCAAGCGTAGGGCGGAGACCGATATAGCACAATATCCGGTAAGACCGGAGTCGAATCCACTAAGGACGGTGAAGTGTGTGCTGTGGAACCTCGGGTTGTTATAATTTGAAACGGCTCTTAGGTAGCCACCCCTTGTCGGTTTGATTGAGAGATAAACTAAAACAACGAAATTGATTAAAAATTCAGATAATTAAAAGGAGGTACGGTCGAAGGGTTCATAGCACTCGCGACCAGTCCGGAATAGCCTGCTCCATTTGATGTTCTTAAAAACATTTAATTTTAGTTTAGAAAAGATACCCCGAAAGATGCGAACCTTTATGGTCGCCGTATACCCATGCGCAGCGAAGAACGAGTTTTGTTCCCCCATTCCCCCGTTCACATGGGCTCCGGCGATGCCCCGGGTTCGTCTAACGAATGTTCTAATTATCCCAAAATTACTTTTCATTATTTAAAAGCAGGAGCAGTTCCCGAACTGATCACGGCGTGCTAATCACCCCGCGACCCTACCTATACGACTACTCACTCATTATTGAAAGAAAATTAAAAGAGATTTTAACTTGCATCATGCTTCGATTATTGGAAAAAAAGAAATAAACAAGAAATACCAACTAATTGAATGCCAATAAACAACTTTAATTAAGAACGAAAACTGAAACGAGTTACCGAAGTGTGAAGATCTGAACAGAACTTGAAAACTTGAAAGAAATTAGCTCTGGAACGGAAAGAACGGAAAAATAAAGCTGCTAATAAAAAGTGCGAACCCTAAAAACGGAGTTTAAGAGGGTATTTAAACAAACCCTCTAAATTCGGAAATAAAAGAAAAAAGGAAATAAAATGACGAAACGAAAAATTCCCGTTGTCACTCTCGGTATCGATACTGCCCAGGGGGGTATCGATACCCATCTTTCTGATCAAATCTGGATTCGTTTTGCACTGAATTGTATCGATACTATTGATAGCAGTATCGATACCGATCGCGTTAAGTGGCCCGCTGAGGCTTGCATGGATTTTTGCCATCCGACGTCATCCAATGCTTCATGCTTCCACTTCGACCTCCCATGTCGACGTCCAAAACGACCTCAAGGTCTCCCATCCAATCTTGGCGTAAAAACCGCCTTATTACCTATGAAAAATAACAAAAGCACAAAACAAAAGAACGCACGGAATCAAGTGGATAATGGAATAAAACGCGCCTATACCGCGCTAACTTGCCCTACTTAGGCACTCATATCTATGATATCACGCGCCTATCACACCCCCCAACTTGAGCGTTACTAGTCCCTAGAAACGTACGAACGAAAAAAATAATAAAGGAAAGACTACAAGCCAAAACGGGGACACGAAGGTTATGCATGTTGTACAACAATTAGGCGGGTCAAAAGATTTTTACCTCCTCACTTACCTGCAACTCAACCACATGCATGCTTTGGCCAAAGGATAAACAAAAATTAGCGCCGAAACACATGCAGAAATAAATGCCCCACGATGGCAACATTGTTACACTCGCTCGCCGGAACTCTCAAACATCCCATGAAAAAGCGTTTGGCGAACTACGTGGGACCGAAACAAAAGCCTCCACGTGCCAATCAGAACTAACGCTCACAAAGAATAATAGCACGATAAGACAATCATGAATCCACAATATAAGCAGCATAAAATAGAAAACATGCATCCATGAGAGTCAACAACGTGCATAGGATCTACAAAGGACTTCAGCAAGCTTAAAATGACCTTGGTTCTGAATAAAGGGGAAACTGCAAAATCAGGCGGCGGCCTATAGTAACGTAAGGTAACTACCCAGACTGACCGCCACCTTAACCCCTATGCACCAGCATGCACCCATTGGTGCCAACTAAACCACAACCAACTGATAAAACAAAATAACAATCACGAAAGTTATTACAGACCCACATGAAATAACAGAAAATAAAAGTAGTCCACCGACACTAACGACTCACAAACATAAAATGACACCACCACTCTAACTTCATGCATCATTGATATCCCAGCTCAATCCGACTCACTCCCTGCAAAATCATCACTAACTTCCATCTCCGGAAGCTGCAGCGGCTGATATGGTTGCGAGGCCTCTACTGTCCCTACGACGCGGTTGTACAACCACTGATTCTGGTGGGCCAGTACCTGCTGTGTACGCCCAACCTGACGCACCTCCTTCTTCAACTTCTGTTGGCTCTTAGCTACAGCCGCCTCAAGACAGAAAAGCTTCCTCAACCAAGTGTTTGTGCTCGCATTCGCCGGGGGCTCAGTCAACAATGCCCCCCGCCTTCCCTTGGAATGGGCCGCACTCTTCTGAAGAATGGAACTATCAATATCACCCGGATGAGCTTCGTCATTCTTAAAGTATTTAGAAGCTAGCCCCTCTACAGCCCTACAAATGGTTGAAATCAAAACCGGATATGGCAACCGAGTGTTGGTTGATACGTCTCTAAACTCCACAATCTTAACAAAAATATAGCGGGCCCAATCACACAACGTCTCCTCCTCCAAGAATGCCGACAACATGTTCCCAGTAGTTTCAGAAGGTTTATTCTCGGTCGCCCGAGGGTCCAAATTATAGCACACCAACTGATTTACAAACCTAAACGCCGGCCTGAATTTACCGGGCCTGTGGGGAATCATTGCATTCCTTTTGTCCATATACATATTCTCAAACACAATATCCTTCTCAAAAGTCTCATTCAGGGCCGGGTAGCTTGTTTCCCCCGTGGGGGGGGCATATAACATTGTAGCCGCAATAATACCCGGGGTTACTTCCACCGGTACCCTACCAATTCTCGAAGTGATACGGGCCTCGGGATGCAATTCAGTCCCGGCGTCAGGCACAATCATGTTCTTATAAAACTCCTCTACCAATTCAATATTTAAACCAGGATTATCCTCAAACCAAAAAGACAAACCTTGCCTGACGACTGCCCGTATGACTTCATTGTCCGGTGGAAAGCTATCCCGGATGATGAACCTCTCTGCCTTTATTCCCCGGCCCTTGCATGAAGCCTCCCATGCCAACTGCTCATCCCTCCTTATCTGATCTCGGTTCCTCCTCCGTGGCCGGGCCGGAACCTCCTCCGGGGCGGAATCTTGCTCAAAATCCGGGTTCGGTGCATGACCCGAGGAACCCACGCCTTTCCCTTTCTCTGCGAGACTAGCCTTCTTCTTGGGTGCCATGTGAGAGATGGGAAGAATATAGGGTAAGTTAGGGTTTTTAGATCCGTACGGATTCGGGTTTTTGGTGGGGTTGAGAGTGAAGTATGTGGTAGAGATGGGAAAAAGAAAAGTTTTGGTGAAGTTTGGAGTAATTTTGGTGGAGGGAAGTGGGATTTTCGGATTTTTTGGGTGGAGGTTTGGTTATGGGGTAATGGAGGGTTAGAGAGAGAGAGAGAAAAGGTTGAAGATGATGAAGTGAAAAGGTTTTGGGAAAAATCCGCCGGCCCTTTTTGCTTTTTGACCTTTTCTGCGTTTTTTTTTTTTTTTTTTTTTTACCCGAAGCGACTTCGGTATCGATACACCCCTAGGGGGTATCGATACCCATCTCACTGATCAACTTCGTCCTTTTGTCTCTTTTTTTTTTTTTTTTTTTTTAGGCTGAAAGTTTAAGGGTTGGTTGGTCGGATGAGGGTTCGGCCAAGATTGTAAGGATTTCACCCACATGACACCCATCAAAGATTCTTCTATTCCATCCCAAAAAACAACGATGCTCCGAACAAAAATACCCATGATGCACAAAGCTAGACCCCCCAACTTGAATCCAACCCACACACCGTTTTCCTAGGTTAGACTCAGGAACTGACTCGGACTGGTTTAAGATTGGTCAAAGGGACACATATGTGGTCTAATCATAAAAGAGTGCCTTGTTTCATCCCCTACGCACGATATTAACTCTCGCAAATGCATGCAACCCATTCAGCCATTCCATTATGAAACAAACGCCTACTTTTTTACGCAAATGCGAGACAGATAAATCAAAGAACATGGGAATGCTTCTTCTGTTTTTTTTTTAAATTAACCACGTGGAGACACTTACTCAATGTAAACGACAGCATAACCATGTTCACGAAACGCCAAATATATGCATGAATTTCAGTTAAACAGGCTCAAAGATTTGGCTAATTCTAGCATGCTCGCCTAATCATACAATCAAGCATAACACACGTATCCCCCAAAAAAAATAACAATTAAAATTTACCCCTAGCAACGCCACGAGAACATGTACAAAGTACACCCCTCCCCCCAACTTAAAACATGCTATGTCCCCAAAGCATGAAAACACAGCATAAGAAAAATAAGGGCGAAGAAATGGACCAACGGGTGGCAGCCAACCACCCCTCGGCCGATGTTCGAAGAATTTCCTTGCTCCGCACGCCGTGCAAAATTCCGCACCCTGCAAAACATTAGTGCCACCCGGTTCGTGGTACCCGGGACCCCAAAAACAAAAGAAAGACGAAAACAAAAACAAAACAAAAATCCACCACTTTCTTCACGCGAAAGACACGAGTACTACTTTTCTCCCTGGTCAAAGACTGTGGTTCCTTACTTGTTGGAAGGACAGTATGCGTAGGATTCAGCGATATCTTGAGAAGTGGTACCATCATCTAATAGGCTGTCACTCCCTCTGGGGCTGCCAGATTCCTTACCCACCACCCCGTTTTGAAGCAATCTCCACGGAATTTTAACATTAAAGCCAGATGGTTCAGACAGATTTCTCGCCGCTAACTACGCGCCTGCCGCCAGACCCAACCTCCTAAGTACTACATACGTAGCTTTGACCAGGTGGCTATACCAGACCATGATGCTAATATCTATTTCATTTTCAATTTTCTATATTTTTTTTTTTTTAAGCATTGTGCCCAAAACCCAAGTCAATGATGGGTACCCCATTGCTAGAAGCCGGGTCCACTTCTCAGTGAAGAGAGTGGTACGCAAAAGCTACCCGTCGGAACTTAAGAAGATAGGGCCCCCAGCGGCTCAAGAACTGGGTCCCAAGCGATGCCACACACATCCTCAACTGCAAGTATCGCCATTCTACACCTTTTATCAAGAATTGAACTCGGCCATGCCACAAGTTAAGATACTTCGAGTAGCGCATTTGCCGAATTCGCTTTAGACACTTAAATTCAACCAAGTGCTTAGCCCAAACTAGATCAATTTTCAAAGAGTTAACAAAATCCAAAAGATATGGATGATAAATTAAATTAAATTCATCAACACCAAGAAAATCAATCTGTTCCACATTTAAAACCTCTTGCGAAAGTGGAGACTCGGTATGAGGGTTGGCACTATCTAGAGCAGAGAGTATTTGATTATTCAGTGCAACTATTGGCAATGACTCCTCAAAAGGCATGCAACCTTCACTAATGACAAGCGGCTCTATTCTCTCTTTTTCCCTCGCATCAAGAACAAGCAGACTTTCCACAATTATTGACAACGACTCCTCAGGAGTCACGTTATGAAAATCCATCTCAAGTGTACTAGAATGCTCTCGAGAAGACTGTTGCACTTCAGGTGAACCAACTATTTCGTTAGTTACAAGTGGCTCTATTGTTTCATCTTCTAATACACAAGAATTACTCACTTGAAAATTTTCAACTTGATTGCAAGAAAGAGAATCAGTTAATTGATCAAAATAAGGCGGCTCTATTTCCTCTTTTTCCCCCACATCAGAATTGGTATCCTCAGAACTTTCAGTCAACTCACAAAATTGGAGCTTTTGGGTTAATTCATCTAAGTAATCCCAAGCATCTTCAGGGTTTTTATCCAAGAATTCGTCAGTGGACCTAAAATCCACCTGACATGGCTTAAGATTTAAACTACGACAAAAGATAACCAGAAGACTGCCAAGCTCACAATTAAAACTCGACCAAGAGAATACGCAATTTTTGAATCGCTCCCAACACTGTGACAAAGACTCATCATCTTGTTGAGAGAAATGTGATAGTTCTTCTAAAAGCATATGAGTCTCATATGAGGGATTGAAAGTTTTGAAAAACTGTATCATAATCTCAAGCCATGTCAATTTTGGACTCAAAAAATTACACCAATCTTGAGCACTACCACGCAAAGATGCTGGGAATACATGTAAAAGAGCCACTTCATCGCTAGCAAAAACCTCCTCAAGTTTATGAACATGCGTAAAAGGATTTTCTGAGGCCAAACCATAAAATATAGGAAGATCAAATTGGTTTGCATAACCTCCATAGCACCTAGCAAAATGAGCCATTTTTTTTTTTTCAACAATTAAAAAAAATAAAGAATTAAAAATAAAAAAAATAACTACCCGAATTCTTAACACACATTACCGTCCCCGGCAACGGCGCCAAAAATGCTTAATGGTTTCCTAGTCCTAAAATAATGGGTTGCCCCAAGCGTAGGGCGGAGACCGATATAGCACAATATCCGGTAAGACCGGAGTCGAATCCACTAAGGACGGTGAAGTGTGTGCTGTGGAACCTCGGGTTGTTATAATTTGAAACGGCTCTTAGGTAGCCACCCCTTGTCGGTTTGATTGAGAGATAAACTAAAACAACGAAATTGATTAAAAATTCAGATAATTAAAAGGAGGTACGGTCGAAGGGTTCATAGCACTCGCGACCAGTCCGGAATAGCCTGCTCCATTTGATGTTCTTAAAAACATTTAATTTTAGTTTAGAAAAGATACCCCGAAAGATGCGAACCTTTATGGTCGCCGTATACCCATGCGCAGCGAAGAACGAGTTTTGTTCCCCCATTCCCCCGTTCACATGGGCTCCGGCGATGCCCCGGGTTCGTCTAACGAATGTTCTAATTATCCCAAAATTACTTTTCATTATTTAAAAGCAGGAGCAGTTCCCGAACTGATCACGGCGTGCTAATCACCCCGCGACCCTACCTATACGACTACTCACTCATTATTGAAAGAAAATTAAAAGAGATTTTAACTTGTATCATGCTTCGATTATTGGAAAAAAAGAAATAAACAAGAAATACCAACTAATTGAATGCCAATAAACAACTTTAATTAAGAACGAAAACTGAAACGAGTTACCGAAGTGTGAAGATCTGAACAGAACTTGAAAACTTGAAAGAAATTAGCTCTGGAACGGAAAGAACGGAAAAATAAAGCTGCTAATAAAAAGTGCGAACCCTAAAAACGGAGTTTAAGAGGGTATTTAAACAAACCCTCTAAATTCGGAAATAAAAGAAAAAAGGAAATAAAATGACGAAACGAAAAATTCCCGTTGTCACTCTCGGTATCGATACTGCCCAGGAGGGTATCGATACCCATCTTTCTGATCAAATCTGGATTCGTTTTGCACTGAATTGTATCGATACTATTGATAGCAGTATCGATACCGATCGCGTTAAGTGGCCCGCTGAGGCTTGCATGGATTTTTGCCATCCGACGTCATCCAATGCTTCATGCTTCCACTTCGACCTCCCATGTCGACGTCCAAAACGACCTCAAGGTCTCCCATCCAATCTTGGCGTAAAAACCGCCTTATTACCTATGAAAAATAACAAAAGCACAAAACAAAAGAACGCACGGAATCAAGTGGATAATGGAATAAAACGCGCCTATACCGCGCTAACTTGCCCTACTTAGGCACTCATATCTATGATATCACGTGCCTATCAGCTACACCCTAAGGAACTACTCACACATGCTTGAAGTAACAGGAAATAAAAACCTAGATCGAAACATGATCATCTATTTTAAAAGAAATGGAAAATAAAAGAACAGATCCACGTAGAATAACTAATAACGAACAACTTTAATTAATGAAGAAAATCTCAAACGTTACCAGAATCCAAGCGATTGAAGGAAGTAGTGCAGAAAACTTAAGAACTGAGAGAAAACAAAACAACGTTAGTGAAAAAGCTGCTACGTAAAAGTCTGGAATAAAATCTACCCTAAAACTAAGTTAAAACGGGGTATTTATATTAATCCCCTTAAAAACAATTAAAATCCTAATTATAATCGGAATTCGAACCGAGACGACCCAAAACGCCGTCGTTCCTGGCCCTCCATAAGCGCTCGGTAGCGCTACACCATAATGGGTGTAGCGCTCGCGAATGGCTTATGGCGCCCTTTGTTGACCTGCTGACGTGGCCGTTGACCTCTTTAGCATTTGGGTAGCGCTATACCCTGCGAACCTTCTGATCTGTTTGAGGACTTTGCTATCCAATTCTGAGCGCTATACCAATTTCTTGTAGCGCTCACGATTGACTACGGGTCTTTCAAAGTCAATTTCACTCCAATACTTAGTCTCCACGGCCCTTCTCGCTCTCGAGCCCCATCACGGCCTTCCGGATACTTCTCATTAGCGCCAAAACATCTCAATTCCCTGCAAATTAGGCACAAACACAAAAACCACCCACGTGCACGCATTAAACGGAAAATGAGAATTAATTGCTCGTCTAACGCGCTAATTTCCCCTACTTAGGCGCTAAAATCCTATGCATTTCACGCGCCTATCACATCCCCCAACTTGAGCGTTGCTAGTCCCTAGCAACGAACGAAATAAAGAAAACAAGAAAATAGACTTAACAAGGGATACGAGAGTTATGCAACCTGTACAAAAATTTAGTGAACATAAAATTTCCTCCTCATTGCCACCTTTAACTCAGTCACATGCATGCCCTAGCTATTATTTGAACAATTCCGCACCAAAACATACTAGAGATGAAATGTCCCCACAAAGTCACAATGTCACTCAACATCCCATGCGAGGCGCTTGGCGACCAACGTGAGATGGAACAAAAATCACCACGTGCCAATCAAAACAACGCCAGTTATAACAATGAAAGCTCAACGGAATAAAGATACCACATGTTCATAGCTAAATATAAAACATGCATGCAAGAGAGTTAACAACGTGCATTGGGTCAACTAAGGGCTTCATTGGCTTTTAACGACCGTGGTTACGAAAAAAAAAAAAACAAGGAACATGCAAAGGGTAGCGGCCTATAGAAACGCATGGTTAGTCTACCCTGACTGGCCGCTACCTTGACTCCTGCACCACACCGGTGCTCAACACAAAACATCAGTCACAAACATAACAAAGTACGAATTATTACACAATATCTGAATGACAAGACTCAATCCACCGACTCACAAAACATATGAAATAACACAAAAACTGACATGACTCGACAATTTAAACATAAAATAACACCACCACCATCCCGACTCTATGCTCAGTTACCATCTCCAGCATCCGAATGCTCCTCCTCCTCAGGCTCATCCGCAAAATCATCACTCACCTCCAATGCCGGCCACCTCCTAGGTCGGAAAGGCCCTGGATTTTCCCCAGACATCTGTGCCTCCATGTGGCGCTGCCTATCAAGTAAGTCCGCCTGATTCCGAGCCAACTGCCTTTGCTCTCTCTTTAACTTGCGCTGGCTCCTAGCAAGGCCCGTCAAACAACCAAAAATCTTTTCCAGCCAAGTCTTAGTACTAGCACTAGCCGGTGGCGGAGACAGTAACGATCCTTCTACTCCTCTCAACTGGGCCATACTCCGCTGAATAAACGAAGAATCCAAATCCCCCGGCAGTAGATCATCATTACTATAGAATCGCTTTCCCGGAACATTTCTAGTCCTCAAAATTTTGGTAACTAAGCACGGGAAAGGCATTCTCAAAGTAGTCGGAGCATCTCTAAAATCACACATTTGCCCAAAAATATATAGGGCCCAATCAGCCGTGTCCTCACCCATGAATGCATACATCAGGTTTCCAACCGACCTCTGGGGTGCGCCCTCCCGACCCCGAGGATACAAATTAAAGCAAATCACTTGGTTAATAAACCTATACGCAGTCGTGAATCTACCAGGCCAATGAGGAATCCTAGCATTCCTTCGGTGCTCATACAGATATCCAGCTATCTCATTTTGATCAAAAGTTTCATCTGGCCTAGGGAAATTAACAGGTCTCGTGGGCCTCTGATAATCTAAAGCAGTGGCTATCTCAGCCACATCAACAAAAACTGAAGTATTACCTACTCGTGAAGTAATCCGGGCACCCGGAGCCAAAAAGTGACCCGGCTCCGGCACAACCATATTCCTATAAAACTCCTCACATAAAGCATTGTTATACCCAGGATTAGGAGCGAACCAATACCTTAGACCTTGGTCCCGAATGGCGGCAAAAGGTTCAAAGTTTGCCGACCATAACCCATCATCAACAATGTGTCTCTCGTTCTTCACGCCCCGCTCCTTTATGGAAGCCTCCCATTCCGCCTGACTATCTCTGTCAATCTGCTCCCGGTCCCTACGCTTAGCCCGGGTCTTTGGAACTTCCTCCGGTGGACCAGAGGTTCCAGCCACTGCCTTTCCCTTGCCTAAATTTTGCTTTTTGGGTGCCATACTTGGTGGGTTTTGGGCTGAAAAGGTTGGTTTGGGATTTTCGGATCTGAAAATTTTTGGGGGTTAGAATGAAATTTGGGTTGGATATTATGGTAGAGGAGGGTGAGAGGAGTGTTTTTATGGATTTTGGTAATGATTGGTGGAGTTTTGAGGGGAGTATGGAGTTTTGGAGGTTAGGGTTTAAGTTGGCTATGGAGGTTTGAAGGTCTGGAAGTTGAAAAGAAGAAAGGAAGAAGATGATTGTGATGGAGGAGAGAGAGAGGAGAGATTCGTGGGGTTATGTGGGGAAGTGGAAAACCTGATGGTGATGGGATTGGAAAGTCCCACCCTTTGACCGTTCGGCTTGCTTTTTTTTTTTCTTTTCTTTTCTGGACCCTAGCGCTACACCACTTTAGGTGTAGCGCTCCCGAATGGCTAACTCCTTTTTTTTTTTTTTTAAATTAATAACAGCTGAACGGGTCAAAGGTCAGTTGACTTCGGTTTTCTTCTTTTTCAAAATCTCTCTCTTATTTAACAGGCATTTGGATTATGGCTAGGCTTAAGAAAGCTTAAGGTTTTTGGTTTAGGCTTTATAATTTTTTTTTTTTTACCAAGACACAGCACCCAAAAGCAAAATATTGATTCTTCCAAAATGACGATGCTCAATAATCTCAACAATTCGAGGCCTCTAAACTGTGCACAGAGCTGGACCACCAAACACACACCCCATCCAAACACCGATTTCCTAAGTGTGACACAGAAATTGACACGGACTGGTCTAAAATGGATCAACGGAACACATAAAGTGGTTTAATTATACAAGAACTGCCTTGTTTCATCCCCTAAGCCCGTTTCCAACTCTCAAACATGCATGCAAAATATTCAGACTACGACAAGTGGTACAAACGCCTACTATTTTATGCAATTGCGGAAATTGAAGAACAAAGAAACATGGGAATGCTTTCAGGAACATACTGTGAACTAAGTGGGAACATCTACTCAACATTGCTTATGGTGCGAAAATACTCAAACAGAGATACCAGATATATGCATGTAAACGAGTTAAACAGGTAAACAACGAGACAAATATCTAGCATGCTCACCTAACTCATACAAATAAGCATAACAATCGTATCCCCAGACAAAAATAAAAATAAAAATAAATACGAAAACCTAAACCAACTAACAACGCTCAAAAATAAAAAATAAAAACAAAAAGTAAAAAGTGTACAAAGTACACCCCTTCCCCCAACTTGAAATGCGCTGGTCCCCAAAGCATGGAGACACAGAAAAATGAGAGCAAAAAGAAGGAAAGAGTGAACCTGGGGTGGCAGCCAACCACCGTGACCTCGGCCGATGTTCGAGGAGTTTACTGTCACTGTTGCGTTTCGTCATCAGAACTGCTTCCAGAATTCGCTCCTTCGGACCTCACGAGGTCCACAGCTAGTCACATAGAGCCGCGCCAATGCTTTATCGGACTGACAACCGCCACACTTAGTGGCACCCCTGCTCGAGGCTCCTGAATGCCTCACTCACACCGGCGGAGAGGCCCAAACTACCAAGGCTGATGTGGTAGCATGCTCATCCTGCAAAAGTCTTAAGAACCAACTACCTACTAGGCAACATATGACATTAGTACCGCCCACTAATATAAGCCAGGCCACAACAAGAAACAATAACGAAAATAAAAGAACACCACCAGACATTCACGCAGTCGCACGAGTCATACTTTTCTTCCCGAGTCTCACCGAAGAGACAAAACTCGGGTGGCTATACTAGACCGTCAAATGTGTTACATTACGCCCGAAGTAAAATTTACCGCTTGACCTCGCCAAGCAATTAAGCCCAGCGTTCCCTTGGTCGAAACAAAGTGAGACAAGAACAAAAGTAAATCTCACCCACAGACCTAAGCTGCCACCGATAGGGACAATTTCGGAGAGCACGGATCATTAACGGTAAACTACCACAAAGACGGACTACTAAAAGTCCGATACAATAATGCGTTGATGAAATCTTTTGAATGAAAAGCCCGAAACATCAAGAAACAACCAACCAATAAGAGAACTATGTACAAGATATACAATATGTGCAATATGTACAAAATGCATGAGTTAATACCAGAACTCGGAGCGTCCAAGTCACCGCTGGACTCCGCCAAACAATTAAGTCCAGCGTCCCCTAAGATCGTAACTAGGCAGGCACAAGATAGAGCCAAGTGCGGTTATGGAGCACGGGAATACCAAAGCCTAACCTATGATCTATACCGCCCCCGATGGGGCTAATCTGGAAGACGTGAGTGGTGCACGGTGAATTGCTCCTATCAGAAAAGCTAACTAAAGCCCTATGTCACTGATATTAATTTCTGTTTTTTTTTTTTTTAAAAGAAAGAAAGAAGAAAAACAACTAAACAAAAGACAAGAAATAAGGAACAAAGAAATAAAAGATGAAAATACATAGATTGTGCCAGAAGCAAAAGATCTTAGGAAAAATCCAATGTTACTGACACAAAATGCCCTTACTAACCGGAGCTGGGCACACGATCCTTATTTTAATAGCGGCGTGCAGAGCTATAAACCCAAGTCAATGATGGGTACCCCTATCGCTAGGGGCCGGGCCCGACAAACAATTAAGTCCAGCGGTACGCTTTCGCTCCCCCGGCAACGGCGCCAAAAATGCTTGACCTGTCGGGTGTTAATAAATTTAGACTAAAAATGCGTCCCAAGCATAGGACTTTCGACCAGTGTAGCACAATAAATCCGGAAGTACCGGAGTCGAACCACAGAAACGGACGGACGGTGCTGACTCAAAAGTGTTGAATTCTAGTTTAATCCGGCTCTTAGGTAGCCACCCCTTGTTCAATTGGTTGATGGATTGACTAAATTACTAAACTGAATTAATAAACTATGAATTTAAAGGAGAGTACAGCCGTGGGAACCCAGCGTCTGCAACTAGCCTAACCAATATTTACTCGGGACACAATTATTCAATTCACTGATTTCAGAATAAGGGAAGAGGGGGTTCCCAATAAATGCCTACCACCTGTCACCAGCCCTCATGCGCATTTGAAATCTGATGATGCCTGGGTTTTGTTTATTAGAAAAGGATTCTCTTTCGTATCCCAAAATTGTTGGAAAAATAAATTAATTCGTACCCGAGGTGAAATATTGATTAAATTAGTCACAGGACGCCTTCGTCCCGTGGCTACACCCTAAGGAACTACTCACACATGCTTGAAGTAACAGGAAATAAAAACCTAGATCGAAACATGATCATCTATTTTAAAAGAAATGGAAAATAAAAGAACAGATCCACGTAGAATAACTAATAACGAACAACTTTAATTAATGAAGAAAATCTCAAACGTTACCAGAATCCAAGCGATTGAAGGAAGTAGTGCAGAAAACTTAAGAACTGAGAGAAAACAAAACAACGTTAGTGAAAAAGCTGCTACGTAAAAGTCTGGAATAAAATCTACCCTAAAACTAAGTTAAAACGGTGTATTTATATTAATCCCCTTAAAAACAATTAAAATCCTAATTATAATCGGAATTCGAACCGAGACGACCCAAAACGCCGTCGTTCCTGGCCCTCCATAAGCGCTCGGTAGCGCTACACCATAATGGGTGTAGCGCTCGCGAATGGCTTATGGCGCCCTTTGTTGACCTGCTGACGTGGCCGTTGACCTCTTTAGCATTTGGGTAGCGCTATACCCAAAAGGGTATAGCGCTCGCGAACCTTCTGATCTGTTTGAGGACTTTGCTATCCAATTCTGAGCGCTATACCAATTTCTTGTAGCGCTCACGATTGACTACGGGTCTTTCAAAGTCAATTTCACTCCAATACTTAGTCTCCACGGCCCTTCTCGCTCTCGAGCCCCATCACGGCCTTCCGGATACTTCTCATTAGCGCCAAAACATCTCAATTCCCTGCAAATTAGGCACAAACACAAAAACCACCCACGTGCACGCATTAAACGGAAAATGAGAATTAATTGCTCGTCTAACGCGCTAATTTCCCCTACTTAGGCGCTAAAATCCTATGCATTTCACGCGCCTATCAGATATATATTACTACTTGGTAGATCTAAGTTTGTGTATAATTATACATACATAGCAATCATTTTATTTTACTGACTAAGAAATTGTTGATAACTTAAAATTACAAGGAGTTTTGTCCACACGAATTATTTATTTCATTCAAAGAACTCTCAGGTACCAATCTTGTAGAGAATTTTTCTTAATTAACTTGAATGAAAAATTAGTATGATTAAAAAGAATATTTGGAGCTATGGCACCCCCTTCCGTCCGCCTCTCCATAGGTCCGTCGTTAAGTATTAACCTGAATTCTGATTTTTGTTTTTCAAGTTTGGATATAAATTAAAATTCAGAGAATACATCTAGAGAGATTGGTTGGTTAACGGATAGAAGGTCCACTAATACAAAAATGATAAGACCACAAATCAAGGACTGATTCATGGCTTCTGTGCTGATCATTGTTTGAAAAGTTTCTCTACAATCAAGACCCGGTCTGCTACCACTTATAATTTAACTTATTTAGCTAAAATTGTTTTTAAAAAAAAAAGAGCAAATGAAGAGTGTTTGTAACCAATTATGAATAATCACTTATTTGACTTTTCTAGCTTATTTGACCCAAAAAAAAGCTTGTAGAATTTTAAGCTCCAATTTGAATCTTTTTTGTTTTTTGCTTATTTTAAGTTATTTGAACATGCATGGACAAAAGAATCCTAAAGTGAATAGAGGTTAAGTTATTCTAAGTTGTTCTTACTCAAGTTTTAAGGACAGCCTAGATATTTTATTTATAAAAAGCTATCTGACAACTTATTCAAGCATAGAGGTTAAACCTTTTCAGAATTGCTAGAGGCACATCGGTGTGGCACACCTCAGCCACACCCCTCTCACATACAGGTGAGTCCCACTGGAACGGGTCTCAACTGTATGTGAGAGGGGTGTGGCTTTTATTTGACTTTTCTAGCTTATTTGACCCAAAAAAAGCTAGATGATTTTAAGCTCCAATTTTAATTTTTAATTTTTTGCCTATTTTAAATTGTTAGAACATGAATGGACAAAAGAATCCTAAAGTAAATAAGTTATTCTAACTCAAGTTTTAAGGACAATCTAGACATTTACTTTATAAAGAACTATTTGACAGCTTATTCAAGCAAACAGGTTATAACTTTTTTTACAATTTATAAAAGCTATATAACAAACACTTTTACAACTTATTCTAATTTGTTTAAGTGAATAATCTAAAAAACTAACTTATAAGTTATAAGTGTTAGCAAACGGGTCTAATAAGTAGAGAAAGACAAGAAGTGCACTCTTGTGCTGTTGGGATTGGGAATATTCAGCCCCACGGATCGGCTGCGGATTGAGGAGACTGGATTTAGTCATGTTTTGGATTTCCATATGGAGAAATTCGTACAAAACCAGGAGGTAATGTGGAAAATGGAGGGCTACTAGTCTACATAATATGGTGCATTAGACACATTCTCGAGATATAGATACGTAATAATATGTCAAGCGACTACGCGCGTGACTACTTCCATGATCACAAATCTAGAATCAATAATTATACACGGACCGTTGGGTCAAACGTTGAATTCTTGTGGTCTTGTTGGGAGACTCGGTCACCTCTTGTAAGAAGATCTACGTTCGAATCTATGCATGTTTAGGGTTACGCGTAAATTGAATTTCGTGAAGTGAAAACCAAGAATATGCCTATGAGGTTAATCACGTGAAGCCACTAACGGGAGACAATTTTGAGATTAAATACGATGCGATGACACAATCACGTGTAGTGATTTAATTAGAAGTAGATGCATTGGCGGGCGAAAGGGGTGGGGCGGGATCACGACTCCCTCAAACTTTTGAAATAATTTAATTTAATCCAATTTAAAGTTTTAGTATTGGTCCTTTCAATTCAAAATCTTGATAATTAATTTACCTATTTTGAAGTTTATTTATTTACCTTAGTCCCTGCAAATTCTAAACATTTTACATTTGACCTTTTCTTCGTGAAAACAGAAACATGTTCTCTAGACTAGGGCTTCTTTTCTTTTCTTTTATTCAACTGGAACAATAAAAAAAACTGGAAGATATCTATCGACATGTGCATTCCAACGGCAAGTGTTTATTCAAGTTGAATATCATATTTCGTTGTTTTTTCAAGTTACTCCCTCCGTCCCGATTTGTTTGCTCAGCATTCTATTTTGGACTGTCTCAAACTGTTTGCTCACTTTCGAAAATAAAGGGTAAGTTTGGAAATATGTACGTACACTTTCAAAGGCTTTGACTCAATAAATTGAGAGATTTCCCGTAGTGATCAAGCAAATTGGGACGGGAGGAGCATTTGGTTATTTTATCAAAATTGTTTATGTAGTTGGTGGTTCTAAAACCGTGTGTAAAGGAGGCTTAATTAGACTTTTATTTACACCACCTTAGTTCGGGGGAAATTTATTTTTTATGTAACACGGTTTTTCAACTGCAACTACGTACTTAGGCCCCCGGTAAGGTTCTTATATTTTAAGTACTTATTTTTCACTTTACGAGACAACTCATTCTCTCACAATACATCACTTTTAATTCAAAAAAATAAGTAATTATTTATTTTAGTCAATGCCCTTAATTAGGCCTAGTTTAATACGATAGTTTATATCTGAAATATCCAAAATATCTAGTTAGAAACCCGTTGGCTTGGTAGTCAAGGCTTCAGACTTAGGATTAATCGAGGGACTGGAGGAGCGTGTTGTGCAGCCCCGTGCTACACAGCGTGCTGTGCACGGAAAATCGTCGTCGCTCGGGTCTCGCTCCGATGATCGGAATCGTTCACTTCGTAGAGCTCGTCGTGTAGAACAAGTGTACCAAAAATCAGCTTGATCGAATATCATTAAGTGCATCATCTAAACATTATTATCTTGAAACGAATGGATCCCAAACACTAGATAAAATCCACTGTATTTTTGGTACACTTAATAATTTCAAGATAATAATATTCGGATGAGACACTTAATGATATTCGATCGAGTTGATTTCTGATACACGTCTTCTACACGACGAGCTCTACGAAGTGAACGATTCCGATCATTGGAGCGAGACCGTAGCGACGGCCCTCCTCCAGTCCTTAATCGAGGTGTACGCAAATTAGTCCGGACGCCACCAGAGTTATAAAAAAAATAAACATATATACAGTTAGCGGAATAATAGAAGAAAAATTAGAAAATTTTCCACGTGAAGGTTTGGTGGGATTCTGTTTACTTTAGAGTTCACATGGGTCCTACTCCGAAAACCACTCGGTTTGACGAGTCTTTGTTCTTCCAACTTTAGGGCGTGTGATAGTTGAACCAATTAATTAAACGAAAATGATATGAGGACCGACCACCGCCGGACCGAAATCGTACCGACGGCCGCGGCCGGTGTGTATATATACACGAAAAATAGGGTGCTTGATCCAAGCACCTACACACGTCGGATGCCGTTGATTCCCGCGTGGGCCCCCTCGGTTTTTTTTATAGAATTTTTGGACGGCTCGGATCGGCCGTCCGGTGGTCGGTGTAAATAGCAGTACTCGTGATCAAAACCGCTCATTCCATAGTCTTGTTGAGAACAATGTATGGGTAACAAAATTAGCACAATCGATTACCGGATGAACATACGGACAATCTGTATTAAAGTAATTGATTTTGGCACTCCAATATTTTTATGTTACTAGTATTCAAAATACATGTAACATGAACACTAGAAGACAAATACTAAAGTGTGGTTATCAATACCTGGAGTGTCAAAATCATTTGGATCCCTTTGCATAAAATAAGCTAAGTGAGTTGGTGAGTACCTACCCAACCCATATGGATAACCCGAATGTTGAGGTCTTCTTACCCAACGGAGGGTTCTGGGATAAAAAATACTACAAAAATAAAAAATACTACAAAAATTAAGCAATGGAGTTGCTGCTGATGGAGGACTTTGATTGACTGCATATGGTTGGCGGGTTCAACATTCGTTTATTATTCTGATTACAACTTTAGAAGGATGAAGAGAACGTGGAGGGACGACTAGTACTATTGAAAAAGATAGTAATTATGTTTGGCCGTTGGGATATTTATGCAGATCTAGGTTTGGTCCGTGCGAAAAAAATTTCAGTGCCGAGCGGGTACCACGTGGTACCCGTTTTCACATCCGAGCCATCCATTTTGTATTTGAACGGCTCAGATTTGGAGAGAGAAAAAGAGAGAGAAAGTGTTGGGGTGAGAGGAGAGAGAGGGTTTCAATCCGAATCGTCCAAAAGTGTATCGGACGGCTCGGATGCGCCGAGCGAGTACCACGTAAGATATACCCGCTCGGCACTGAAAAATCTCTCGTGCTTAGGTTGGGTTTGTATGGGTAGACTTTATTGCTATAGTCGTTGGTTTTTTTGGTTTCTTCCTCATGGATTTAATCAAGATCTTCCGTCCTCAATTCTCGGCCTGCGCTCACATTCTTGATCAGTGTTAGATTTTTTTGGAGGGTTTCAATCTAAAACTAATTGGCTATGAGTGATGTGGGAGTCTAACAATCCTCGCTCTCGAAAATTTTAATAACTGATAATAATTTCGAAATAATTTCGAAAGACACTTTTGCATTTGCGATTGCGTACGCGCATAGTGTTACTTAGAGCTAGTGAGAGACGAATTCTACATTGACAACGGCGGATCCAGCATATGTTCATATGACCTGCCTTGTAAGCAGAACCCCTTTACCCCAACCGGAGGTCTATCCTTGTTACAAGTTCCCATCATTCCAAACAACTCAACATGTGATCGAACTTAAGTCACACAATGCGCGAGCGCGAACGTCAAAAAAGTCTTTCAAAACTCCACCAAACAACTAGAATTCGTGAGTACGAGGATTGAGAGCGTGAGCGTAGAGCGAGAATTGAGTGCGGGAGCGAAGACCATTTTGAAGAATTATGGGCATGTTCGCTTGGGGTCTCAAAATTTCTGGGCATAGTCTTCAATAAATTTCCTTTATCTATCTCTCTGCACTGATTACTTTAAAAAAACCTCCATCAAATCCCCCGAACGAACAAGGTCTATGTGAGTAAAGGTTGTTCGGCTAAATAAGCCAAACGGCTTTTTTTTTTTTGTCCTTATTCAAATTTTTTTCGCATTAGTTAGTTTCTCATCAGCTTTTGGTGGATTATTGCTTCGTCATGACAAGAGGAATCTAGAAAGTATAAAATTATGATTGAAACCCAAATTTTTTTGAATAAAGACGAAAAAAAATGGCTTATTTCGATCACGATTTTTTACTTTTTAGATTCTTCTTGTCAAGAAGAATTAATAATCTACAAAAAGTTGATAAAAAACTAACAAATACGAAAAAAATAAACCATTTGGCTTATTTAACCAAACAACCATCGAACTGATCACATACCTATAAGTTGAAGGACTCAAACACGTCATTAGCCGTCATTTTCCCTACGTTTTCTTAGTTGACCTTTCACCACTAGCCAGAAGTCAACTTATAGGTATGTGATCAGTTCGATGGTTGTTTGGTTAAATAAGCCAAATGGTTTATTTTTGAGTCCTTCTACCACCACACCCATTTACACACCTATCCACACACCCACACTCACAACAAGGGTGGAGCCCGCACACACTACACACCCAATGTATGTGGGCCCCACCCTTGTTGTGTAAATTGGTGTGTAAATGGGTGTGGTGGTAGAACTATTGATTATCAAAACACGTCATGTGCTGTCATTTTCCCTAATAACGTATGTAGGCAAAACTTCGTTGACCAAGGTAAAGAGCCCACTGATGAAGCCCCAATCTCTATCGTAGTAGAGCATCGATGTGCCCGTTGACCAAGGTAAAGAGCCCACTGGGCTAGGGTGGCCCATGTAGCCTTACCAAGCCTAGCTAGGAAAACTCCAACATAATAGGCCCAGATCGTTTAAAAAGTACTCCATGGGTTGTTTTCGGCACAAGAAGGTCCACATAGCATTGGTCACATAATTTTTCTGTAGGATTTATCGTTCCGTTTTCAATTTTTGCTTTTATGCGCGTGCTCTCAATACTTGACCCGACGAATTTAAGTAGCGTAGAGTGTTATCAAAAGACGCTTTATATGATGCGCTCCACTCATGCTCACTCACCCATATGTAACAACCATAAAACTCAATGAAAATTACAAGTTCATTGCTTGTATTGATTGTCCTTATTTATATACCTAAGTCATTCATGTAACTGCTTTTATTAATTTTATCCCATTCATGTAGTAACTGTTATTGCTGACAGTTGTTGGGGATTCAAGCGCGCAAACCCACGATCAACACACACACAATCGAAGAACAAACCAAGAATAGAAAACAATATAAAGCAAGAAAAGAACAAGACACAGAGATTAAGTGGTCCCGACTTAAGCTGACTGCTTAATCGTACGTCCACGGGGTGCTGGGGTATTTCACTATGATGTAAAATATGTCAGAGTTACAAAAGGAGGCAGCCCTAACTTTGCTTTTATATCATAAGCATACAATGGACCGAAACCCTAAAAAGGCTGACCCGCACGCATCTCGGTTTGCGCTCAACTTAAATAGATTTCATCCTAACAATTCTCCCACTTGAAAACTGTTTACAGCGGCACCTCCAAATATACATTAACGATCATCTTTAGACACCACCAATCATAAACACCACCAGCACCCAGTCTTCCACTCAAGCTTGGAGACCCACGGAAACTGAACAAGCCTTCAGCTTCCCCACAGTAACCACCTTCGTGAACATGTCTGCCGGATTTTCACTTGTGTGAATCTTCTCCAAAGTGAACTGCCCTTCTTCCAACAGAGAGCGAATAAAGTGATACTTTATGTCGATATGTTTGGTCCTCGAATGAAAGGCTGCATTCTTCGCCAGATGTATAGCACTCTGACTGTCGCTGAACAGTCTGCATTTGTCTTGCTCTTTACCCAACTCTTTCATGAAGCTCCTCAACCATACCATCTCTTTGCACGCCTCTGTGGCTGCAACATACTCTGCCTCTGTCGTGGAAATAGTCACTATTCTCTGTAGCCGTGAGACCCAACTGACTGCTGCACTCCCCAAAGTAAACACATACCCAGTAGTGCTCTTCATGCTGTCAATGTCCCCTGCCAAATCTGAATCCACAAAACCTTGCAGACAAATATCAGAACCCCCATAACACAAAGCCAAATCCGTAGTACCTTTTAGATAACGCAGAATCCACTTGACTGCTTCACAATGCTCCTTGTCCGGATTTGCCATGAACCTGCTGACAACTCCCACTGCATGAGCAATGTCTGGCCTTGTATTAACCATGGCATACATCAAACTGCCTACTGCCAAGGCATATGGAACACTCGCCATGTAGTTCTATTCTTCATCAGTTACTGCATTCCTTTCACTCGAAAGCTTGAAGTGACTTGCCAAAGGTGTGCTAACTGGCTTAGCATTCTCCATGTTAAAACGTTTCAGCACCTTTTTAACATACTCTTCCTGTGACAGCTTCAACTTTCCCCTTGCTCTGTCCCTACTAATTCGCATCCTAAGGATTTTCTTCGTAGAACCCAAATCCTTCATTGCAAATTCTTTGGACAGTTGTGCCTTGAGATTCACAATCTCATCCATGCTTAAACCTGCAACAAGCATATCATCTACATACAACAAAAGTATGAGATACGACGTACCAAGCTTTTTAAAGTAACAACAGTGATCCCCATGACACCTACTGAAACCCGTATTAGTCATAAAAGTATCAAACTTTTTATACCACTGTCTCGGAGCCTGTTTCAACCCATACAGGCTCTTTTTAAGCTTGCACACTTGATTCTCCTTTCCTTCCACAACATAACCTTCTGGCTGATGCATATAGATGTCCTCCTCCAAGTCTCCATGAAGGAAAGCAATTTTTACATCTAACTGCTCTAAGTGCAAGTTCTCAACAGCCACAATATTAAGAACACATCTGATACTACAAATCTTCACAACAGGTGAAAAAATTTCAGTGAAGTCGATACCTGGTTTCTGCTCAAAACCCTTCACTACCAACCTTGCCTTGAACCGTTTGCTACCATCAGATTCTTCCTTAATCCTGTAAACCCACTTGTTGTGCAAAGCTCTCTTCCCCTTGGACAAGTGAACCAATTCCCAAGTCTGGTTTGATGAGAGAGAATCTATCTCATCATCCATGGCGTGCTCCCACTCCTCCCTGATCTCAACCTGCAATGCTTCTTTAAAACATTCTGGTTCACCACTATCTGTTAGCAACAAATAATGTAAAGATGGAGAATAACGTATTGGAGGTTTAGCAACACGTGTAGATCTCCTGGGAGGGGGAGTCTGTGGATTTTCCTATGGAATGGATTCGGTATTAATATCCTGAGGCTGCAGGACTTTGCTGTCTGGGATCCCTTCAAACTCTACCAAGTCTGAATTTTCCTCAGCCTCCTCGGGTTGACTGTTCATGTTTCTATACAGAGCAGATTCATTAAATACCACATCCACACTCCTGCGTGTTTTCTGATTTTCAAAATCATACAGCCTATAACCATAGCTATCAGTACCATAGCCTATGAACACGCACTTACGAGACTTAGCATCAAGTTTACCCCTTTCTGCCAGTTCTATATGCATATAAGCAATACAACCAAAAACTCGTAAATGAGATAAATTTACTTCTTTACCTGTCCAAGCCTCTTCTGGTAATCCACAATTCAAAAGAACTGAAGGTCCCCTGTTGATCAAATACACGGCCATATCTACTGCATGAGCCCAGAACTGCTTAGGCAACCCAGCATGTAACCTCATGCTCCTCGCACGCTCTAGGATCATCTTATTCATGCGTTCAGCAACTCCATTCTGCCTAGGCTTTCTTGGGACCATTTTTATCCTACGAATCCCTTCCGCAGCGCAATGAGTCTCAAACTCATCGCTACAATACTCGCCACCATTATCTGATTTCAGACACTTCAATTTCTTTCCTGTTTCATTCTCAACTAGTGCTCTCCAATTCTTAAAGACACTAAACACATCAGACTTATGTTTAAGAAAATAAACCCATAATTTTCTAGTAGCGTCATCAATGAAAGTAACAAAATAATTAGCACCACCACGAGAGGTTACCTTAGAAGGGCCCCACACATCGGTGTGCACAAGCTTCAGCTTCTCTGTTTTCAGGGTCCTAGCCACCTTCGTAAAGCTGACTTTCCTCTGTTTTCCGAGAACACAGTCCTCACAGAACTCCAAGTCCAGCGACTTACAACCTGGTAACTTTCCCTTCGACAACATTACTTTCATCCCCTTTTCACTCATGTGACCCAGTCTACGATGCCACGTAGTGCAATCAATCCCTTTTGCTGCCACCGTGATGCTACTATATGTACCTGTAGATACATAGAGGGTTCCGTCTTTCTTACCACGAGCAAGAGTCAAGGCCCCCTTGCTCATCTTCCATGCGTCTGAAGTAAATGATGTAACAACTCCACCCTCTGACAACTGACCCACTGAAATAAGATTTCGTGTTAGACTAGGCACATGTCTAACATTCTTCAATTTCAGAATTGTCCCGTCTGTCTGAGTAATCTGTACATCTCCTTTCCCAACTATGCTGCAAGCTTCATCATCGCCCAAATACACTTTGCCGAAATTTCCTTGCACATAATTTTGTAACACATCCATGCGTGGAGTAGCATAGAATGAGGCTCCAGAGTCTACAATCCAAGACTCACTGCGAGAATCCAGCGAACAAATCAAGCAATCATTATCAGATTCATCAGATACATAGGCAGTGTTCTTACCCCCTTGATTTTTCCCGTTCTGCTGCTTTGCCGGTGTCTTACAATCTCGCCTCCAATGCCAATGCCCCTTCTGACCACAGTTGAAGCACTCCTCAGTCTTCGTATCTCCTCCTCGAGATTTATTACGACTCCTGTTATTTGAAGCCGCTCTGCCCTTGTTTTTGTTCTTGTTGTTTCCCCTATTCGCAGACCTGCCCCTATCCTCTGTACTCAACGCTGAACCCGAAGCAGTATTCTCACCCGATACCCTCCTCCGAGCCTCTTCGCCTAATATCAAACCAGCAACATCCTCCTGTTTTATCTTTTCAGACCCTAAAGAATTGCTTACTGCCACGACAAGTCCGTTCCAACTTTCTGGCAAACTTGATAGTAAAACAAGAGCTCTAATTTCATCATCGAAATTAATACCCACAGATTCTAACTGATTCGTGACCGTATTAAATTCGTTAAGATGTTCAGCAACATTAGAATTTTCAGGCATCTTTAGGTTAAACAACTTTTTCATAAGATATACCTTATTCACCGCTGAAGGCTTTTCGTACATCTTTTTTAGGGCTTTGAACAAATCTGCTGTAGTCTTTTCTTTGGCAATATTTGACGCAACCGACAGCGCGAGGGTTAATCGCACAGTCCCCAAAGCTTTGCGAACCAAAATATCCCAATCTGCTTGTTTTATGCTTTCTGGCTTAACGCCGCTGATCGGATGATATAGATCCTTCTGATACAGAATATCCTCCATCTGCATCTTCCAGAAAGCATAGTTCGTACCATTGAACTTCTCGATCTTGACTTTGTCTTCTGCCATTGTGTGAAACCCTAGATCTCCTAACCCGGAGCTCTGATACCAGTTGTTGGGGATTCAAGCGCGCAAACCCACGATCAACACACACACAATCGAAGAACAAACCAAGAACAGAAAACAATATAAAGCAAGAAAAGAACAAGACACAGAGATTACGTGGTTCCGACTTAAGCTGATTGCTTAATCATACGTCCACGGGGTGCTGGGGTGTTTCACTATGATGTAAAATATGTCAGAGTTACAAAAGGAGGCAGCCCTAACTTTGCTTTTATATCATAAGCATACAATGGACCGAAACCCTAAAAAGGCTGACCCGCACGCATCTCAGTTCGCGCTCAACTTAAATAGATTTCATCCCAACAACAATAACAAATTTGTTGTTGAACCTTCTTTTTTTCAAGGGAAAATGACGGCCTAGGACGTGTTTTGATAATTAATACCCGCCAAGAACATGCTAAGAACATTTGTTAAAACTGAAATTGTCATTGGCAGGTATTAATTATCAAAACACGTCATTGGCCGTCATTTTCCCTTTTTTCAATTGATAGAGATATTATTTACATCATATATGAAGTACAAAGTACAAACCGGACAACCAAGCCTAACAACTCAACCAATACAAGAAATAAACTCATTATAGGATAGAAATAAAGAAAGGGAAAAAAAAAACACCTTGTAAAGGAAGAACACCCACATGCAGGTGGGGAGATTTGAACTCTTGATCTTCAAGTGAGATGCAAGAGTTCTCGTCGCCAACTGAGCTATTCCCAGTTGGTTGAACTTATTTCACTGCTCCTTGTTTATCAAGTTTTTTTTTTGGCTTTCAAGCTTAAAGTTGCAATTAAAAGTAGGAATTGGGTCCTTTCCAATCCCTCAAAGACCGTGCTATCCGGTCTATCAGTGGGCTCTTTCTGGGCCCACTTTAATTGGCAGGTATCGTTCAGTTTTACACCAAAAGTATGTTGGTTCCAATTCAGTGTTGAAACACGTTTCTTCATGTTCAATATATCTAGAAATCATTTCAAATGATAGCTAATCAACATGATATTTGGCATGACTAAGGTTCTTCACGAGGCCTGAGAACTAAACGGTTTTGATTATCTAAGTGTGCCAAAAAAAAAGGGCAAATAGAACCGTCCCATCCAATTCCTTAAGTATTTTGTTGGAGAGTTTTTATGCCCCAGTTATTGTCGTTATTGCATGGGTTCACACATACTGTAATTGCCTCCATTTTTTAGAAATACCAGTGAGTAGGCAGCACGATAATGACGTGCCCGTTGAATTTTCATGGTCTATTTTTTGTTGGCAAGTAAAGATGCGACGATTTGCCTTTTTGTTTCGTAGCGCCTGGTTCCCTCATTCAACAATGGCATAGAGTACAAAAATGGCGAAATCAATGTCGTGCGAGAAAAAAAAAAAAAAGACTGCTTTTGCTCTGCCTTCTCTCTACTTTCTCTCTCTATATTTTCTTTGTCTAGGGTTTCAGTTGGGGGGTTGGGGGGGTGGGGCTGCCGCCTCCCACCTCCACCTCCACCTCCCCCTCTCTCCTCCGGCCGGCCTCCATCCTTCTCCATGCCGCCTTCTCAAACCCTTTCCTCTGCCCCCCTCTCCATCCCTCTACCTTTCCCCCGCCCCGCTCTAAACCCTCTGCCGCTCCTCCTCCGCCGCCCTCCGCCGCCGCTCCTCCTCCGCCGCCCCCTTCCGCCGCTCCTTTCAGATCTCTTTCCGCCTTCCCCTCTCCGCCCTTCCTTCTTCTCTGCTGTGGGTTAGGGCTGGGTTGGTTGAGGTGGTGTGTAGATGCTATGGTGGCTTGGCTCCTCCAGCGAATAAGTTGCCGGACCCGTGGCGGCGTCTCCGGCGACAGTGCTGATGACCGGAGTTTTTATTTTCTGTTTTTATTTTCTGTTGTTTTCGGTTTCCCTCCGGTTTCGGAGCGGCTCGTTCCCTGCGTGGAACCTTTTCCACCCTCTGTGGGTGTTTCTGTTCCCTCAGTGAGTTGCGCGATGGGGAGGATGGTGAGGCTGGTCAAATTACCGCTGCCGTCCTCATTACCTTTAGCGTATTATCCCTGTGTAGAGCTTATTTTCATGTGCAATTGTGAGTGTATTTCCCTCGCCTTGGGGATTCGTCCTTGGATAACCCGGTCGTTGAGGTCTGTGTACCCAACGACGGGCTCTGGTGCTTGGGAGTATGTAGCCTCACGCAGGCAATTTTCTGTTCTTTCTTGAGCAATAAAATTGTCTGTTTTATCAAAAAAATAAAAAATAAAAAATAAAAAATAAAAAAAAAATAAAAAAAAAATAAAAATGTCGTGCGAGCAGTGTCCGTGGGAAATTGCAGTTATAGCGGAGGTTATCAAACGCTGGGCTTCTAAGAAGAATTGGAGTTTCAATTGGGTCTGCCGAGAACAAAATAGTGTAGCTCATTGGATAACTGTTAAGTTTAATGGTAGATCTAGTTTTAATCCAGGTTGTATTCCGCCTGAGCTTGCTAATCTTCTTAGGAAAGATTTTCCTTCTTGATTTCTTGTAATCGGTGTTTGACTTGTCAAAACCAAAAAAAATGTCGTGCGATACCACAAATGAGTGAAGCTTCACTCAAACAGAATGTTGCATAATATAACCAACCGTTAAAACTTTTCATCTCTTCTACAAGTTTCTCATTTGTCTCCTTGAATTGTTGGGATTCAGCTTGCAGCTGGTTCACAATTCGGATGGCGTCCCCAAGTATGGCCAACTTGTCATTTTTGGGAGGTCTCCCAGGTTCCAATAAAGAGTTCAATTCTACAAACCTGCACAACAGACATCATTCATCATTTTAAAATCCCCAGAGAGAGCTACAACACAAGAACTCTGTATAAGAGGGCATGAAAAAACATGGCTAACATACATAGCACAATGAATATGAGTCATAACAGCCAAAGTCAAGGAAGCTTAGAGGACATGCGAACACTCAAGAGTTGAGCACAACAAATAGGTCATACATAACGGCAAACCTACATGCACGAAATATAATTTCCATAATACCATCGCATCTGGCTGAAGTTTCAACATGAAATAGGAACTCTGTAAAAGCAAATAAGTGAAACTCCATGTTTGTTATGAGACAAATAAACTAAAGATGCAAAATGCAAATGTAACATTTGCCCAAGAAATTAAATCCAATTAATAATCAAACAAAACTTAGATGATAAATTCTCTCAATTCTTACCACAGGATATTCACCGGCTGTCAAATGGGTCATGAACTGATCCCATGCCGCCAATCACGACAAAAAAACATAACTACTAATCAAGTAAATGTTTGACGATCATGATTGGAATGAATCTAAGAAAAAAACCCTACATCACAACGGTGTAATCGCCTTCTACAATAGAATCCCTTGGAAGAGGCTTTCATGTATGTAGGTTCTTTGTGGGCAATCTGATACTAACTTCATGCCCACCTAAAGCCTACAGAATACTGTATGTCCATATTTACAGCAGAAACACATCTTAAGCGCACTGCCAAGAATCAGGACATTTGAGTCTAAAAGTTTCCATCACATTCCCTTCAAAGGACATCATATCCGAATTTATTGAAAATACTTGGTGTTCTAAAAACTTGTATTCTCTTTGTTTCCTTTACACATACTCATGAACCAAGAATACTGGAATAACTCCAAAACATCACCTATGGACAGATATCCAATATGAAACATTCCAATAAGGCAATCACTACTTCAGAAAACACAATGGCCACGTTTGGTTGTCATTTTCAAGAATTCAAAAGTATCTCTTCAATGCTTAGATAGAAATTGGTCCTTTTTTCAGAATCTCACTGAAAAACAAGCTTTGAGAAATGTACCAACAAAGTAGAGCCTAAAGACTTCTAAGTATCAGTACAATACTACTGAAGAAAAAAACAGGGCTACACAAGGCTCAAGAGTGTAATCCCCTTCTTGAATAAAATCTCTTGGAAGAAGCTTCCATGTATGTAGTATCTTTATGGGCAATCTCATGCTAACTTCATGCCCACCTACAGCCCACAAAAATGATGTCCGTCCATATTTAGAGCAGATACATGCCATAAACGCATTGCCAAGAATTAGGACATTAATGTTTACAAATCTCCATCTAATTCACTTTCAAAGGACATGGTATCCGAACTCGTTTTAAAATATATAGTCTTCTCCTACCAAGCTGTATTATCTTTATCTCCTTTCCGTGCACTCATTAACCAAGAATAATGCAACAACTCCAGAAGAGACGTCACCAATGGCAAGATGTCCACTATGAAACATACCAACACCTTCTTGAGAAAACACAATGCCCTTGTTTGGTTGCCGTTTCCAATACCAATAATTCAAAAACATATCTTAAATGCTTTCATAAAGATTGATCCTTTTCAGAATCTCACAGGTAAACAAGTATTTTAGAACAGCCATCGGAACCGGTTTCGGAAATAGCAACAAAATAGTGCTCATACTTCTAACTTCTAAGTTCAAAGTATCAGATCAATACTATTGAAGCGATGCCAAATATCACTTGTGCAACTATCCGTGTTAAACCATATATCTACTTCCTGTTTGTAGCTATCCTGTAAAATCTCAATCCATATGTTGTTCCTTTCAGCGGAAATGGATTCATACAAGTCAAACCCAACTTAACAACACCAAGTTACACGAGCCAATAACCAAAACCTAAAAATATCACAGATTAGCATCCAAAGCACATCAAACCAATAAACCAAAACATAAATCGAGATCCGAGCACGAGAGGAAATTTGGAGTAAAAAGGCATCAAAAAACGCTAGATCCGGGGGAGGAGATAGAAAGAATCGACCTTGAGAGAGACAGAAGAGGGAGGAGCACCAGCACCGCCATGGGGAAGGAGGAGAAGATCTGAAGAAGAGGAATTGAAACGGGGTCCCTCGATTGCCGCCTCCACTAGGTCTCAAGCTCAGCACCGTATGATCAGCCTGCATAATAATACCTATATCGCCGCCGTCCAATAACAGTTCCCTTGGTTGTTAGCGATGATCTCGATGCGGTCTTGTTCCCAAACTCCGACGCACGAGTACGTCATTCTGAGATCTATTCCAATCGATAGGTCCTCTCCCTTATCGGCCATAGCTTCTACTTTTTCTCGCATCATCGGCTGGAGAGAGAGAGAGATGAGAGATGCTTGAGTATGTGATGGAGAGAGAGACGTGAAGGAGCAGGCAAGCGTGTTCACTGTAGGGGATAATAGTGAGAACAGGCTCCTCTCTCTCTCTCCTCTCTCTGATCGCCGACCTCCTCCTCTGTCCTCTCGCACTCTCACTCTCACCTTTGTCTAGGGCGTTCAATGAGGAAGATGAAGAACCAAGAGAGATGAGATAGGGACGTGACCAGATATGACGAGAGATGAGAGAGGGAAGTGAGGTTTCTAATCTCTCTCTCTCTCTCTCTGAAAGTGACGCGAGAGGAAGAGGGTAAGACGTACACACATCTTTCTATACGAAACTTGAAAAGCCCTAAAATACCCCTGCTCAAATTTAAAATACCATGCACAAAAAAACAAAACAAAAGGCTTTTTTGTAGGACACAAACGGAATTATAAAGAAGTCAGAAAACCTAGTAAAGTAATTTGGAAATAAACTAAACAGTGCATGAATAGTACCTGGTCCCCACCATTAAAACTAACGAGAAGACTGAACTACCCCCCACCCTATAACCTCATTCTACACAGCCGAAGGACTTAGTTGGAAAAATCAACCAAAATTATCCAAATTGATATTAAGACTCAACATCTTCTTATCATGCCAGGGGCATGGATGTGCAGAATTATTCAAAGTAATGACTATCTCATAATACTCCTATCTCAAAATGAAATAGAAGAAAGAAATGTACCATCAAACAGTTTTGCGAACCATAGCTCACTGGATAGTGGACAATTCACATACCGTACCACAAAATAAGTTCAAAGATGTAATGCAATTGCACTGATATAAATCTACTTTTGTGTCTCATAAATACCGATGCATTTTTTTACACAATATCCACCTAGGCTGTAACCATTTTCTGTTACAGAGTATGAACAAGGGTTCAAATCGTTTCCATTTTTGTTTTTCTTCTGCACTATCTAGTATCTTCGTAGGCCCAAGTTATTTAACGGCCTTATCAACTTATGAGGCGCCAATGGGCTCTAACCCAGTTGGCATCTCTTGGTTCTCCCCTTTTGGGAGACCAGGGTTCAAGCCCCATCATGGGCGTTTGTGGTTTCAGGGCTATGGACAACCTTTTGGACTAACTTACTAACTCCCCCTAACACCTGTTGATGTGTAACGTGTGGCAAAAAAACAACTTATGAGGCTCTTATGATCAAAACAACGAAAAAAATGCAAACTTATGAGGCTTTGTTCAAGAGTTCTTACTAATGGGTCGTATCACCTGGAGCTGTTCTGACTAGCCCATTAAGTAACGACCATATAGTGCTCACAACCTTACAGTCAACCAAATTCATCCCATACAAAAGAACTGGTAATACCCCATCAATGTACCTTCAAGGGCCTCAAGTAAGCATGAAACAACAAAGAAGTTAACGAAAACGATTAAGAAACTGATCATCGTCTCAAGCCAACCCAATTCCAAAAAAACTTGACATTAACGACGAATCAACGATGAGAAAGGCACCTTAACAGAGAAAATACCTTACACACGAATACAAGAAATAATACCACCAACGAGCCACATCATGGCAAAAGCACAAAATTTCATGATGGATTTCACCAGAAACAACAATGCATGCTTTGAGTAAGCTATCAAGAGGTATCCAACAGACTAAAAGCGTGTATTGAATATATGAATTTGTAATATCCACTCAGCAAAGTGTAAACCATCAAATGGTATCCGGCAGACTATATACTCAAGCTATATATTCAACTTAAAACTGCAGGAGGACCAAGATCACATAAACTACTCAAAACTTAGGGATTGGAGTTCCAAATAGATCTACAGTATCCAAGCAACTAAGCAAGGTATAACCAGGAGATACCTAAGAGTGATCATTTTAGGTACTTAGGCTCAATTATTAGTAGAGATGGAGAGATTGCCGATGATGTGACTCATAGGATCCAAGTGAGGTGGCTCAAGTGGAGGAGCGCTACTGGTGTACTGTGTGACAAGAGGGTACCCATAAAATTGAAGGGAAAATTTTATGGAACTGCCATCAGACCAGCGATGCTTTACGAGACAGAATGTTGGCTTATTAAGAAACAACAGGTGAACAAGATGAGTGTAGCGGAAATGAGAATGTTGAGGTGGATGTGGGGTAAGACTAGACGAGACAGGATTAGAAATGAAACGGTTCGTGAGATGGTAGGTGTAGCACCCATAGAAGAGAAGTTGAAGGAAAATAGGGCTAAGGTGGTTTGGACATGTCTACCGTAGATCAGGAGATGCAGTAGTTAAGAGAACGGATAGGATAGCTTTGGGTAGCAATGCTACGGGAATGGGTAGACCTAAATTGACATTAGATGTTGTGGTGCGCAAAGATATGAGTGTAGTAGGTTTGTGTGAACAAGTGGCCCTTGACAGAGCTCAATGGAGGAAAAGGATTCGTGTAGCCGACCCCAAGTGATTAGGACATAAGGCTCAGTTTGGTTGGTTTGGTTTGGTTTGGGGCAAGCTCCATTTCTTACTCTGTATTCCTTTCCCCCTTCTTCATCAGTGTAAATACACCAGTGGATATGGAAAGAAGGTTTATACATCTTTATCCTGCTAAACCATAACCATGTAATACACCCAATTTCGTTAAGGTTTATACTAACCTGAACGAACACCCCAAAGACAGGATTACATGATGTTGAGACCAAACTTAGTCGTTTTGAGAGGGTTTTTTTCCCAAACAGTCTTTTTGAAAGTTTAGTTGGATGTTTGGAGATAACCTAGGTTGCTATAACGTCTAGCTGCTGAACAATTAGTTATGTAATCCACAAAAACTTGAATACTTCAACTTCTGTCGTGAAAAGAAATGGCTTCACTTTTACGGGAAGCAAAATTGGTGGTGTAGATACAGAACTCATCAATCCCAAGAAAATTCAACAAATAACAAGAGCATTTGATTTATAGTGTGGGTTATCAGAAAAGGACATATAAAGAGCGAAAAATTTAAAATAGAGGAAGGAGGAAGTGACCTCATCAAGCATGAGATAAGTTAGAATTTTAGAGTGCTGATTATGAGACAAGTACTTATCAATATTATGGTCATTACATTTCATAAACAGTCTATTGTTATCGACTTGCAGTACACAACAAAATTCATCCCATGCTAATGAAATTATATACCCCAACCATTTAGGATAAAGCAAGCATGAAACAACAAGAAGGAAAGTGAAACTGAAAAGCAATTAAGACAAGGTCGCTGCCCAACTCCGAATGAAATCGACATTAACAAGTAATCAAGAATGAGTGTCAATGAGAAAGGCGCTTAATAACAAAAATACCTCACACACGAGTACAAGACGTATCAAAATCATCGGGAGCAACTCGAGCAATCCAATTACTAAGCGTCCGCTTAATATCCGAGTGGTTAATATAAGCCAATTCATACATGCTGCACAAATTCACCACAAGTGTTTCATTCAACGCCACGGTTGGCACCCTCTCCAACGCGCTCTCCAACACGCTGATGGAACCCGACAACTCCCTCAAGTACATCAAGCATATTGCCTTGTTATTCACCGCCACCACATCCGACCCATCCCTCTCGATACACTCCTCGTACTCCCTCACCGCCGACAGGTAATCCTTCCCGACCAAATAAACCAGCGCCTTGTTCCTACTCGCGAGGTTCCTGAACTCCACCTCCTCACCCATCTTCTCCTTCACCAATCCCTCAACCTCATCAAACGTCCCCTTCGCCCCTTCCAGATCCCCAAGCTGCAACTTAACATAACCTAGTTTCGACAACAAAACCACGTCCCTACCCTCAAATTCTCCGCTCCGACTAACCATTCTTTCGATCAAATCCAAACACACACCAAACTCCTTGTGACTCAAATGCTGACTTAGTATGGAATTAATCACGAAAACCTCGCGCTTCCTCCACAACTCAGCGGAAACAACGGATAAGGACGCGTTAAGATCTTTTAATTTGGTTGTCACAAAGTCTAGGAGAGTGTACAATCGATCTAGGGTTTCGCCGCGCTGACCGAGCTTTTCGGGGAGGATGGCGTGGATCCAGCGGAGGGCGAAGGGGACGAAGGAACCGGTGCGGCCAGGGTAGAGGTGGGGGTAGAATTGGAAGGTGTATTGCGGGGAGTCGAGATGGTGGAGGAGGGTTGAGTCGAGCTCGGCCTGGGCGTCAGCGTAGCGGCGGAGCTTGGTGAGGGCGAGGGCGTTGTAGGTGAGGTAGGTGAGGTGGTGGTGGGGGAGGGGGAGGAGAGAGAGTTTTCTGGCGCGGGAGACCTTGTCGAGGATGGAGCGGTAGGAGCCGCGGGAGGCGAGGTCGTGGAGGGAGGAGAGCTCCGGGCAGAGGTCGTTGATGGTGCTGAATTGGCTGGTGAGAGGATCGTCGGCGGTGGTGGTGGGGGAGAGAGGTTGTGGATCGGCGGTGGTTAGGGTTTCCGGTGAGTCAACGGGGTCCATTTTGAGCGGTGGTGGAGGGGGCTATTGTGCGCGGGGGGTATTTGATTGGGAAGGAATTTACATTATGGATCATGAATTAACGAGGTAGGCATAACGGGCTCTGGATGATAAGGCCCATTAGTATCAAGCGTGATAAGGCCCATTAGTAACAAGAAGAGCTCGGGAAAATGACGGTCCAGGACGTATTTTGATAATTAATACCCGTCAAGAATATGCTGAAAATATTTGTTAATGCTGAAAATATCTTTGACCGGTATTAAATATCTAAACACGTCTTGAGCCGTCATTTTCCCAACAAGCTCTTGTAGTTGTACACTTATCTTAATCATTTTTGTTCATTTTGTGTGTTTTGTTCGGTTTTTTTTTAGAATTTTTTTGTTATATTTGCGTTACATTTTTTGGATAAACATCCGTCTCAGTGAGAAGAGTCTAAAAGGTAAAAAAATTATATGACCAAAAACAAAAACAAAAATTCACTAAAGACGAAAAAAATATTAAACAACTTCTTTTTTTTGGGTCTAAAATGTCATCTTAAATGAACTTTTTTTTAATATCGATACATACTTTTATACTTTGAAGATTAGTATCGTCGAGGTGAACGATTAACCAAAAAATTTACGACGAAAAACTAAACAAAAAGTTACGAAAAATAAAAAAAAATATCAAAATAAGTTCTGGACAAATAAATTTACAAGAACGCATCCTAAATTTCAGAAAAATGCGATCTAACGTGAGATATGAGAGATAACATGAAATACGAGTATGTGCTTTCAGTAAGTCTCTCAAACCATATATAATTTAAATTACCCTTCAAATGCCTCTTATTCTTTTCTTTTCTTTTCTTTTTTGACAAAAGTGAGGGATATTACATTGATAAAGCCCAACGGCACTTATACAACAAAATTCATCACAGATAACTTGGATAAAGCCAAACTAATCATCTAACTGATACATAACGAGAAAGAACGAGGCGATTGATATCTTTCATCCCAACCCAGGCATCGCCTGACGCTCCTTTTGCTGATCAGCGAAAAATTCATATACCCTATAGCAGTCTCAAAAAGAGATACATTTCTAGCCAAGAAAAAAAAGACAACAAGAACCCAGACGATCAAATGAAATTCGCCCATAAATGAACACACTAATGAATTTCTAGCAAACCACTAATAGATGCATACTAATCTTCTCAAGCCCGAATAGTAAACAAATCGCTCAAATGCGAACTTTATTACTCTCACAAGGAGAGACAAAACTCTCCCAGATCTTGCTCTAAATCCAGCAGCCCAAAAATCGCCGAACGGATCGCAACATTCACTGCCTCCACCGCTGCTGCCATAAGGGCTCCGGTGACGGATTACATGCGGACAAACGACTTCGGTGATGGCGGAGCCCGCCAAACAGAGAGGGTCAGATATGAGGGAGAAGAAAACAAAAAAAAAAAAACTATAGAGAAGAGGGAGAAGAAAGAGGAGAGTGGAGAAGGGAGAGCGGATGGAGGAGGAGGAGCCTGGGTGAGGAGGGAGAAGGGCGCCTCCCCCTAGGCAGGAAAAATAAAGGCGACTATGGCTTCTCAAAATCACCTTAGAACTCTCAAAACCCTAGAAGAATAGTATGCACGTCTTTTTTAGTCGCCTCTTATTCTTCAATGAGAGTGATTTTCACACTTCCCTATTTACTAACCACACTTCTCTTTTTGTTTTTCGTGTGTGAATTTACCAAAATGTCCTTAAACTTTGTAAAAAATCGTTTCATTTGGACAACAAAAAAAATGAGATATTGAAAAGTGAAAGGGAGTTTTGATAACTCTGCAGCAAAAGAGAGATGGAGGGCCTGGCTTGACCTATGGCTCCTATCCTTGAGTTGCCTCTCCCTCTTTCTGTGACTTCGTGGTTTTAAGATGTGTAGTATCTTGATGGATTTGTTGACACTTTGAAGCTTGTTGTTCGAAATTAGGATTGTGGATCGCCATTGGCATAGTATTTTTCTTTTACTCAAGATAACGTCAGTATGTTCGTCAAGGGCGGCTCCACTCTGTCATGAGAGGGGTCGTTTGAACTCCCTCGGTTCAAAAGATATATATACTGAAATAATGTATTTTTTAAAAATGTAATCTGATTTTTTTCTCCAATGTTGTCGGCACTAAATCATACATATGTAACCAAAAGTAAATAAATATTTGTGAGTAAATGCATAATATAGCTCAACAAAACGAATTAAATTAGGCCCTATAAATTTTCAACCAAAATAAATAAGTTCATTTTATAAAAGACTTTACATACAAAAATATTTCTTTCATGCTTTTGTCACTACTAAATTAGAATTCAGGGGCCGCCCTTGATGTTTCTAGAACCATTACACAACCAGCTGGGCTTAGCCCACGAGTCGGTTGGTTGGTTGGTCCGAGATGGGAATAATCTATATCCTCAAGAACATGATTAGTTTCTTCCACAACTCAATTTTTGCCCTTTTGGCAAACGAACCGAGCTTGAACTCGACAAAGTTCGGCTCAGCTCGTTTGCAACCCTACGGTCACATGCGGGTGGAGAGATTCGAACTCTTATCCTTCTAATGAGATACAAGAGTCCTGACCAACTAAGCTAGCCCCAGTTGGTTGGTCTAGTGTGTTTAATGATGGGAAAATTGTAGAGGATAACTGAACACAAAAAAAAGATCTGAAAAAATCAATTGATGAAGAAGACTTTCCATATGTATGTCAAGGAGGTCCATTTCAGCAGAGCAATCCAAATCAATCACCAAACAAGATTCCAAATGAATCTCTTTCTACCTTAAATGAGGAACCCCACAGAAATTGACATATGCCCAAGGTTCCCCCGGCAATTTCTCAAACCTAAACTAAATGCATCTGAAAAATGACCGGTGGCGGTGATCGCTTTCTCAAATTTTTGGGATTATTGGTTCGTCTCGATAGGAAGAATCGAAAAAAGTAAAAAATCATAACTTGTACCCAATTTTTTTTGAAAATATTCAAAATTTAGCACTTTTAGCCCAAGTTTTTTTGTGTGTGAACTAGGACTTAGTTATGAAGCGCGAGCAAAACTGGCCCGGGACACCTTGTATTACTGGGAAAAAACATTGCGGAACCAGAATCTTTACCTAGGAGAGCCCAACTTGAGAGAAATATATATGTGTTTGCAAATTTAAAAATGCACTCCTCTTTATATTTTTTGCCCGCGCCAAATACATTTTATAAAATTGCTTTGTTTATTTTTGTTGGTAACTAGAGTTTTTGTATTGTAAACAATTAGGAGAAACATCCAAGAAGTAAGGTAAAATCATTTAAATGTAAGAATAATTTCCTATTTGTATAATAGCTACATATTTAAATATACTTAAGGATTACTAGAGAAATACGTAAAAATAGAAGGTGTCGGGATTTTCACCAGGCGTGGCTAGAATAAACATACTTATTATTGTTGAAAACTTATTGTAATTTATTTAATTTTTTGTTGAGCTATATGATCTATTTACTTACAAATTTAAGTAAACTTTTATTTACACTGAACTTGCGCGAATAATGCAGTGCAGACAATATTAAAAAAATCAATTTATGATTATTGATATATAATATTTTAATGCATTTTTTAAATCCAAAGAACTCGCTTAAACCCTCTGTTTTTGCCAACACTAGCTAGTTTGGCCTTGTCCATGCATTCTACTTGTATGTGCACATGATATTGCTTAATTCCTGTCACTACTTTAAATAGAAATTAGAAAATGCAAGGTCAAAAAAATGCCATTTATATGATGTAGGAGTATGAAAAATGACACAGAACTCAATTTTTAGGAAACTTCATATCCAACCTAAAAACTTATAAGTGATAGTTCCAAATAGTACATTAAGGGACTGCAGTCGTGTGTGAGGTTTGATTCCTGTAACCTCTTTTTAGGTCAATCATGGTGCACCCTTTTGTTCGTTTTGTCATCGTGGGTATGAATTTTGAATTTTAAACTTGGAACAGACGAAAAATACTCGCACTAATACCATGAGAAAACTTTATATCCAACCAAAAGCTTAAATTATCAGGTGGAGGAGTCCTAACATTATATTAAATGATTATCCATTTCATTTCCAAGAATATGGGATTATATCCTCAACGAGAGCAACATTAACAAGTGAGATTGCCATGGTTCAAGTCCTAAAAGCGTCATTTTAAAAAAGAGAATTATTGGAGAACTCAATGTCGGTAGGGAGTTTATATCATCTCCTATATACCAAGTTCTATACCTCTATTTTAGAGACCCAAATATCCGTCCAACACTATTTCAAAAGGAAATTAAAGAAAAAGAACCAATTAGAAAGAGGAAAAGAGCATAAAATTCATTGAATACCACCAAATCATTTAATTAGTGGGGCCTCCAATTTTGATTTATTTGTCTTGTCCAAAACTACAAATAGCAGTCACAGACTGGCGTACATGATGGGCTCTCTCATATTTTTGGACCAAGCAAAATCTATACTATAAAAGGCTGAGTAGATGTTTGGCCTTACTTTTGAGGAGCCGTAAAAGTGATTCCATAGGCATGGAGAGACAATAATAGGTGGGGGGTTGTAAAGGGACATTGGGTTGAAAGCGTGGGGAAAGACGATAGAGACATCACCAAATGGAGTCCGTAGGGTTTTCATTGAAACAATGATCGTTTCAGACATAGAGGCGTCAAATAGGTCGTGCCTAGCACAAGTACTTTTTCACCGAACCAATGATCCATTTAGCCATAGAGGTGTCAAATGGGTGAGAGCGGGCATGGCATGCCCCATCCATTTTTACCTTGTAACTCCGTATTTACTAATCGTGTGGTGTCGTTGTGGATACCCAACCGTTGCGTCGCACGCCAACACACAGAATGAGAGAATTTGCAATAACTCCTGATTGCCATTACAGCGTGCTTAAATTGATGATGCCCATTGCGGCGCACTTTGTTTTGGGTCACCACTTAATTTTAAGAACCAAGAAATCAAAGAGAAATTTTGTATGCCTGGAAGCTAGGGTACAATAAGGAGAATGTGTTAGCCAACAGCTCTTCATCCAACCAAATTAATTGGCTGGCCTTTACTTCTTTGATTTATGCTTAATTAATGCTAATGGTTGGGTCAATGTGCTATATGTTGGTTCTATGGGGGTTTGTGCGTTGTTATGAGAAAAACTTTTTTACGGTGGAGCCGTGAATATACTTTACGGTGCTCAATCGCGCACGTCCAAAAGTATTTTTGGACGGTCCAGACATTAAAAATATTATTTGCTGGAAGAGTTTTTTTTTTTTTAAATCCAGACTATTGATTGCCAAAACGGATGGCTGAGATTGCGTAGAACCGTGAATAAGTTTCTCTCGTGTTGTTATATATGGTAGTTCTTTATGCTGGCCGGGGATGCTGTGGTCCTTGTTTTGGATTATCGGATTACGGATCAACATTATCGAATTTTTCGGATCAGATTCGAATCTAATCCGATCCATTGACAGGCCTAGATGCCATGCAAGGATGTTTTAAGTACTGAGACAGTACGGGGCATTTGCAGCTACTAGTTGTAGTTCTGTTTCTGCTTTGGGTGCTGTTGTTTCTCCATAATTGTGTGTTGGAAGGATGGAGTTTGTGCTTAATTTGGGAGATTAATTTAATTTGCAGCTAATTGGATTTTCTAGAATATGCTACATATTTTTGTGTTTGTGTGTTCTTGCTACTATGTTTTGGTTCCATGGTTGCCTTCTTGCCGGCCAACTTTTTTCCGTTTTGAGTTTAGGGTGGCGTATGATTGTCAGGAGCCGGGTACCAATCGCGCACGTTGGGATGCTGGTTTTCTCATTGTGACTTGCCGACATCATCTCTAGGTTGTTTTAACAATTGTAATCATTTGGATGACTACTAAATTCCTTTTTTGCCATGTAAAAAAGGAAATTGAGAGAGAGAGAGAGAGAGAGTAATTGACCTATGAAAGAGGATGGCCTTTTTCCTTTAAGAATTTGGCTCGTCAAAGTTAATATGAAAGTTAATTTCTTTCAACAAAGTGACAATATTCAAATGCTCACTTATTTTGACTCGGACCTTTTAAGACTCGCAAAGTTAAAAAGTGAACAATGGCTCAATAATTGTCTGACACTATGCTTTTATGTCTCAACAAAATAATGGGGAATTTGACTCCGTTACTCTCAACCATTTTTATTTTATACAATTGCCATTATTTCTTCAATTAAAATTGAGAATGGGAAAAAAATTTACACCCATAATACATATATATTTCAAGTACCGGAGGTAGATAAAGTTGCGGGTGTAGAGCAAAAGGAACAATGGCCTCAATTAGCCGAAGACCAAAAAGGTCTAAACCTGATCAACCGAAGAGAATCCGTGTCGTCGTTTTTCATCATTGCCTACTTGCAAACTGATAAGCTACTAGTGGTGGTTCCACTACAACAAACCTCTACCACCACTATCAGATCGAAGACCAACCAAGTACCGGAGGTAGATAAAGTTGCGGGTGTAGAGCAAAAGGAACAACGGCCACAATTAGCCGAAGTCCAAAAAGGTCTAAACCTGATCAACCGAAGAGAATCCGTGTCGTCGTTTTTCATCATTGCCTACTTGCAAACTGATAAGCTACTACTAGTGGTGGTTCCACTACAACAAACCTCTACCACCACGATCAGATCGAAGACCAACCAAGTACCGGAGGTAGATAAAGTTGCGCGTGTAGAGCAAAAGGAACAACGGCCACAATTAGCCGAAGTCCAAAAAGGTCTAAACCTGATCAACCGAAGAGAATCCGTGTCGTCGTTTTTCATCATTGCCTACTTGCAAACTAATTGTCATTATCTATATCTATATTCTATATTATAAAACAGAGCAGTTTTTGTCTACACATACAAACATGAGCATCTCTATAGCCGCTAATCGCCTTCAAGCTAAGATCGTAGCCGTCCAATTAAGAGAATGTTTCCTTAAGTTTTTGTTTGACCTGCTGTTGTGGTAATATATACACTTTTCTTTCTAATTTATTACCTTTTGGTTTTTTCCATTTTAAGTTGATATTATTTCAAGAGGTTTGATAATTAACCTGAAAATTATTGCTTTTTTTATTTATTCTCTCTACCTCGGCATGAGCTTTTAAAAGTGAGGCAGATGATGAGTAGGTTATATTAGACGGGTAGAACAGATGGGTAGAGCAAATAACTTATTTAAATTGGGAATATATTTCGTTTGGACGTGCCTTTAGGCATGGACATGCATCCGCTAGTCCTATATAAACTTATGTAGGGGCAGACCTATGTGGGGTCCCGTGGGGGCACATGTCTCCACTCAATTTTGTGGAATTACAATTATATTTTTAGACATTTCAATTATACCCGATAAATATTTGATAGTTTTTCACTATAAAATTACTCTACGTTCCCTTCATATGGATATCTGTTAGATCTAATTCTTAAGTTCACTAATCTGTGCCCCACTAACGAAAGTTTCTGGGTCCGCCACTGATTACTTATTTAGTCAAATTCAATATAAGGTTGTACTCTGTAGAGGATTTCAAAAGATTTTTGGATGGTATTCGTTTGTTAAAATTGTAACTGTTTTGGCGTAAATCATTCAAACTCCTACTGGATGATTTGCGTCTCCCCATCCCCTGGTTGAATTTGAGCATGTGTGCTCCTCAGCCTTCCCTCTCGATGTATCCTTTCGAGTGTTATAAAATTTCGCCTTTGCCGAGCAAAAAAAAATCATACGTCTATTTTTAATTACGTGTCATGAATAAACAAAGGAGATTCTTTTAGAATTTCCGTTTGACCGAAAAAAAAAAAAAGGAGATTCTTTTAAAAAGTAGGGACCACTAGTCAAATGAAGTCCAAAACTATCAATTTCTTTCAATTCTCAGAGATGACTTTGTTAGCCGGTACAAACGAGAAAGAAAAGTTACAGACATAAAAGATCTGATGACAAATATCATCTTCTTTATTTAGGGCTCGCTTTCAAAAATTCTACGCCCACCGACTCAACTTTTATCGCTCCCCTACCACTCTCAATTTCACCGTCTAAAAATGTTTTAGACGGTTCGGATTTTTTTTAAATTCCTAGAAGAGTTAAATCTGGACCATTAATTGTCGAGACAGATGATGGAATATTGAGCGATGAAACAGAGTGGTAAGCGTAGCACCGTTGTTATTATATATATATATATTTTTTTTTATGGCCAAGAGCTTTTCCCATTTGCATGCAAACATAGATGACCACAAAAAATTTACATTGAGATTACGCATTTTTTACATACCATTAAACTATCCTAATTAAATTTTCAACATCACCACCATAAGTTTCTCAATTTAAGTCGTGTCATTTTCTTAGTTAAAACGATAAAACTCTGGTGTAATTGAGATCTTTAAATATATAGGTGCCTAAAAAATTTAAAAATTATGCACATAAGCGTTTTATTTTTATCTAAAAATGGCACAATTTGTTAGAAAGTATTATGCTTACGAGGCAGAGAATACGAGATCTAGTAATAATAAAAAAAAAAAACATATATTTTGGGGGTGTCAGGCTCCCGCGACCCGACTTTCTCCGCCTTGTTTATACATCGTACTCATCACGTGACGTGACCCTGTTCGGGTTGGGTTTTGAGGGAGGTATTTTAGAGTAATGAGTGGAGAGAGATCATAGATAGAGAAAATTTATTAAAGACCGTACCCAGGGTTTTGAGATCCTAAAACGAAAAAGGCCCGGCGTCGAATATATAATTTGATTAACATGCGTTGAATAATTTTAGACATAAAATACCAAGGGTTTTTTTTTTTTTTTGCCGATAAAACAAAATAGTAATCCCAAGCACTATTAGTTCAATAGGATACATATCTTATGCAATTACTCCCTCCATCCCATTTTGTATATCAAACGATCCATATTGCATATTTTTGGAGATTCATATTGAAATATATAAGCGATTGAAAATTGACACGAATATCGAAAAGACAAAAAAAAAAATGGAACGGAGAGAGTATATTTCTGTTCATAGCCACTAATCATGCCAAAGAAACAGACTCAATATATATCGACATGAAGAGGCAAGAGCTTCTAACCATCCTCAGAGGAATTTTAATCAATGATTGATGCTCATGCCACATTGATTAGGACGGGATTAATGCTCAACCATATATTTTGAGAGGCAAATTAATGTGCGGATCATCTTGCAAGAATTGGAGCGGAGCAAAATGAGGACTTGGTGGATTCATCGGTTCAACCACCTTCTCTTAGAGAGTTTTGGATTCGCGACCGCCTTAACTTAGGACTTGGTGGATTCATGTATATATGCACCTATGCTGCAAAACTTTTTAGCTGACTAATCTATGAGATTCCGAAGTACCAAAAAAAAAAGAGAGGCAAGCTTCATTGTTTATGTTTCAAAAACTAGCCACATGGAAATCTCTGCGCCTATTTGCATGCAGCTAGAATGGTAGATATATATATAACCACAATAATTACATTGGCATGCACAGGGATGCTGCCGAGTAGTTCCCTGCAGAGCAAGTGCAGAGCTGTAACATCCCACGTTGGGTAGTTATGAAAGCATTGAGTGGTATATAAGGTAAGGCCGACCAACCACTATTAACCTGAGCTAAACCTTTTGAGCCACGTGTTTAGGCTAAAGGTTAGCAGGTCAGCTGGCGCGGGTCATTACAAGAGCGGCCAATTCGTAGTTGAATCTGAGCACATACAAATGGCATGTAAATCTGAACCATCGATCTGTTACTTGGTTAAAATACGAGCCATCGATTGTCGAGATGAGCGGCCGATCCAACCGCTTTGCTCCATCCCAGCATTTCTACACATCATCAAAGTATCCGAAACATTCAAGGGAAATGTTTTTTACAAACCACTTCCTTGAAAACACACCCCACAATTTGTCTTTTAACGATTAAATTTACAGACACTCCAATTTTCAAAACAAAGTAAAAGGCCAAAAAAAATTAGCGTACATTTTATTTTATAATAATAAGGTAAAAGTCCGAATATCATTTCTCAACATTTAACATCACCAACCACCATAAACTTTGGTTATGCTGCTGGCTATAGTATGGTTATTCAAATTGTAAAGGCGCTATATAGCAGCACTCAACATGCATGTCACTAGGTTTTATGCTTGAGAGGTAGCGGTCGCAGTGGCAGTGGCCGGTGGCGAGTGGTGGCGGCGGTTGTGGTGGTGGTGATTTCCGTCTTTCATTGGATTAGCTGCGACGGAGCACTTCTCTTCTCTCTCGTCATGCTTGATCTGTTGTTCCCTACACTCTAGACTACAAAATGCCGTATCCCCCCTGGAAAAAATATAAAGGAAATTAATTAGGACTATTATATGATTGGAGATACATTAATTATTATAAGAAACAGTTAGTAGTGAATTTTTAGATTTTCGTAAAAAAAATGCATCAATCATTTATCTGGACGAGAGAGTTCGAAAAATATATAAAAGGATTTTTTTCTGGAACCGAAAAATATAAAAGATTGAAGTTGAAAATTTTTATATATGACGAAAAAAAGACATAGAACCTGTTCGATCCTTTTCTGAACTTCTTTCAGCTATAGTACTTTTATATTTCGTCATACTTTATTTTTAATTTGAGCTCATCGAGATGACTGATTAATTCAAAAAATAACAAAAGAAATTTCACAAAAAGACAACCAAATGGACCGTAGTAGATGTTTTCCTTTATAAAATTGATGATGCTCAATAAAGCCAAGTGTGTATTCCATTTGTTGTCTTCAAAACTAAAAAGGGTAAACCGAACTCAAAAATAGTCAGATTATTAAAGTACCGACAAACAAAAATAATAATAATAATCAAGGGTTCAACTTTCGTTCACCATGACCATACTAACACTTGAACATAAATTATACAAATTGCTTGTCATTATTAAAAAAAAAAATTGTTTTTTTCTGAGTCGATCATTGGTATCTTCAAGCTTTTATTACAGTCTTAACGAACTTTAAAAAAATATATACGTTCAATGTTTGTCTATTTATTAGAAGAGTCGATCTCAAACATATACTTTAATCAAGTCTATCATAACTTGAATTTTCTATACATTGCAATTTGTATGAGCCGAATAGTAGTTTGTTCTTGATTTGAAAGCTTAAAACTTTAAAAAAACATTTAACTTGATTTGTTTACGTAGTAAACATTTCATACGAATTTTTTATCGTTATCTCAAATATGAAAATTTAGTTCGTTTATCAGCCATATCACACCGTCCTTAGTACTCCCTCTGTCCCTTTTTAAGTGTCTTGTTTCGTAACTCCAACTTATTAAAAAGACATCATCATTATACCTTTCACATCAACTTTTTCATCAACTTTCCCTACTTACCCATCATCATTACACTTTTACTCACTTACTTTTCAAAATAGAATTTACTTTTAGGGACAAAATAGACAATTCACTAACTTTTACCCACTAACTTTACAAAATAGACACTTATTAAGGGATAGCCCAAAATGGAATACTGGACTCTAAATAAGGGACGGAGGGAGTAACATAGAAAAAAAATGGATCAGGCTCGCTCCTCTCCAGTTCATGTTTTGGTAGATTCAATAGTTCACATTTTCTCATAAACTCTTACAGGTAAGAATGAATTCTTACCGGTCAAAGTTTAAAAATACATCCGAACCATTAATTGTAGCAAATGAACGGTCACGATCAGGACTGTCTTCTCTCCAGTCCAAAACATGACTCGGAAAGGATCCGAATCCTAAAAGAATCTATCAATTTTGTCTTTCGTCTATTTTCAAGAGTCATATATATCAAAATTGTCACCAAAAAGGCACTTTAGTCGACAACTTCGTAAATTGTTTTCAAAAAATCTCAATCACAATAAAAATTACATGATGTGGCATTTTCATGGTACTGATAAATTTTATAGATGCATGTACGTACATATATAGAAGTATTTTTTCTGAAAACTAAATGTTCGGATCAATTTACGCGCACATCCAATTCTGATCCTCTGAAATTACTGACTGGACAAACCTTTCGGCGACCCTAGGCCATCACGGGATTCGAACATACGATCTCACAGAGCGCAAAGACTTATTAGCTTTCTCACACTCAATCGGCCAAACGTGGAGTTGTAGTGTTTGAAATCACACGTCAAGCCCATGAATGATGGATATAGAAAGTGGGGTAAAAGCCAGTAATAATACCTATACATGAAGATGTCCCGGCTAGGTCTCAAGCGGCGGTTACAGAGTCCACACGTCCTCAAAAACGGCGCCGTCTCTATAACCATGGAATTATCACCTTCACCACCTGAACTCCTCTTTTGGTCACGCCAGTTAGGCGACGCCGTTTCCACCGCCACGTTCATCACAGTATCAGACGGCTCCTCGTCGGCAAGATCCACGTTGATTCCGGTCATGCTCGTGGTCCTCTTCATCGCAACCCTCCCGCGCTTTCCCAGCGACATTTTAAGAGAGAGAGAGAGAGAAGAAACTGTATTTGCTCAAATCTATGTGTGTATGTATGTGTCTGTGTTTTGAGAGAGAGAGAGAGAGAGAGGAGGAGGAGGTGGGGGCCCAAGGGGGAGTGAAAATGGAAGGTGGGGAGAGAAGATAAATAAGTCGGGGGAGGCTGAGAGTGCATATTTTTTTATTTGACAGCTAAGATATCCGGATCAAATTACGCACATTTTAACTAAGAGGGCGTTTTCGCTAAACTAAATACTTTTTTTTTTTTTGCCACAGCGATATAAATCAGCGGGGGTTAGTAGGGGGTGTTAGAGTTAGCACGGGGAGACCAGAAGCTATCCATAGCCCTGGCCCCCTAAAGGGCCTGCCCCTGTGGGGCTCGAACCCAAGACCTTCCACAAATGGGAGGCAATGACTTACCAACTGCACTAAGCAGTGGTTGTCCGCTAACTAAATACTTAAAACCCTTATTTTCATGGTTTTCTAGGTAGGTAATACTCTCACATTGATCAACCGAAATAACTTGACTATTGCCATTAGCATGCGGTCCAATAATATAGCAAAAACGCATCCTAATCCCCTCCCACGGATTCGAACATAAACCAGCCATCCACGTACATCGGGACTAGTGAATTGACAAGGATTTTTCTTCACTACTCCATACTCCCGAGAATCGAATCCTGATCGATTGCGGGCGGAGCAAACCCACCCACCTTAGCTCTTGGGGTTGGCTGAGAGTGAATGTGGACCGTACACCAAATTTTGGAGGAAGCAAACGTCAGCAATCACCTTCAGTCCATTTATTTCGTCACCTTTCATTTTCCGTGTAATATTCTGTTGGTGTGGTGGTGGGTCCCATGATGATACACGTCTAAAAGTGTACATGCGCTGTAGCTTTTGGTGACATCAACGGCGGAGAGTGGTTTGCCCTTATTTATTGAAAAAAGCTAAAAATATATTCTATTGGATTGTTTTTAAGGTTTACCAAAAAAATATAACAAGTGTGCAAAAATATAGTATTGAAAAGAATAAAAAGTGTATTGGAGTAATTGTTTGTCTTACAAGTATCATTTTTTGGGGAAATGATTTTGCCACTCCCTTTTTTGTTAATGCCACTCCTCTGCAAGGTGCAAAAATACACTTGCAGGAGAGTGGCGTTAACAAAAAAGGGAGTGGCAAAATCAGCAGCCATTTTTTTTTAGTAGCTTATTGAAGGACCCTTTTTCTTTATTTTAATAATAACATAGAAAAGAGAAAAATATCTTCTTCTTTTGGGATGAATTTTCTTCTCCTAAAAGGGACGAGCCCTAAAAGTCAAGGAAATAGCCTTGGACGGAACAACACATCCCAACACCACTAGGAAAACGAAATACAACAAGAACCTTCCTACACGCTAAAGATCGAACAAACGAAACTAAAGAATACTACGTTTATTTAAACACTCTTGTAAGGATATCCCCCTTTTTGAGCATATCTTCAAATTAAATTAGTGGCAGACCGCGACAGATTTCTCCGAGAGCAGATACAGAATCTCACTTCCTCCCAAGCCGACCCGTTTGCAGACCGCGACATGATTGTCCCCTTTTTTTTTTGAAAAAATCTGAAAAATTATGTCATATTTATACATAATTAATGTATAGTATTATAGAGGGTCTTGTAGTGAGAAAAATTCTAGGAGTGACAAGTGGCATCCCTTTGATTTATAAAATACTACAGTAGTAATTACTTTGTTTTCTTTATTCTAATTGATCCTGTAATCTTCATTGGAATTAGCCTTCTCTCTCTTTAGACTAATGTCACTTCTTCCTCTTCCCAATTCATTGCAAGTTGGCTACTTGGCTCTCTCTCTCTCTCTCTCTCTCTCTGGAGGCCACTCCTTCCTCTTCCCAATTCACACTTTTTAAAATCTCCAATTACTCCAGTTTTAGGAGTCATCCATAATTTTTGGTATCTTTGGAGTTATACTTGGCTTTTCACAATTTACCACGTTTTCAATCCGCATATCAAATTGTTGAATAAAAAAAAATTCATGTATATCTTGTCATGATTTGATCACCATGTCTGAGTAACCACATTTTGGGAACATACCATGTGGCGTGTCACAATTATGTTGATAGAATGTGTCTCATTTATTATGTAGTAGAACACATTTTATCAATTCAATGGTAACACCTGAACGCACGGTATCCAGAATGTGATACTCATACATGATCAGGGACGGATCCAATATAGGCACAGACGAATCACGTGACCCACCTGAAAATTGGGCCCTAGGGAAGGGGCCCGAAGTTTAGGGAAGTAATATATATAATAGCCCCAAAACTAATTAATCTACTTGATGGTTCCAGCGGTAGGATGATGTGCCACCACACAAGCGACGTGAGTTCGATTTTTGCTGCTATCGCCGACATTTCCCCTTTTTTTTGTGGTAATGGTTAACCATTGGAACAAAAATATTTAGATTTTACTTTAACATTTTAACGTTTTGCTTTAACAAAAATATATGTTTTTGCTTTAAAATTTTAACATTTTTTTTAAAGAAAAATGTATTTACGTTAACATTTTAACTCACACAACAAAAATACGTTTTTGCTTTTACATTTTACATTTTATTTATTTTTTTACAAGCTCAAAATTAACTACCACTATTTTTTTTTATGGATATATATACTCATTTTTGAAAATAAAAATTGATGTAAGTTCGCCTATGACTTTGAGACAAATAAGACGGGGTGACCTATCTGTAGAAAATTTCTGGATCCGCCACTGGACATGATCACCGTAGCATTGTTCTTCTTCTGTTAACCCCAGGCGCCTCTCCCCCAATGCCAACTGGTTGACCAATTAATAACCTCTTTTCTAAGTTATATCATTGAGTTGATCGTTTTTAAACTCCAATCTTAAGCTAACTTTAATTTCTGCTTTTGTTATCCTAATTGTTGTTTCTATTGTATAGTAATATTGAGTTTCTGGTTTGTTTTTTTTATTTTTCTAGGAATTTTCTGATTTTGCCTATGCTGATTGTTTGTGTAGGTAAAAATGCACATTGCACCAAGACTACTCCAAGCCCCCTCGTTTCATCTCAAATTCTATACGTTGTGTAATGACCTGTGTCAGCTGGCCTACTAACCCTTAGCCTAACCACATGGCTCAAAAGGTTAATCTCGACCCCCTAGTGGCCATAGTGTGGCACTTAGCTCTTTCCTCATCCATTTCTTTCTTTATTGTTTATGGTTTAAAGTTTCATGAGCATAATATTATGGTATTCCTTAACCTCGATTTGTTATAGCGGGGGTAGTTGGCAATATGTTAATTTAATATTGAATTTGGGGCTTATTCAATGAAAATGAGTTTTAGTGGTCATTCCTTTCCAAAAAGATAAATTTTCCTTTATATCGTGTTTCCAAAGTAAAGCATTTTCTATCTATTTTCTCTAAGTTTTATCATAGAAGAAGTGTTGATTTGGACTCAAATTTTTTTACCATAGTAATACGAGTTTTCATAGAGGCTACGTACACGCAATGGGTGCAATAATACGTGAAATTTAACTGTGCCCATCAAGTTATCAACTGTTCGAGAAAGAAAATCAATTCCTTTTCTTTCTTTTTTTGAACGGCGAGAAAGAAATCAATTCAACGTACTTGCTCTACATTACATAATTTTGAGAGTTATATTTTAGGAGAGTTTCATTCTTGTCACACGATAACATCTCCCATTTTACTTCATGCATTTCAAAAGTGCCTTAGTGTAGTAAAATAATTAACTCATAGAAAAAGCAATTTCCCACAAACTTAGCAGCCAATTAAAGCAATTTGCATCGTCACTTGCGGCCCCCACATCACTTTTTCCTTTTATGTCACCCTATTAGATCCCAACATTATATTTACACTTATTTTTGGGATCAAATATTCAGGTTTCTATACGAACGTAAAAGAAACCAATAGTTGAAAGTAGGAGTGCACACTGACCTGCTAGACCACTCAATTCAGTCCGATTTTTTAAGAGTTTGGGATATGTATTTAGGCCTATATCGGGCAGTGGCGGACCCAGAAATTTGACATAGCGGGGGCACCAATTTTTTTTGTAACCGTAATATACCAGTTACAATTAAGCACATTTACTCCAAAATAATTTTAGCATTCATGATAAATTAACAATTTTAAAGTATATATGTATTTTAATAATTAGCTACTTGGGCAAACTTGCGCGCCTTGACTAAATGCATTAAAACAACATTATCACATGTTCACCATCTATTTTTTTATTACTAACTCTACTACGTATTACAGTTTTTGGGAACAAAAAGCATACAAATGCAATGTGGGGGTAGACTCGAACCCACGAATAGTATAAAAAACAAGGTACGCACTACCATTTTCTAGTGCCTTTTGAAAAGGAGTAGAAAAAAAACCTAGGTACGCATGGGGGAAGTCTTAAACCCACCACCTCTTGGTTAGAGGGAAAGTGCTTTGCCAGTGCAACAACAAACAACTTGTTGTATACATTCAACATAAATAATATATATACAAAACCGGGAAAAAAAAAATTAAAAGGGCGTGGGGGTACGTGACCCCACGTGCTCTATGGTGGGTCCGCCCCTGCTATCGGGTGGGGTTGGGTTGAGTTTTTAAGCCCATTTAGTTAATGGGATGGGCTTGAGAATATCTCTTAAAATCAAGCCTGGCCCGGTAAAATAATGACAATGGCGTACATATGTTTGTACTATAAAAAATATTAAGAAGGAAAAGAAAAAGAAAAAGAAAAAGAACTACTACTATACCTATACATACACAATACTGTTTTCTTTATTGAATATATATATACATATAATCCTTGGTCTTCGAATAAATATAATTATTATCATTGTAAACTTTAATTTATAATAGTGGGGGATGATTAATTTTTACTTGGACACTATACTTTAGAAAAATAAATGGGCTAGTTAGACGGGCTTGAAAAATGAAACTTTAAGAGGGTTGGGCTTGGAAATATTAAATGAAGCCCGATTATTAATGGGCTGGGCTTGGGCTTGGGCATGCGCAAGTCTGGTAACTATCTAGCACAAGCCCGACTTGAACCCAACCCGGCCCGATGTTTGTACAGCCCTAGTTTTTTTGATCCGGTACAGCCCTAGTTGAAAGAGACTAATAGCAGTGATATACTCTTCAGCATCAAAACCACAAACCCAGCCCTGTTCGGTCTAAATGATTTTGGGCCTACCAGTCTTGTGCAAATATTGGAACTCTTCCGAGATTTGGGCTCAAACTATCTAATAAGCCTGCTCAAAAGTAGCAGATCCTAGCAGGTACACGCTCAGCGGTCGACGTCCACAACAACCTACTAATCAAACGGTTCTAGAAAATTAGGAACTAAAACCTAATCAATATATGTGTGAAACCTAAACAGAACCAAACCGCAAGACCGGTTCGATTCTAGTTCTATCTAATTAGCATCCAAACACATGGATTTGGTGGGGTAAAGTAAGTACCCGAGTAACAAAAAAATAAATGGGTACACTAAATACTTTTAAGAATCCTTTGGATTTCTATAAATATACTACTACATATTAAAAACTTTTTTAACAAATGAGATTTCTTCTCTAAATAAATTAACTTTATCAAGTAAAAGATTAACTTATACCAAATAAAATACATAATTATTACACATATATATATATATACATAAATTATTTTTTAATATATTAGTTCTAAATGGTCCGAATCGGTTCTAATCACGGATCTTTAATTACAATCCAGTAATCGAATCAAAATTAATGGTTCTTATTTTTTTGGAACCAACCTGGTCAATGAACCGCAGAACTAGACCAAATAAGACGGTTCGGTCCGGATCGAACCGATTTTGCTGTTCAGGGCAGTTTTCTTGAGCACCCCTAGAAGGAGTAGTGGGGTTGGGGTGGGTAGAACGTGTTATGTGTTTTTTTTTTTTTCCTGTTTTAAAAAGTAAAATTCTGGAAATTAAGTTGAAGGTGGGTTTTTTCCCTGTTTTAAAAAGTAAAATTCTGGAAAACTAAGTTGAACATGGGGTTTTTTACTTATAAAAAAAAAAAAATCTAGGAATTAAGGATTGGGGGTTTGGAGGCTTTGGGAGACTGGGAGTTGAAACACATTCCTAGCCCATATTGGTGGATCGGGCCAGTGCGGGCCTAACTCCATACAGTGTCACAATTTTCAGGCTGTTGGATATGCTCAAAAGGTTTTTTTTTTTTTTAAGGAATAGATGCTCAATAAATGATCAAAAAAAAAAAGATGCTCAATAGGTTTTCAAGGATAGGGAAAAGAAAATGCGACGAATTTTAAAAATTATCGCACAAACTTTGGATTTATGTAAAAAAAAAAAGAAAGAAAGAAGGTAAGGATTGGAGATGCACCAATTACACTTTACTATTATTTTTTTAGGAAATAAATGCTCAATAGGTTTTGAAGGATAGGCATAAGAAAATGCCATTGGAGACAAAAAAAAAAAAATTTAAATTTTCACACAATCCTTGGATTTATGGAGATGAAAAAATAGGCAAGGATTGGAGTTGCAACTCAATTACACTTTGAGCACAAGTTGTTTGATATATCATGGTTTCTTATCCAGTATTGGTGGTTTGGATCATCTCGACACCTTATCCGTAAATACAAATAATGGTTGAAACTACTTTTTTTTAACATTATGGTTGAAATTACTATTCTATTTCTTGATGAATAAAGAAGTGATAAGAATGAGTTTTTTAGCAAGTAAAATAGATAGGCTGGCCTTGTTTCACTTAGTTTTTGTCCTTATTCAATTTTTTTCACATTTGTTAGTTTTGGATTTTTGGGCTTAATTTTGGATATTTTTCAAAATATTAGGATAAAATTCATATTTTTTTTTACTTTTCTGGTTCCTCTTCTCAAGGCAACCCAATAATCCAAAATATTTATTCAAAACTAACAAATGCGTTTTTTTTTTTTTTGAATAAGAAGAGAAAATAAAAGGTCCAAAAAAAAAGCTGTACAAGCCCATAGTTTGTTTAATAAGTAAGAGCTAAAAGAAAGAAAAAAATGTGACTTTTTGAGTAGGTAATTTGGCCAGAAAATGTAGAGAGGCTGGTGTTTTGTGAGTGCTACTATTGGTACATATAAAATGTACATATAGATTTTGTGGGGCTCTAATCGGGTCCCACAAAGATGATCCGAACCATCCATTATTTTTAAAACATATTTTTATGGAGCCCTGTAAAAAATCAGTTCAACCCGATATCGGTAAGGATTTTTTCTGAATTTGTAGGGGCGAAACTAAGCAGTTAAGTAGTTTCGCCCCCACAAATTCAGAAAAAATCCTTACCGATATCGGGTTGTGCTGATTTTTTACAGGGCTTCATAAAAAAATGTTTGAAAAATAATGGGCGGTTCGAATCATCTTTGTGGGACCCAAGATGGGCCCCACAAAACTCATTTGTACATGATATATACAATTCATATGTATCCATAGCATTTTTGGGTGTTTTTGCTCTTATACAAGGGGCTGTTTGAAAGCTCAAATGCCATGACTTCTACTTTGTTGGTGCTCTTTGTCGATTTCTCACGGCTAATTTGAAAACGCCACCCGTTGGCTGTAACATCGAATCTCTCTGGCGATCGATCAACTTAGATGTTCAAACCCAATTGCAGACCCAACCCTCTGTAAGTTCCATCCATCATTGTCCTCAAATTCAAGACAGAAAAAATGCAAGTTCTCTATCCCCTATTGCCTTGTTTGCTTTTTGGGTGCTTCTTTCTTGCCCCATTTTGTTTTTTGTTTTTCCCATCTTGTTTTGATTAGGTACATGCTGTTCTTGTGAAAATTTACCCGGAAAGATTCGTTGGGAATTGTTTTTATTCAGGGAACTTGTGATCCTGTAAAACGGATTATAATTGATTGTCAGTCCGTGAATTTGTTCAACGGAATAGTGATTTTTAATTATTTGAACTGGGTTTTGTTTGCAGCACCCATTATCCTTATTGAAGTTTATGGAATCCAATATCTAGTGAGTATTGACATATAAAAAATAAAAACTGCTTGAGATAAACAATGGAGTATTAGTATGTTGTTGTTATATAGCTTAAAAGGTGGAACCATTTCTTTCAATAGTCATCACTCATCATCTTCTGTTGAGATTGTGCCTCGAATTCCAGAGGGCAGCGCTTGACGAGCACGGGGTGCGAGCACAGGCCAAGTGCATGATGAGCGCTTGTGGCGCCTAGACTTCAGTTTTTGGAGTTCTAGGGTTTTGTTCCTTTGGGTTCCAAAGGATTTTTCTTCCTTCGAATCCCACTGTGGTTCTGTGCCCTTTGGGGTTCCTTTGGAGTTCGTTAGAGAGTCATTTTGTTTGGTAGCTCTGCAGACTGCAAGAGTTACGGATATAGCCAGCCGGCTCTTTAAACTTATGTTCTCCTTAATAGTGCATCATCTACTGCTCTTTGCCTGTGGATTTACATTTAAGCTCATGCTTGGGCGGAACAACGTAAAACCTTGTGTGATTTCTTGTTGGTTTAATTATTTTTTCTACTTCGTGATTGTCGTAACATCTTCATCTACATACTGAATTTGTAAAGAACATATTTTTTGTCCTCTAATGTATGCGTAATGGACATAACTTGTGGTTTTGATCAGATTACTAGGATGTCCACTGGCTCACTACATGTAGCCACCAGAACTACCAGTGTCCAGGGATTTGGCAATGATTCTAGAGCTTGTTATGGATTTGGGAATTCTGGTATGAGATTCTTGTCAACGGAATTAAGGGTCCTCTTGGTTCCTAAAATCAATTGGGAACCCGTTGCATCATACCCACAGGTTCATTTAAGATTGCTGAGAAATGGAGTTATTAGCTCATGCCGGTTTAAATTCCATACAACTGAGGCATCATCTGTACACTCTGCATCCGTAGATTCAATCTTTTCCTCCTTACATGGCTCCACAGAAGATCCAGGGAAGATTTCAGGTGAGTCTCCATTGGCTGGATGTTTCATTCTTACACAATCAAATTAGCGAATTTCACAATGTTAATTTTTTCCTTGATATACCATTCATGCCGACCCTTCTAATTGTGGCTATATTATCCTATTCAGATGAGTCTACTTTGATCTTAATTCGACATGGTGAATCATTGTGGAATGAGAAGAACCTGTTCTCTGGATGTGTTGATGTGCCGTTGACTAATAAAGGCATTGAAGAAGCAATTGAAGCTGGTAAAAGAATTAGAAATCTACCTATTGACATTATTTACACATCTGCGTTGATTCGTGCTCAAATGACTGCTATGCTGGCATTGACCCAACACCGCTGCTATAAGGTACTTCCCCATAGATGTTTCCTATTCAGTCTTCCTCCCTTATTTGGATGAGCCAAAAAAATAGCAAAAAACGGATATATAAAACCAAAACACAGAGAGAGAGAAAGTGATTATTGTTTTATAGACTTATCCGTCTTCTAAACTGAAATATTAGGACTGCTTGCACAAAGGATTTAAAATCTGTTAAGTGATATGCGTATAACTGTACAACCTATACTTCTTGTTCTCTGGAACAACGGTCTTTTCGAATGTTATTTATGTCATCTTGTTATTACTTTTGGAAAACTTAGTTTTGATGTTCTGATGTTCAGCTTTTTGCTGTAACATGTCTACACAGGCTGGATTCTATTGGAATGGACTAACAGAAGAACTCATTTAAAATATTTCCACTAGAATTTGAATTCAAAGAAAAATGTTGATCTTGTTCGGTAGACCCTATAAGGTTCCTTCCCAAATCATCATGCATCTCACAACTTTTGTCATTCCACGTGAAATGCTAGTTTTTTGCTTACTACCTGATTGGTGAATACGAAACTTGTGTCTATGCCTCGTCCTGGAATTCAGGACAAAATTACGCCAGCCAGTTAATTCATCATTGCCAAATAAATTATGCACGTAGCGATGATGAACATGTGAAATAAACAGACATAACAAACCAAGCTATCTAGGTCTCCGTCATTCCTCCAACAGTTGGACCCTTTGGTGTGTGATGTGTGTGTCCTCTATGGATGTGCATATGCGTGTATTTTCATGTAATGAAAAGTGAATATAACTAGTACATACTAGTTGACCTTGCGTCGACCTGAAAATATGACTAAGGAGCTCATCCTTTAGACAGGTATTGGAGCAATTATACAGGGTTTGATGAGTAATCTTTCAAACTAGTGTACGATATACTAGTAGACTATGTTGTAATAAATTAAGTAATTCGTTTCAAACCCAAGGATTTTCTACAATTATTATCATTTTATATTCATTTACATTTCTTCTTTTATTTTTTCGTTCCTGTCTTCGACAAGAAAGGAATGCTCATTCTTTAGCATTTACCCACTTATTATTTCCAGGTTCCCATAATTGTACATGATGAGAGTGAAGAGTCCAGAACGTGGAGTCAGATCCATAGCGAAAATACCAAGAAGCAATCCATTCCGGTTGTAAAGGCTTGGCAATTAAATGAAAGAAGGTACCTTTCTGTCTACGTTTTCCCTTCTCTCCCCTTTGCAATTTATAATCATCCGGATTTTGAGCTTAATGTTTAAGAATTAGAAACTTTTTCCTTACAGGTATGGGGAGTTACAAGGTTTTAACAAACAGGAGACAGCTGAAAGATACGGAAAAGAGCAAGTTCATGAATGGCGGAGAAGTTACAGTACGTGCCCTCCTAATGGTGAAAGTTTGGAAATGACATCTCGAAGAGCTGTTGCTTATTTCAGAGAGCATGTAAGCATCACTACATTCATCTCTTCTACTATGTGGTTTCAGAAGACGACATCTTAACATTTTATGCTGACCAATTCTGAGTCAAGAGCCGTTGCTGGAATATTCTTATGTGTGAGTTTATTAGGTTTGAAGTGTCTCTGTGTAAACCCCCCAAGTGCTGAGAATGATTTCATTGCAGATTGAACCCCAACTTTTGTCAGGAAAGCATGTAATGGTTGCTGCCCATGCGAATTCACTGAGGGCCATTATTATGTACCTTGACAATTTAACTTCTCAAGAGGTAATACCGCAATCTGTTCAGTTGTTTTTTTAATGCTTGCTTTGTAGCATATAAGGTCAAGTTTTAGGTTTATGGAGTCCGAGTCACACCTTAGGAGCAGGGGTGGCTGCAACATTACGGTAAGCGGGCAAGGCACAAAAAAATCACTTTTTTTCTCTGTTACAAATTTTCAAAATTTTAGGGGCAATTGTTAGTCTTGGACCACCTTGGATGAACCCTCTGGACAGTACCAACAGCCAAAAAATTGTTTGAAGCCCAAGTGGCCCAAAAAGTTGAAAGGAGTCCAATCTTACTTTTTAACTCTCCAAAACGGATCTACTGTAGATCTTTCAATGTATTTGCCATGGAAAATTTCATGTTTTTGCATGTTTTTCTTTGTGCTTAAATTGTACCGTATAACAAAGTTCTCTTTCCCTTGTGGTTTGAAAAGCTTATCCTATACTTATCTGATTATTGAAAGTAAAGTATAGGTAACGTAAATTCTAATTTATTGAGTATTGAATAATATTTGCAAGATTTTAGTATTTGGGAGGGTTCAACTTGGTTTTTTTTTTTGGTGGCTGTTTGAACTTTTACTTTTCTTCTTTCTTTTATCTTCCTTTCTACCATCTTTCTTTCTTTTTTCGTTTTCCTGGTTGCATTTGGGCTTGGTGCTTCAACCGATGCTCTGGACTATGAAAGAAGGAAGCATGGTAATGTGCACAGAAATTGTGTCTGCCCTCTCTGTTTCGGCTTTGATTTGGGGGCATGGTTCCGTAGCAAAACGTCCCTTTAGCTCCTCGGTTCTTGGAGATATAGGGGGACCACTGTTTTAGTGGTATTCTGAGAGCAGCCACTTTGTGCATATATTGCCAAAGATTCCTCCCCCGCCCATACCCCCAATGATTGGCGATTAGATGGGTTCTGTTATTGTTATTGTTGTTGTTGTCCTGGTTGTATTTGGGTTGTACCCCACTACCCCCTTAGCAATCTTTTATAATATACAATTTACCCATGTTGCCAATTAAAAAACTGCATGTCGTCACTAAGTGAAATTTTTGGAGCCACCCCTGCTTAGGAGCATGTATCCAGAAAATTTGGGTTTCCTGTATGTAAGTTTTATTTATGTCTTCCGGACAGGTTATTGACTTAGAACTGTCAAATGGGGTACCAATGCTCTACATATGTAAAGAGGGAAAAATTATCAGGAGGGGAAGTCCTCTAGGATCAACAGAGGCTGGCGTCTATGCTTATACCTGGGTATGAACTATGAACATTCTACTCCATATTATTGTTCTATCTGTTTAAGTAGCAGTCAAATCTTGAGATCTTGCTCGTGTAACATTGTCTAGTTGCCCTTTGAATTTGCTGAAATGAAACGAGAAATACTGACATAATTGTTGGTTTCATCATTTTCGACTTGTCATAGTCTTGGTTTGTACTTTTGGAGTCAACTAGCCAGGATGAGTCTTACTGGCTTTAAGATGCTTAGTAGTGTGTCATTGTGTGAAATATGTCTTACAAATTTCTTTTGTTGGTGGTTCCCAACTCCAACATGCATAAGCAATGGACTTGAATGGAGGCAAACATGCCAAAATTAGATTTTTAGACTGATTTTTGTGGAACTCCAGCTAGTAATGCTCAAATCTGACTAGCTATGAGTACAAAGTTGAGCCTTAAGTAGAGTAGCAAACTCATGCTAAAATACATTTGGGTATCAAAAACTGAAAGTTCGATTCTTCAACCTCCTTGAAAAAAGAGAACGGTTTCATCTATGTTGACATTAAAAAGTACAAAATACTCTCAACAGACAAAAAATTTCTCAGGGAATTTGGTGTTTATTTCTGTCAGTGTTCAATGCCAGGAGGACAAATGCCTGTGTAAGAATTATCTTTGATGTGTGTTACCATGCTTGTGCTCCGTCTATTATTTTTTTCCAGTTAGATAACTTATAGTCACAAGATACTGGATGGTAATGTCAGCAATGTCGGAATTTGCAGTGCCCTATTCTCGCGCAACAGGTGAAGGCCACAAGTGTTGATTTCCTATTAGAACCCTTCAAATATTTGTTTTGCTCTTTTCTGTTGTCTAATCACGTCCTATCCTTTTCTTAGGTGGACTAATACTGCGTATGTGCATCTTGGTTTTTGCTTTCTGCAGGATTTGGCCCTCTACAGGCAAAAACTAGACGAAGTGTCCCTTTGAAGTGTCTAAATTTGAGGCGAGCTCCATTTTAAAGCTTCTTGCTTGACTTTATGCAACGATCCTTCGTAATTTGCTGCAGTATCGTCATATTATGTTTAGCACCAGAACAGATGAAACGAAGAGCCAGGAAAGGATGCAGATGGTGAGCAATTATAGAGTTTTTTTCCGGGATTTTCTTTATAACCCAGTTTTCAAGCCAACTTCTTGCACCTCTACTAGTCCGGGGGCTTTAATTTAACGACCAGCAAACCTCCAGTTGCCCCAAGGGTTTTTGTTTGGATGATCTTCACATAAGATCATGCAAGGCCCATGTCCATAGCACAAAAGAATGTGTTCCGTGAAAAAGCCTTTATTAACCTCGGTCCCTGATAGCCAGAAACCAAATAGAAGATTGAGAAGGAAAGAAGAATAACTCCTCCATCTACGCAAGAAAACCAGCAATACCAAATGCGTAGCCAATTCCCTCAGAACTTTCATAGTCGTAGCTTTATTTTCTTTAGCCTATGAACGTTTTGTAACCACCTTGTCATTTTACGAATGTCTCTAGGGTGCACTTAGTAGAACGCTTTTTGCTTGAAATTTGAGCCTGCAATCGGGATGGTGCCTCCATTGGGAGATCCTGGGTCTGCTGATTCAGATTTATCGATTCCTAGTTGTCGCGACAACTCGAAGCTTTGGTTGGTAATCAGATTTGAGAACAGATAGAGTTGAAAGGTCACTAGTAATTTAAGTTTCGCTAATATCCGAACTTCTGAAAGTGAAGTCGACTACGATTATATACAATCATCAGGGAAAACACTTATAGCAGCCATAAGAGAGAGCACAATACCTCTAGTGCAAGTGCAGAGGGTGGTTACTTAGCAAAAAATAGTACGGAGATTAAAAAAAAAAATTACTACTGAGCATGGGATAGGAGGGATCTGGGGGCTCTGTTATGCCCATGGAACCGGGTGCCATCTTGAGTTTCAAAATGTGATCTGAACTGCTCACTTGATAGAGCTAGGCGCGTTGAGCAACCAGTACGAAAACCAAGTGGATCGGATATAGGTAACCTAATAAAAGAATCATATTATCAAGGTAGTTTTTGGACATGGGTAACAGCACTGTACAAATGTGTTTCGATGATTGGATCGCCAAAGTCCAATCAACTTGAACTTTTTCGGGATTATTTCATGCTCCAACCTCTATGAAATGATCGAGCGATCATGATTACATTTTGGAGCTCCGGACAATGCTCGTTTCATGGGTACAACAACAGGGCCCCTGGTTGCGGATAGGACTCTGCTGCATACGCCAACACCTGAATACAAATAATTAGTGGAGAGATCAAATGGAACTAGTATAGGATGAATAATTCCATAAGTTGTTATAAACCTATACCCTAAACCAGTATACAATCTCTCATATAACTTGAGTAAAGTGGCTTTTCTTTTTCTTTTCTTTTTTTGTTGAGAAAATGGAATAACTTCAATTAATCATGAAGAGGAGAGATAACAAGTACTCCAAATATACAAAACTACCACAAGACTAGGGGGATAGGAGCTAGATATATACAAAGGATGTTAATTACCAGTAACTAAATCAGAAAGTCTAGGTACACCGCACGGGAATGCGGTTACCGTCCGCTGCACGCCTATTGGGGTCCATTCCGGACCCAAAAAATTACAGAAAAATATTCATAAATTTTAAAATAATACTCCTTCCGTTCCAATTTGTTTGTCCAATTTTGAAAAACCAACTTTTTTAGGGAACACAATGATTACACCTAAAAAGTTTCAACTTTCCAACATTTACCCTTCATTTTTTGGAAAAAGTTACTTTATCCAAAAAAAGGGGGGGCAAAATGGGAATTTGAACCATTAAAAAGTCAAATGGACAAACATTTTGGGACGCCTAAAAGTCTAAAAGTGGATAAACAAATCGGGACGGAGGGAGTATTTTATGGGATCCTGTAAAAAATCAGCTCCAACGAATATCGGTAGATATGTTTTTTGAATTCGTAAGGACGAAACTGCAAATTCCGAAAAACATACCTACCGATATCCGTTGGAGCTGATTTTTTACAGGGTCCCATAAAATATATTATTTTAAAATTTATGAATATTTTTTTGTATTTTTGTGGAACTCGGAGTGGACTCCAATAGGTGTGCGGTGGACGGTCACCGCGAAATCCATGCGGTGTACCTATGAATATACTTATATGTGTACTACCTTTCTAGTAGACGAGTTAGCAAACCGGCAGTAGTAGTCTTTTAACCAAATATCGTGCCTTAAAAAGGGAGAGTAAAAACCTAACTGATAGCAATGCCAGTTGCCCCTCCTCCACTCTTATTCCCTTAAAAGAAAAAGAAAAAAAGAATTTAAACCGATGTTTTCAATCTGACTTTGATGTCACATGTATAGTATTCGCAGATAGATTCATTTCTTTCTTGTCCTTGTTTCCAGAAGACATCTTGATGAAGATGAATCATCCATGAATTACATACTAGTAGGAGTATTAGATTTGAAATCATTATGCCAACGGGATCGCTTATCGAAACGCAGTTCATCAGCTTGATTTTTTTTTTTTTTCCTTATTTCGATTTCTAAATAGTGCATAATACTTTCTAATGGGTTGGGATCATCTTCAGTACTGGACTATACGATATTTTCTCATGTTTGGAAGTATTATATCGGTAAGATATTTTTGTAGAACTCGCACATATGATACAACTTCACCAAGTGTCCGTGACTGGACAGAATCCACTTCCTTTTCGAATAGGGGGGTCCTAAAATGAAATGTGTTAGTGCGGCTGTGATTGAACGATGACCGTCTAATTTCTCCTCAGAATCGCCATGCATTATACCTACCAAAAGCATCTATTCTCTAAGCCTAAATTGATGCTTTTTCAAGACTTTCTTCTTCAAGAGTGACTTTCAATCCAAATCACTTCATCCATCTTTCCACTTATATGTTTGACATACACAAGAGCCGTTAATTTAATTAATATTTTCACTCTTCAAATGATAAACAATCAATCCTGAACCTTTGTTTATGATGCGTGCCTACTGCGTGCAAGCGAAATACAAATTGTGGAGGGTTATATAAGATGTGGATCATGAATATATTTCTCGTTTTAGGTTTTACTTTTTTTTCCGTTTGTTGACCAAGGAAAAACGCCTTTGAACCCGTATCGGTGGTGCTTCTCTCTAGTCGAGAAGAGATTGAATCCCATTTCTTTGTTGTGGGCTTGCCAAACGACATATATATAAGATGATTAGATTCGCTCATCTTCTAATCTGGACCCTCTGATCTGAAGAAAAACGAATCTCAGCTCTACCCATGTAATTTTCAAGCAGCAATGTTTCCAGAGATAGGGTTGTTGGAAAAACAAAAGTTTGTAAACAAAAGGAAGGCTGTGGTTGACATTGAAGCAGCCAAGCATATGTTCCCTTTACACTATATAAACCTAAATAAATGCAATGTCAAGGTTTATTCTTCTCTCAGAAATGCTATAGCTACTTTGTGGAAAGTAAATATTCCACATTTTGAGATTGAGATTGAGACACACATGCCCATTTCCACCCTATAAAATGTGGTCACTAGCTAGGCCCTTATTTCCATGCAACACTTTTGAGCCCATTTCCACACTTTAGTGTCTTTTACACATGGAGAGCTCCATGCAAGCCTCTAGGAAGTATGAATTGGACTGCCAATACCTCAACTCTTGTTTCCTAGGTACATATTGTTACATGCTCAATCTGCTTATCCTTTTGTTCATCATTCGCTTGGTAGATGGGTCATAGTTTCTTAGTATTTGTTTTTTTATGGAAATCTCTGTAAGTGCCGGAAGGCTTTTCATGAATGCACCCATTTGCTTCTGATCACAAAAAACCAAAATTATCTGCTCAAACTATCCATGTTGGGCATTGTTTTCATATTCGTCGCTTTTATTTACTCTTTTTTACTTTCTATTCAGAAACAAAAAACAACCAAAGATTTGAAAAACTCAATGATGTACGTCTTTTACAGTTCTGGGCAAATATTTCTAAGACACGAATCTTTTATGCTCGTCGTTCTGTATTTCTTGAAACGTCAATCTCTCAGGAACTTTTTTTTTTCCCGAAGTAAATTTTAAGAAAAGTTCATATGCGCGCCAAACAAGATAGTTTTGTTTTTACGGAAAATGAGAACAAAAGCGTAGTGTGATACAAAAGCCCGTAATCCTTGATGAATGGAATACATTTCCAGGCAATGGTGAAGGCAACAGACAAAAGCTTGTAGAGACTCTCACGAGCCGGGACTCGCAAGAACTTAAGCTCATTCATCAAACATTCAGGGCTCTCTACAACCAGGATCTCCACCGCGTTCTATCCAACATTCGAAACAACGATGCACTGGCGGTAATTAATTAGAAAGCTAGTATAAGAGAATGATACATCTTCATATTTCAAAAAAGTTTCGAAACAAATATTCTGCGAAACTGATTCTGAAAACAGCAACCGCTGATAAAACTAGTTTTCTGAGTCCATTTGTAGAATGCGGTGTATCTACGGATGAGTGAACCACAAGAGCGCGACGCCGAGCTAATAAGAGAGGCACTCTTTGGAAGCAGGGTTAATGTCAACACTCTGGTTGAGGTGGTGAGCACTCGCTCTTCTACAGAGCTGCATTCCATCAAGCAAGCATACCGATTTCGGTATAATTCTGAGATTGAGCAGGATATGGCTCACACAATTAGTGCCAGCTTCAAAGAGGTATATGCAAAATTTCGTAGTGCCTCCTCTAACTAACCCTCATATATTCCTTCGAAAGGACACTCGATTCCGCTTTCAATCCTCGTTGTACCTCCCTCTCTCAGTTCTTCGTCTTGCGAATTTTAGCAGTTTGGAATGTTCCTCTCTCAATCCTTTGTCTTACAAATTTTAGTAGTTTGGAATGTTTTCGAAAGGCACTCTCACGCTCGTGCCCACGCACACGCATTATGCTACTTAGAACTAACCACTCTCTCTAATACTCAAACACTTCTTGATTGCCTTGACAGATTCTTCTCCCAATTCTGAAGTCTACTCCCAAATATGGAGGCAGAATTGACACAAGCATGGCCATGTGCGATGCCAAAACACTCTACGAAGCAATGGAGACTGGAAATTCCGTTGATTGGAAAACAATCACGTCCCTCTTAACCCAAAGAAACACACCACAAATCAAATCAATTCTCTCAGCCTACAAAGAGCTCTACGGCCACGAATTCTCCAAGTTCCTCAAGTCCAACAAGTGCGGGAAATTCGGAACCGAAATGAGAAGTGTGATCCGAGGAATTCAGTTTCCGGGAAAGTTCTTCGCGAAGCAGTTGCGAGGAGCGTTGCAGAGCAGTGGCGATGGGAGGGAAATCCTCACTCGAGTGGTGATTACCAGATTGGAAATTGATGTCAGGGAGATGAGCAATGTTTTTGCTGCCAAGACTGGTTGGTCTCTCGGTAATTTTGTGAGGAGGGAATTCAATTCTGCAGGTGGTGGTGATAAGGGTTATGATTTCGCGGGAGAATTCTTACTGGGACTTCTTAGGCATTGTTGAACACTTGACCTAATTCTTATGTTACGAGATATCGTTGTGTGGTGGTTATGGAATTAAACTACGAATTACTGCATGCGAAATAAATAAATTCATGACCATTTTCTCATTGAAACAATTATACTGTATTTAGATAGTGGGGTTTGTGAGGATGTTTGTGGAAGAAAAAGAAAGATATTACTCCCTCCGTCCCTTATTTAGAGTCCAGTATTCCATTTTGGGCTGTCCCTTAATAAATATCTATTTTGTAAAGTTTGTGAGTAAAAGTTGGTGCATTGTCTATTTTGTCCCTAAAAGTATGTTTTATGTTGAAAAGTTAACGAGTAAAAGTATAATGATGATGGGTAAGTAAGGAAAGTAGAGAGAAAAGTTGATGTAAAAGGTATAATGATGATGTCTTTTTAATAAGTTGGAGTTACGAAACAGGACACTTAAAAAGAGATGGAGAGAGTAAAGAAAAAAACAGCAGCTAGAATTTGTGGAGAGAACAATCCAAGTCCTATAGATCCATTTCAGAATAAAATCCTTCCAGCTCTATTTTACCATCTACAAGGTAAGGGGAGGATAGGAGTGTCCTTTCACCAATCATATTCCCTCTATTTTCTATTATTGTAATCCTTTATTTCGACTAGGAATCGGTATCCTGGAACATCGTAGTAATTAGAATCCAACGTTCTGAGTGTACTGAGAGTAAGCTTCTGCAGTTGACTGCATGCCAATCGGAGCCCGTGTGACCTCATCAGGAAGATCGAATGCGTCTACCAGTTCCTTTGCGATGTTCCTTACTTGGAAACTGAGGTACTCTGTCAACTTGTGAATTGCCTGCAAAATGGCAAGTGCATTATACATTGAGCCTTCAACTAAAGAAAGTATTAAGCACGATCACTTGATTTAAGTTGTCGTAGCAATCAAATATGGTTCTAGATGTTCGAATACCTTAGCTTTGTTGGGAGCCATATAATCCACGTTGCGGTAAGTTCCTATGTCATTCCAGATTCGGTCCAGGGCATATAGATCGCATACCAGTTTTAGAGCAGCTCGACTACTTGGATCAGGGCAGCTGCAGAAAAATTCTGGTAGATCAATCTCAAGATTCACGAGGATCCAAAAAAAAAAATCTGAAGATTCAACAAGGAGAAAAAGAACATTTCTGAGGCTAACATTTGGAATTACCTTTGTACGGATTGAATGAATCTAGCTAGTATAACCGATTCAATGTGGGACTCCGCTAGCGTCAGAAGATGATTTAAACATCTATTCCAAGCACCAAAGCTCCCTAGATTCTTAGAGTGCTTCCGAAGTCGCACAGCAACACTATGAAGCAATCTAGATGTACGATACTGCAACAAGGGAGGTGAAATATAAGTGCATGCCGAGATGTATGCAGGGGCGGCTCTAGCAATAAGCAACTAGGCTTTTGCTTTCGGCTCCCATTTTGAAAGGTCCCCATTTTATAGAGAACTAGTGTGAAGCCAACATAACATATCGTCAGTATTATCTTAAAAAGGCCCACCAATAATGTAACAAGACCAAAAACTAGCGAAGTTATTTCTCAAAAATAAAAAGGAATCTCTGCATATTCACAACTAATATTTCACATGTAAGTCTTGCTTTCGGATAAAGAATGTCTTTTTTCAATTACAATTGATAAATCCAATTTAAGATTGACATTGTCATAAGAAAGATTAAATGAATTAGCTATACTATCATCTGAAAAGGATTTGTTAGCAAAACTTGAGAACAATTTTGCTTCTCTAAAAAGCTAGAAACTCAAGTCACAATAAGAGTTCCAGAACAATATTAACGAATTTGAAAATTTTCCATTTCAAATTGTCTCTTTAGGCCTCAAATTGTCTTGATCCTGCCCTGGACGTTTGCCATTATCTGCCAAAGAATAATGATCTTGGTTCGCAGAACCAAAACCAAAAATAATACTCACCCTGAAGGCGTCTAACTGGAAATTAGGATCTCGCAAATGGTCTTCACTTTCCCACCGAGCTGTTACTGGGTTTGGCTGTGAGAGAAAAGAGTTCATGGATTCTCTCAGATAGTTCCATGTAACTTCAAGTGTCCCACCTTGGAACTTCTGCTGGTATTGCTTCACGAGGTCTCCTGCCACCTGACCACAATAAAAAATTGAAATTTTCAGTTCTAGCTTCCATAGGGAGAAAGCGAAGGCAAACTACTTTTACAGAAACGAACTAGAATTAGAAATCTATGTTACTCGGTACAGGTGCTCTGATAATGATAAGGGGGAGTGTCCGAGTGTCAGATTTATATCATCCTCAGACATTTCAAACTACTTGTGTCTCCAAAAACAAAATCTTTTCTTTCTTAGGTAACTCAGGGTTTACAAGATGCCATAGGCAATTTCATGCCTAATATGAGAGTTTTCTGCATACCGGATGTGTCCTACATTTTCAGTTTGACTTTCACTTCTAAATCTCCTTAATTAGTTTGCAAACAAACTTTACTGCCTAAGGATGGCAAAGGATGGAAAGGGACTCATAATGAAGATTAACATGTAGGATTGAGGTCAAACTGCATATTTCAATTTCGACATTAAAAATAACGCATCAGCAGATTTATGGTAAAGTTTTAACTCCATATAGCTTCATAAATGCTAAGTCAGACCTGACTCAGCTTCCAAGAAGTACCAAACTGATTGTTCTCAGAGGAGCGTCTATACTAGTGACTAGTAAAATGAAACCACCAGGTAGCCACTTCTACCAATTACCCAACCCATCTTACATGTGAATATTTGTAAGTTTGTAACTATAGCACCATGAATTTCAAGTACTACAAGAATTTTACTTCGTCGGACAGATTTGGTTTCTAAATTTGAAGGTAATATAATATCACCAAAGAGTGTAGTATTTTTGCACTCCTCGTTTTTCATACCCACTTGTTTTTTTGCTTTATTCATCAGAATTGCAACATTGCCCTTTCATATTTTTCACATTTTTCTACATGACATGTTTCAAAGTTCGTGCTTAATAACCGAATAGTAAGTACATATGACGAAAAGAAGAGTGCAAAAATCAATTTCCCAAGAAGAATAAGAATGAGATTCATTTGCAACCTGTTGTAGAAGCACAGTGTTGTCACCTTCAAAGGTCTGAAATATGTCATGATCATTCCTCAAACTACCAAACCGATTGACAGCAGCATACCCATGGCCTCCACAGGATTCCCTGCAAATGCTCAATGACTTAGCCGTGTAAGAGGTCACATAAGCCTTGAGGCCCGCAGAGAGCGCATGGACATCCCCCACCACTTCTTCGTCATGAGACTTCTTCATCTCGGAATATTTCTCCACCAAATAAAGAGTGGAAAAATGGAATGCATAGGTCGAAGCAAGCATAGGCATAAGTTTATGTTGGTGGGACTGGTAATCAAGGATACTGACTTCCGGCTGCTTTGGAGGACCAAACTGATGTCGGAGCAAAGAATAACGAATTGCAATGGTGGAGGCAACTTTGAGGACACCAACTGAAGAATATGCAAGGGCTACCCTCCCCCCAACAAGCTCCCCTAGTGTGGCAGCAAAGCGTTTATTAATGGACGGAAGGGGGCTTGAGTATTTCCCGTCCCTAGAGACATCTCCAAATCGATTTAGGAGGTCGTCTCGCGGAATTCTTACAGAACGAAACCTTAATGCTCCATTATCTACTCCATTCAGACCAACTTTGTGACCACAGTCATGGATTTCAATCCCTGGAAGTGTTCGGTGGGTCTTTAAATCCCTAATTGGGACGATGAAGGCATGAACACCCATGTCAGATACTCCTTTTGTATCGTGAGTTGGCAACATTAACTTGGCGAATACAGTAGCAAACTTGCCATGAACTGCGGCATTGCCAATCCACCATTTGATTGCCCCGTCATTGGGGGTGTCGATTATGAATTCGTCCGTAAGTGGATCAAATGTAGCAACAGTTTGGAGTCCTTGGACATTTGATCCTTCCAAATACAAGCAAGTGCGAGAAATAAGTCTAGATGCAAGTGGCACGTAGAAAGTAAGTTAAATCATAAACAAACTTCTGGTCAGAAGGTGGAGCCATTCTACTTTTGGTAAATGTCAAGAGGATATGTAAGAATACAGATAAGAATGGGCCAAATGAAATAAAAAGAAAACAGTAAAAATAGATCATCGATAACTGTTATCAGATTATCGCCAATTTTTGTATGAACCATTTAATAATACAGATAAGAAAAGACCGCGTTCTAATTTCTTATTCTGGGTCATAGACACATTCTCTTCGAGATTTCACAAAGGAAATAGGGAAAATGATGTTTGCACCACAAATTAAGCCTCTCAAACTCCCTCTTTTTGTGCTTTAGTGCGACCGAGGGGAATGCATATAGTTCCCTAAGGAAAGGGAAAACTTATACAACAAAGTGTCATGCGTGATTTTCCAACAGTGTCTTTCATAATACCTATCCTTGCACCAGTCACTATATTGCTTTCAACATGCTGTCTAAATCTTTGCACCAGTCACTATATTGCTCAACTTATAGTCCGCGTTTCTTATGCATGTGTAGAGATCAACCCACGTTCACATGAACTCAGCATCGAATTAAAAACTTCATGTTTTTATTTCTTTTCTGTGTATGTGCGGGTATGAGCTAACCTGTAGGTGAATTGCACAGTCTGCCTCAGGACTCTAGAAGCATATGAAGAAAGTACTAATGGTTTAAATGTTGGAATCCAACCGGTAAGAGTGGAACTGTGGAATGCACAGAGAGAGAGAGAGTATAGAAGGGAAGATAATATAACATAACAACACTAGTAGAGGCCAGAAGAAGAGTATACCGTGATGAAGCTCCGTCATAGCAAAGCAACCTGTATACTCCAAGTTGTCAATACCTTCATAGTAATTATCCCTGTGCTTCTTAGTTCCCAGGTTGAGCACAGAGCCTCCCCAAAGACTGAAAAAAAAAAAAAGGTTTGAAAAAATACTATGAAGTTATTGAAGCAGGCAGGCCTAAAGGTGACAACACTTTCAAATCTGCAAAAATGACTACTACACAGTTCATACATAAATGATCAAAATGCAACAAGGGCCACCAACCCTCCAACACTTGAGATTGTTAAGGAAAACATGAATAGAGAAGGCAACGAAAAGAAACAAAGTTTCCAGAAAGGTTTGTGCAGCTGTAGGTCTCAAACCAAAAAGAGAGAATGATTTTGTTATGTCCGGTTGACATCCTACACTACATTTTGCTTTGAGATTATGACTGGTTTTGGTTAACTACGCAAGTTTTGGTAACAAATCTAGCATTCAGGCGTCATGTGAAGCTTGGGCTCTAACCAATAATGTTGCCGAAGCAGAACTCACTACAAAAAACATTCATAGTCCAATGCCAATCACATGAGCTTAAGTTTCAAAATCTCAATTATCAGCGTACAGAAGCACCTCAGCAAATAGCACATGCTTTAAATTGGATGACATTACATAGAAATAGCAGGTCTTTGTAATCATCACAATTTTCAGCATACACCCTATAAACTAGACAAGGACTAACAGCTCGCACAATTATGCATAAGAGGGTTAAGTTGAGGGGGAAAGACATGTACAGAAGGCTAATTCTCAACGTCTACTGTATACCTCAATTCAGAAGGAGAATTTCCTATTCTCCACTCAAAAGAAGGTTAAAGAAGTACTGTGCTGTTGTTTTGAAGTTGTATTTCCTATGGAATCACATAATATAGAAATCAAATATACAGTGATAGCTCCATCTCCACTACAATTCAAGGACCATATATAGCTTTCATTTAAAAAGGAAGAAGAAGAAGAAGAAGGCAGAAAGCACGATTACCTATGTGGCGAGCTGAATGAATGACTTGAAAGACTAGGACAAAACAGAGGACATAGACATAGTTCTCCAGACAAGCAATGTAACCAATAGACATCAATTCTTTAAGTTTCAGGCAAGTTAAAGAAGACCACAAGACACCAAGTGGAAGAGGTAGTCAAATGATGAATGTGGATTAACAGACACCCATTCCAACTGCTGGTATGATGATCAGATGAAAGAACATCACTCACGGCTTAGGCATAACTATCTGAAATGTCTGCCCACATCAAATACAACAAAATGCAAATGAAATTATGGCAGTCATACCAGCCTGAACCATCCCATCCATTTCCTTTATGATCAGCTGTCAGTTCATTGGACTCTCAAGTAGTAACACTCCTTGCTACTTCTTGCCTAAGGTCGTCTCTCAACATACCAAACCAACTATTTTAATCGTCTTTTACTCTCTTCATCGACTTCCACATGCTACCATTTCTTTGTCCACATAGTTTCTCAAGATCATTACTGGGGATGGGATGGGACCCCTAACCTCAACTTCAAATCTACAAATTCCCTCCTAATACAGGATTGTATTTTTACAAACGAACGAGTCATATTTAAAGGTCTATTTCTGAAAATGTCAAAATATGAACTCCACTGACTCTAACCCTCATTAGTTTAAAACATGCAATGGATGCATAGCTTCAACTGGAAACTATTAAACCCATACATAACAGGAAAATGGTGTGGCAGCTTGCTATTATGGACTCGGACGAAACAGTTTTAACTCCCATATCATACACCATGGACAATTCTTCAACAGTTAATGCAGACTAGGCAACTAATATTAACAAGTGAAGACTGAATAAACCAGAGCAACTTTGATTGATACAAACCCAATATGGCAACGAAAATCCCCTGAAAGTGATTAGCAAAAACAAAAACAAAAACTGCTGCTTAAATTAGCACGATTGAAGTTTGCACATCTAGTAATCGATTGCTATGCCAGAACCAAGATGCCAAATACTCATTTATCTTGCAATTCTGACAAATATGAGCGAAGCCTGAACAGTCAGCTCAAAAAACTTATGCTGTGTTTGGATGAGTTTTTGAGAAATTTTTTATGAGAGTAATGATTGGAAGTAGGGATAATGAGTGGAGAGAGATAGAGAGAGAAATGAGAATAATGATTGAAGATAGAGGTAATGAGTGGAGAGTAATGATTGGAAGAAGGGGTAATGAGTATTTTTCGAGTTGGAATTTTTTTCCCAAAAAGGGAAATGAACAAGGCATTAGAATCCAACTCCATTTCAAATCGGATTCAGTACCAGTACCATGAAGTCATATTCAAGTTCCATAAAATTTCTTCGAAAAGGGTTCGTTATTCTTACCAATACCAATATCTCAAGCCACACAAAACTGCAAAACATCAATTCAACTATCAAATGCCAAAAGCCCAAAAAGGGTAAAAGCTGAAAAGGGGATAGAAATACCTGTACTGCACCGCCATCTTAGTCCCAAGCGACATGTCAACACTCCCCACAGCTTCAGCAACGGCAAAATACATAGCCGGATCATCAGCAACATACCCAAAAGGCCTAATGCCAGCTTCTCTGACCAAACCCAGAAGCTGCCTCATGCACAGCTCACGATGTTCGTCCATAGAAATCTCAACCGGGGTCTGTAAATCCGGTCTAGATTTGTAGTAATCGAATATCCTCTCCTGTATGTCTCTGTGCTTTCCCCTCATGTAATCAGAGAGTTGTTGAGTGTTCACGCTAAGCTTCGCCTTAGCAGCACAGGACAGCAGTTCCAGGACGTTTTCACGGGGAACAACCGGTGGGTTTAGGTGCAATTGCAGCCGTTGGATTCGCCGGGTAGCAGGTTGATCATCATCCTCTGCTGTCTGATTACTGGAATTGGACGATTGCAGTGTTGGATTACGACACTCCATTCCTCGAGCCACTATATGTATGTATTCTCGTATATATAGAGGTAGGGCTGCAAACGAACATAGACAATGGGATCCGATATTCTTTTAGAATTTGACCAAACCAACACATAATGCGCAAACAACAATAAAAAAAGAATGCAAACAGCAAAGACAAGATTTTTGCGTGCTTCATCATTGTGTAATTGACAATGTTGGGTTTGTGAATTTTGATTCGGTCTAATTTGCGCCTCGCTGACTGTTTGGGTTCGCCAGGTTGTAGGTTGATCACCATCCCGAAACCTAGACAGGGGTATTACGATAATTGATGCTATGGTCATAAATACTTGCTATACCCAGCCTATCTAACTTATACTTCATTCATTATTTGATACATTGGAAAAACTTCGAATAGGAAAAACTGGTATGAGTCGTGCGGATTTAATCAACTGCAGAGTTGGGGAACCCCGTAAAAATGTTTGTGTCTCACTTGGGTTTGTGAAGCTTGATTAGGTCTAATTTGCTCTTCGCTGACTGTTTGGGTTCACCGGGTAGTAGGTTGATCACCACTGGCGGATCCAGTGAAGAACCACAGGGGGCACGTGAACCCCCTGGGTTTTCTTCTCCTATGGTTGTACCCCTATGTTAGAACAATATACAATTACAGCAGTACACCTTAAGTTTCAACCATAAATTCTTTAAGACTTCCTCCTACTATTCTCAATTATTCAAACAGCCCCAAAACCTTAAATTTCCTCTCATCTATGATTCTCTCTCTCTCTCCCTCCAATAGATTAGTTCCATTTGTAGAGGATAAATGAAAGAATAAGGCATTAGTTAATGGTCTATTATAGTTAATGCAAAATTTTGGTACTTTGTCACAAATATTAGTGTAGCATTAATAGATCATGCTTGAATTTCCGTTGCACCCAAAAAAAAAGAAAAGATTATGCTTGAAAAATTATGTTCAAAACAATGATGAGTTGGTGCCTCTCCTGCGTCGAATTCCTGTATCCGCCAACCCGAAACCTAGACACGGGTATTACTGCAATTGATTACATGACTCCTAGGTTATAAATACTTGTTATACGCAGCCTACCTAACTTATACTTCATTCATCATTCGATACCCAGTGAAAACTGGTAGTATTATGAGCTGAGGATGCATTTAACTGCACATTTGGGAACCACGTAAAAATCTCTCTGCCTTCCAATCTTTGTTCCTTTTATTCGTTGTTCTTCGCGCGTGTTCGTTAATTTGGCCGATTATTCAACGGAGCACAAATATATGGCTTTTCACTCAAGAATTTCAACACGCACAGTCTCGGTGATATTCAAAAGCGAAAGAATTTATAGATTCATACCTGCAAAGGAACCAATTTCTTCACCAGCAACTCAGAACTCGCCTGGTTAACAGCTCGTAGGTCTATATGTATGCGTCCCAAATATGCATGTCTATGTGGAGATAGCTTGAACCGATTGAAGCAATATGGAGAGAGAGAGAGAGATTTGCGTGTGGAAGAATGAAGAGGGTGGGGTGACGTTTTGGTGGACACGTGGCGAGGAGTGACTGGAGAGGGATCGCGGCAGTTAATGGTTTTGGCGCGCCCTCCAACGTCGAAGATGTGATCGTTTGACCCAAATAAAAGATGGTGTGTATATTTGGAATGGATCAGATCGGTTACACTTGATTGTACACGCAGCGAAAATAAGATCGTGCTAACCGTTATTCATTAGGAGTATTGTTTAAGTATGTATGACTTGGATCCCTACGGGAACGGAAGTAGGATTTCGTATAAACGACTAGAACACAACAAGGACAACAATATTTTGAAATTTCAGAATTCGGGAATCTGAAGCATTTAAATGCATACATAATAATGATATTGAACGCTATATTTAGGTGCTCCTAACAAAGTAAACAAACCAAAAAATAATTAATAGGTGAAAAAAATAAAATGTTTATCAGTGCGTTACCTTAACCATCACGAAAGTCATCTATAATTGAGTCGGAACTAATTTTCACAGCAATTCCCTCCCTCAATGAATATAACAAAGCATCTATAAAGTTTCTCTTTTAACCTTTAAAAAAAAAAAAAAACACAAATGGTAGAAATTTATAGTCCAAGCGGCCAGGCCAGAGCTGGTCCTAACTTTTTAGAGGCTTAAAGTAAAAATAAAAAATGAGCATTTTTGTTGGATTATTATAAATGATAAAAAAAAAGTAGGAGAACCTCTTAAAATTCAAAACAAAATTAGAGACCTAAAGGCTAAAGCAGCCGCAACACAAGTTTTAGCTCTGGACCATGCCACATACACTACTCTCTTTCCATTCCTTTTGGTGGGGTACTGGCCCACCATGTAAAGTATTACAAAAAATTGGACATTTGAAAACAAAGGATTGTTATAAAACTAGTGCAATATAAATAAAAATTGCTAAATTAAAGGGTGGACACAAATATATAGAAAGATAGTTACTTCCAAAACTATTAAGAGTAAAGTAGGTCTTCAGGACCTATTATATTATATCAGTATTTGCTCTTTGTCTATTCTTTATCAATTTCAGTGTATACAAAACCAACGCGAAAGTCCATTTTATAGACAAGGCCAGGGACAAAGAAATTAAGAGTGGCCTACCATATTAATGGTGTTCCCTAATTTTACTATTTCAACTTGAATATGGTCATCCATAATTGAGTTTCACAACACTCCTCTTGGATGACCATATATTATGAATATGCCTCGTTAAAACATTGCTAAATAAAACCTTGTACGAAAAATCTTTCACGAAAGAAAAAGAGTACAACATTTTTGTTTCTCTTGCAGTATGGCTTTAGTCTTCAGATTGACTCATTAAAATCTTGCTAAGGAAAATTTAATGGGACAAAATCTTAGACCAAGGAAAAAGAGTGCAATCATTTTCAATTTGTTGACTCCCCTTCAACATTGCAAGATAAATCTTTGATACGACGTATTTTGATATTAACTACCAGCTTCTTGAATGTTGTAGTTGGTAATGCCTTAGTGAATAAGTCTGTTAGATTGTCACTAGACCGTATCTGTTGAACATCAATATCGCTATTTTTCTGGAGGTCATGAGTGTAGAAGAATTTTGGCGATATGTGCTTCGTTCTGCCTTCTTTGATATAATCTTCTTTCCAATGCATTCGAGTTGGAACAGAACTGTATCGAGTCAACAAATTGATCGAGAATGCAATATCTGGTCATGTACAATTTGCTAGGTACATAAGTGCACCGATTGCACTCATATATGGTATTTCGGGACCAATAATATCTTCTCCCTCTTCTAGAGGACGAAATTGTTCTTTGTTCACATCAAGTGATCTAACAATTCATATAAAGATTTTTGTAGCTTAAGAGAATAAACACTTTGAGATTTTGATTTGTATGCTTCAAGCATAGCATATCATTCAGGGACCTTCATGTGTACGTCAACATCCGTGATCGATATAGGTATGCTCTCCCAAATCTCTTACCCTTTCATTGAAGCACAACCATGGCGGCCCATACATCCAACAACATCTCAAGCGCGCTCCTTGGAGAACAACCTGTGCATCCAATGCGGCACCAACCTGTGCATTAGTTCAAGGGCTGCCCAAATGAAGAGAACAATCTGTGCATCCAATGCGGCACCAACCTGTGCATCGGTTCAAGGGCTGCCCAAATGAAGAGAACAACCTGTGCATCCAATGCGGCACCAACTTGTGCATCGTTTCAAGGGCTACCCAAATGAAGAGAACAACTTGTGCGTCCAATGCGGCACCAACCTGTGCATCAGTTCAAGGGCTGCCCAAATGAAGAGAACAATCTGTGCATCCAATGCGGCACCAACCTGTGCATCGGTTCAAGGGCTGCCCAAATGAAGAGAACAACCTGTGCATCCAATGCGGCACCAACTTGTGCATCCAATGCGGCACCAACTTGTGCATCGTTTCAAGGGCTGCCCAAATGAAAAGAACAACTTGTGCGTCCAATGTGGCACCAACCTGTGCATCGGTTCAACCGTTCAAGGGATGCCCAAATGATTAATGCGAAGACTTTGCCGGGATTGATCCACCCATGTGCAAGAGATCAGTCCAGATAATTCCTGGATTGCTTAGGAGGCTGAACAAGATGGATGCAGAGCTTGAGGAGAAGAAGAGAAAGGAGAAAAAGCTCTAAAGTTCCCCTATGTTTGTCACGGGTGATATTTGCCATTTGGAAAATGGTTTAATGCTTGGTTTAAAATTTATGGCTGGAAAGTAAAAAAAATAGTAATAGTGGTGGTGTCTATGGGATGTGGCAGTAGAGTAGTAGGATGTTTGAGATTGGTGTAATCTCCTTTTGTTTTTTTGTTTTTTTTTTGGGATAAGCAATCTCCTTTTGGTTTATGTGATGGTATGTGTGAAATAAATGGATTGTGTTCCTTAAATTGTGTTTTAGTAATGTGTACAACGATGGAATTAGCAAAAAAAAAATTATATTATAAAACAGAGCGATTTTTGTCTACACATACAAACATGAGCATCTACACAGCCGTTGATCGTCTTCAAACTAAAGTCGTAACCGTCTGATTAAGAGAATGTTTCATTAAGTTATACTTTGACCTGCTTTTGTGGTAATATATACGCTTTCCTTTCCAATTTGTTACCTTTTGGTTTTTTCCATTTTAAGTTGATATTATTTCAATAATTAACCTATAAATTATTGTCTTTTTTATTTCTTCTCTTTACCTTGGCATGAGCTTTTTAAAGTGAGACAGAGAGTGAATAGATTATATTAGATGGGTAGAGCAGACAACTTATTTAAGTTGGGACTGTATTTCATTTGGAGGCACGAGAATTCACTAGTGATTAAAAAATGCAGCATAATGCCTCTGCATTCTATTCCAGTCCATTGCAAAAGAAATGCAGTTTTGCACTCTATTCCAAATGTCCACAAAAAAGGCAGCAACTAGACCATGACACAAGCAAACTTAGTAATGGTCACGATATAATATCAACAACTTAAGACCATTGTTACATAATAGTAGCTAGTTTCATGCATAGCTTCCACTGATTTCTGCATTGAAATCAAATAACAACTTAAGATGTCTAGACCATGACAGGATCTAAACTTGCAAGCAATCAGTTCCGCATGATTGGGATATATGTAAATCAACTTAAAATTCTTGGTTCCTTACATGTACCTCGTAACTTTTATTTGTAGCTTTCAAATGGTTCATATCATGGTCATTGAGATATTGATCCAATAATCTCTTGATCAATATCCATATAGCTCAGATAAAATGTATTTGCTCCCATTAATCTTAAAGAGTATACTTTTTTTTCTACTTATAAACAAAATGACTTTTCAAAACTCTTTTTCGTGATACTATCCGAGCAAAAACTATATTGGATCTTCGAATGGTCTCACTTTGAACATCTTAGGGGGCGTTCCGCTTTCTTTTTAAACCTTCTTTTTCAAAAAGAAGTTAGTTTCAAGCTCAAATATAATAAAAATGAAAATAATTTTTTAATTTTTTTGGCACTGTTTAAAAGATCTTAATGAAATCTATCAAACAAAATCCATATTGGTAGGAAAATTATTTGCGTAAACATTTAATTTTTGAGCTCGAAATTACCTTCCTTTTCAAAAAGTTCATTTTCTAAGAAAGCAGAACGCCCCTAGCCTATGGGATTAAATTTCTCCCACCATTAATGTTCAAATTTTCAACTGGCGTATTTAATCATGTGAGATCGCTGCTGCATCCACATAGCACAATACCAATATCCAAGCATCCAGAGTAGAGTATTTCTAGGCAATAAATATAACTCATGCCATTTAATAGTGGAGTACAAGAAGCAATTTTAATAAACCGTATGAATAGCAACAATGACCAAGAAATAATCACACATGAATTTACATAACCATTTATGAATAAGACAAATAATCTAACCTTCTTGTGGACAGTGGTAGGTTTTTCATGAACCAGGGGGGTGCAGCGTGCTGTGCACAATTCGAGCCATCGAATGCATCCGACGGCTCGGATCGTGCATAGCACAGAGCATGATCCCCCAGCACGTTTTTCATGCCAAAATTTTAGAAAGATGATTATGCCCTTTCCATCATAATATAGGGTAAGTCAAGCGGGACCAGCGTCAATCAATTTTTTTTAAAACCTGCTCTGTAGTACTTCCTCCGTTCTCAATTTATTTGTCCAGTTTGAGATTGACTTGTTAATGTGCGCTCTTATTTAATGCTAGAAAAGCGAAGGGGCATTCTTGGAAAGTTTAATCTTTTTACTAGTATTAATCATTATATTCCCTTAATAAGTTTGAATTTTTCAAATTGGATAAATAAATCGAGACGGAGGATGTATTTACATAATGGATAGTGTCCAAATTTTATTTTATTTTTTTTATGTTGGGCTTGGGTTAGCCCAGCCCAAGTCGCATCCGTGACTGTCCATCCACTGGTGTGATTCGTAGTCCGAATAAAATCAGTTCAAACATCAAACGCGGGCCAATTTGGCGGTGACCTAAATCCAGTTTCCCGCTCGATTAATTCAACCTCCCTCCTCTCTCTCTCTCTCTCTCTCTCTCTCCCTCCTCTCTCTCTCTCTCTCTCTGTTTGATTGTTATACAAAGAGAGAGTCTAGTACAAAACGAGCACCCTCAAGAAAGCTCAATCCAGATTCCGTGATTGTGATTTCTGCTTTCCCTCCAAACAAGATTTTCCCCAATCTCTTGAACTCCCTTCACAGAGGTAACTCATTTTTTTCAACATGCCCTCAGATCTTCACCTTTCTTTTATGCATCTTAGTTCTAATTATGCAATACCCATTTCCCTTAGTTTGTTTTTCCACGTTCCAATTTTGTTGATGATGTATATGTATACTTTTAGTGGAGAAACCCTTGTGTCTTTCTCATTCCTCCAACCGAATTAGTGAATAGGATTATTCTCGAGGTTTAATTTTCACGTTACAAGGCATCAAGATCTGTGTTTCTCTGTCGGTTTCAACTTCTCTAGGGTTTTTTTTTTTGGTGAGGGTTAGTTATAGATTTTGGTGGAACCGAAATCTCGCCAAATAAGTTGGATTGTGAGGAAGGGTGTGATAAGAAAGGGTAGTCCTTCTCACCGAAACACACCATTTTGGAGAGATTGTCCGCCTGGAACTTGTTGAAAGGAAAGGAAAAGAAAGGGAAATGGTTAAGAAGAGAAGTGTGATGAAAATGTACTGTGCTCAAAACTTGGTTTTCTTATTTTCCTCACTTTCTTTCTAAACCAAAAAAGGGGAGGGAATTTTTTTTGATTTTCCTTTCTTTTCCATAGGTTCCAACTTCCGAACAATAAGTGAGAGAAGAGAAAGAACTAACCAAAAAAATATCATTTTTGTACTGTTCTCTTTTTTTTTTAACCAAATTAATCAAACCAAAATCGAGTGATTTGGCAAGAAACTCTAATCCTTTCTTTTCTTATCAAATCCTTTAATCCAAAGAGGCTGTTAGATAACTTAGATCTTTGTGGGAAGAAACATGATTAAATACCGCTAGGTGTTTGCTTTTTGGTTGTTATACTAAGCTGGTGTTTTTCTTTGTGTCCGTCAGACGCTCAAGGATTCAATTGAACCCCCAAATCCGTGGGATAGGGATTTGATCCACACATTTACAGATATAATTGATTCCAATCCTGGGATTGGATTGATGCCTTTTGTTTCATGCAAGTAAGTTCATTATGAGCGAGGGTAATTCTACCGATGGGTTTCCCAAAACCCGTACTGTTTTGGGTGATGTAACCAATAGATTAGGGAAAAGGGGGTTATTGCTGATTTCAGGCAATTCAGGAAGTAAATCCGGGGAGGGACGTGGTAAGCGTGTTGATGACAAAGAGGGAGATTCACAGTTTATGCAGAAGGTTGTCAAGGGAGTTGAAAACATTGTCAAAGAGAAATGCGGGATCAAAGTTGTTGTAAATGACGTTGAAAAAGGTAAGAGGGTTTGCGTTTCGCCACGTCCTTGCAGTGAGATTAATTCACTCCGGGGTAATGTGATTTCCAGCATCTCAAAAGTGTCAAGTGAACTTAAGGAGTCGAATTCATTTAGTGACAGCCTTCATCTTGGTAGAACTGATTCTGTCATTGAAAATGATGTGCAAGTTGCTGATGCCTCAAGAGGCAGCTGTGTTTCTAGCATTTTGCTGCCTATGGCCTCCGAACCATGTGCTTTTGCTGAAGAAATTTGCGAAAAACATGAAGGAAGTGTCACTCCGGAAGTTATGGAAGGAAGTATCACTCCGGAAGTTGTGCAAATTGATCCAAGAGGAGATAAATTAGAGGCTCATTGCAAAGATATTGGTGCTGATAATTTTGAACTAGAGAAATGCATAGGACGTAACGTAATTGGAAGCTCAAGATTGCCCGAGTCACTGGGTCCTGGATCTTATAAATTAGAGAGATGCATTGGACTTAAGGGAAATGGAAGCTCCAACTCAAGTGGAGGTGTTGACTTGATCAAAGAATGCACCTGTTCCTTCTGTGTGAAAGGTACACCCGAGTTCTTTACATCATAGTTTCATGCTAAAGTTTCCATCTGTTGACATGGGTTTCAGATTCTTGGTGGTTGTTTGTGACTAGCATTCAGTCATCTCTGCTGATTATTAGAAACTCCTTTTTGTCTGACAATATTTTATTGGTTTCATTATGCCCATGATCTGACAAGGCCCTGGTTGTTTTATTTGGTGGTATTCAGCTGGCTTTATCTTGTCAGACCTTCACTACCAGGATATCTACGGTCGAATAGCTGGTACGTCTAATGTCTCGCAGTTAAAAAATTAATCTTGGTTGATATTTGTTTGAGGCATGTTCTGGTTTCTTTTTACTTAGCATAATAATTGTTTGATGCTTCCCTAGCACTGAAGAAGAGTCAGAAAGAAGCAAGCATTTTGGCTCAAAGATACTGCAGGGATAAGGGCCTTGATAAACATAATCAAGAAAACTGCCTCAAGTCTGCGAGGTTAGAATCTGATCTCATGGGTCAGTGGAGGTCACTGTTTCTTCATATGGAGGATATACTAGGCCGTGAAGGCAGCCAACTCGTAAGTCTAACTCTCTTTTTCTTACTTCTCTACATAGCAAAAGCCAATATGCAGTTTGAATGATTCTTTTTTCTAAGTCGAATACTATTTAACGCCCAACTCTTGCCTAGTTTGAAAAAAAATTGTGGTACTACTGACTACATAACATAACAGTATGACTTGCGTTAGATTTAAAATATATTTCATCTTCTGAGTTATGATATTTGATAAATTATATTACTATGTGTAGATGCACCTGATGTGTATACTACATGCAATTTTACATTGTTTGGGTATAATAAATTTCAGGAAATTAACACTTTTATTGTGTTCTTAACTAAAAACACGTAGTGTCCTACACGTGACTTCGCTGGTCTGTTATCCTCCATCCCTCCCTCTCCCCAACCCCAACAAACACAAAGAAGCTAAAGGAAAAAGTTGGAGCCTACAATTTGAGGGCAATTATTCTGTTATCCTTGATTGGCTTGAGTGTTCAAAGGCATGTGGAATTGTGGATAATTCTTTGGTGTAGCATAGCCATAAGTAAGAAATGGAGATATGTAACTATGTAAGTTGAAACTTCGGACTCAGATTCTATGATGTCAGATCATACATTATAATCGTCTCTTACAAAGTGCAAGTATAATTCAACTTGTGCAACCTAAGAAGCATGGATACGGATACGAGATACGGATACACCGATACATGATTTTTCCAAAAACTAGGATACGATGCGTTGGGATACATGAATATAAAAATAAATAAAAATAAAATTCCATTAATGATTTAAAAAAAAAGAAGCAGTTTTGCCTTTGTTTCTTCTGCTTTCTCGTTCCATATACTGATAAAAAAAAATTCAGTAACAGCTCTGTATCTATATAATGTTATATATATAAATACGTTATATATATACATATATATCAATATATACTACACAGCAATGAGAGAAGAGAGAGATGATATATATATACACTACACAGCGAGAGATAGATATATATATATATATATACACACACTACACAGTGAGAGAAAGATGAGAGAGAAGAGAGACTTAGAGGTCGAGAGAGATGAGAGACGACAGGGAGGAGATCGATTGCCTTTTCTTCTGCCTTCTCGTTCTGTTTTTCTGGTCGGTGTGGGAAAATAAAGAATATATAGCCTTAATTGCAGTTCAAACCCATTTGTTTTAAGAAATAACATATTAACCCGCACGTATCCGAAACGTATCCAAGCGTATCCAAAACGTATCCGAGCGTATCCGAAACGTATCGGGATACCAAAAATTAATTCTAAAAACTGGATACTCTAAACAACGTATCCGATACGTATCCGGAGCGTATCCATATCCGATACGCCTACGGTACGTGATACGGAAGCCAAAATAGAGTATCTGTGCTTCATAGTGTGCAACCGTGGCCCTATTCCGTTCTTTATAAAGGATTATACAATGTTGCTGATGTTTAATTTAGGATGTCAGCAACTTAAAGTTTACATTTTGACGTTTCCTTACTTGGTTGTAACTTGCAAAAAAGTTGATTTTCTCATGTCTTCTGAATGCAAATGAATAAGTGATGCATTGAATAGCTTGATAGACATTGTTGGGCATATTTCCCTTTTTGGATAATTGGTAACTTAACATCGTATTTGAGCTCATTTTGGGGGAGGGCGAGAGGCCTTGGGTTCAATTCTCTTTGTTTGCATTCTGCTTCTCCCATTGGTATTCTATTTTGCTCTATTAATAGTTATTCGCATCTCCACGTGCAAGATGGAGTTGAAGCGCAAGTGGAGATGCAGGTGAGGGAGGATGTTGAATAGCTTGATATCTATTTGGGTCCACTCCTAAGTTCTTAACAAGTTAGGCTTCTGGTACAATGGGTAACTTAACAAGATGGAAATGTTGAAACAAATAATTTGGAAGAGGGGCACAACCAAAAGCAAAGAGTAAGGGGGAAAGTGTTTGCGGCTTTTGTCAATAGACTAGCATTTGACTTCTATTTTCACTTTATAGAAATAACTAACGTATAAAGAGATGCCTTCTTTATGAGCATTTAAGACTAGTGAAATTGGAGATAAGTTTTTCTCTGAACCCCATTCAAGTTCTAAAACGTTATTGGCTTCTGATGAATTCACAATTTTTGTACTGATCAGTTGGTTAGTTATAGAATGTTGTGCACACCCAGGACCTCAAACCAAACACACGCACAATCGCACACAGAGAGAATGAGAAAAAAATCACTCTATATAAATCACATATACAAAGCTACAAAAACTCTCCGGGAACCAACACCGGTTCCTCTCCGGGGAGCCACAAACCGCTTCCCCTCTCTCACCTCACCCTCTCCCTCACATTGTACACTATCACTCTAACACACTAGGGTTAGCAACATACACATATATAAAGAGGGCTCTGGGGAAAAAACACCAAACACCCCTAACTATGGGTGTTTCTCAAAACTATCCCACCACCATGGGTGGAATCCTAACATAGAACTCACTATACTAGTATCATAAAACATAAATTACACAATTATAGAGATACTTATTGTGCCTGTGGATGGAAGTGGATTGCTTGAAACATCTCATGCGATACTTTGAACGGTGCTATTAGTCATACTCATACTTGCAAGGTCAAAACAATTTTGTATTGTTTTTACTTCTCTATTTATATATGACTTTTCAAAGCTTCCTTGAGACCTTTTATGATTTGCCAAGTGGTAGAATGTGTTAAACTATCAATTATTAGGCAATGATCATCCTAGCTGATGATCTTGAGACTGGCCTGATAGAATACTTGAATGAAGCATGACAATAACTTTGGGCTTTGTGGATGTGTTTCTGGCTTCTTTGTTAGTTTTGAGTTGCTTCCCATTCCGATTTTAAAAGTTGGGTTGTAGTTTATAGACAATTTACTAGGTAACCAGTAATCAGGTTGGCATGTATATGGTTTTCTTGCTTGGCACATGTTAAGTGTCAACGATGCTTTTGTTGGTAATAGCTAAGGTTGAAAATTTCGAATTAGTTAGTTTTCGAGTACTTAAATGACTTATACAACAGAATGTCATACTTTTTTTTTTTAATCATTTTTACATCTCCTTAGATTTATTGCGTAATTGGTTATGCATTGCTTAATGCGTATTTTTCGTGAATTCTTTTGTTTTGTAGCAGTTTATTTGTTTATTGACCTATATTCAGTATGTCATGTCTTTTGCTACCAGGTATTGATATGATATCATGATTCAAGGAAACTATATGGACACAAACAAAATAAGTTGTCTATTCATTTCCTAAGTTATTAATCACCCAGATCTAGTTGGATATTCCTCCTGGTGATCACTAAACCCATGAAAGAATCACATTTATAGGTCTTGTGAAATACAAAGAATCAGATGCCTGTTGAGGGATCAACCATCTAAATTGGTCACATTGGTCAAGTTTATCACGTCTTGATATGGTACCCATGGTTGTAACATATAAGTATGAGTTCTTTAATTCGATGTATGCCTAATTATCGTAGCCATGGAATGTTCTATTTTAAACGCAGCATCTAATCCCAAACTCATCATCAGGCACGGAAGGAAACATATAATAACATCCCTGAACAATAGCTTCTTCTTCTTCTTTTTTGTTGGGTAAATAACCTGAACAATAGCTTACTTCACCAGTTCCCAAACTTTGTTTATCGAAGAAAAAATAAGAGAAATGTTCACTTTATTCTCGCATTAGGCTTTTACAAAATCCTGAATGCAATGTGCTCAACGATCACATGATCCATAATGTGAAAATGTGTACAGACCATTTTGTAACTGCAAGAGGTGTAATGTGAGGTGAAGAAAGATTGGAATATTGCCTTCTCCAAGTTAAGAGTTTTAGATCTTTTCTCTAGTTTTAGATGTGATGAGTAACTCAAAATTTGTGTGGCAGGAAGCCGGTTTGCTCACCCTAAAAGATGTGAGAGAGAGTTGCAAGACAGAACTGGGGACGATGAATGGGATGCCTTCCGAGAAACAATAGTCACTTCTGAGACTTCAGCTTGTATGTGCGCTTGTTATACCGTATTTATGTAAGGAAATATCCTGAAGTTCATACCTTGTAGTTGAATGCGTAAGATATCTGCAGCATTTTGTAGCATTTGATGTTGCCGTTGTTGCTGATGCCTGACGATGTTTTTGTCCTTGGAATAAACTGATGTATTCGTTATTCTGATTTCTTACTCTTTGCTTCATCCAGTATTCCTTTGGGTTTAAATCCATGGTTATTCGTTTTCTTTGGTAGTTTGGTAGTTTTTTTTATTTATTTAGACAAAATAGTTCAATAGTTTGATTTGACCTGAAAGTGTGATGAGATGAACAAGATTGTGACCCCGAAAATGCCCCCTGCCCGTAGGTTTGGTTTGTAAGAGAATCCGTGATTTGAAGCTCTGAGAAAATGCATGAACCAAACAAGGCCTGCTTCTCCTCGCACATTCAAATCCATTGAACCAACAAACAATGAAGATCTTCGCGCTAACAGAGAGAGAACTGATTGGTACCACACTTATTGGCTTCTCTAAATTTTCTTCCGCTTTGTATTGTGGAATTTTTTAATCTTGAACAAGAGTAAAAGTTTTAACTGATCTAGTTGTGTTGATTACTCCACATGCTTTCAAACCCTATTAAGGCCTCATTTCACTAAGGAAAATGAGTAAATTTTCAAATAAGTACTTATTTTTTGAATTAAAGGTTTGTTGTGAGAGAATGACCTATTTCGTAAAACAGAAAATAAGACTTCAAAAATAAGAATCTTAGCGGAACGAGGCCTAAATTGGCCTTGAAATATAGTGAATGTTGACTTTATCTTGGGCTATTCCCTTGAACCTTAAAAATTATGGACGTATGAGGGTGTGTTTCAGTTTCCTAAAAAAAAACTTTTAGAAAAAGAAGGTAATTTTAAGCTCAAAAATCATGTATTTACGCAAATAATTTTCCTATCAATATGAATCTTGTTTGATAGATCTCATTAAGATCTTTTAAACAGTGGAAAAAAAATTAAAAATTATTTTTCATTTTTATTATATTTGAACTTGAAATTACTTTCTTAAAAAAAAATTTTAAAAGAAAACAGAACGACACGTAATTATCCAAAGTCTACAACTAGAATTGTCCTGACAACAACTCCCTTCGAGAAAAGGAACAAAACAAGAGTTGACAATTGACCAAGTCACCTGAAGAAGATCAGATCAATCGAGAATCTGATCATCTGTCCGGCAGGCCTAACCCTTTTATGTTTGTATAGTTGATGATTAATACTAATAAGGAAAATGTCATTCAAGTACTTCTTTTGGTTCTTGTCGTATTTTTTCTCCACTTTTTTGTCAGTCACTACGTGGTTACTCTAAAGTGGGATGTGAGATCGAAATTGCGATGTGAATCTTCATAAAAAATTTAAAAAAATAGTTCCAAAAATTGAGTTATATATATACACTAGTGCTTGTCCGTGCCTACGGCACTACGCACCCGGTAGTGCCGTAGGCTCGGACATTTTTTTAATATATTTTTGTTTTTTTATGCCAAAGCCAGAAGCCGAGCAGTGGGTAAAAAGAACCGACGGCATTTTGTAATATATTTGTAAGAGTGTGGGTGTTTTCTTAAGAGAGTTGGAGAGCCCACATCAGTCCTTGGATCAAATGAATCTCAGCCCTTTTTTCAACTTGTATTTGTGTGGTCCCCACACTTGTGTTTTATCAGGTAGATCGTATTTTCAAGGCGTAAGGTTGCGAACTTGATGGTGAAGAAAGATTGACAAGGAAATGCAATTGCTTTATCTAACAAATTTTAAGGTCATGTGAATGAGTCACCTTAGCAAACAATTATTGGAGATTTCCCAACAGCAACCCTAATAATAGTACTGAGAAAGGGTTTCAAGTTAATTCATCTCCACTCCCAATGGTGAGGGCAAAGGGAAACAATTGGAGAGTGGGCTAAAGGTGGAGCACCAGCTAGTTGCAACTCTTGTTTTAGCAATAATTGAAGAGAATCTTATCTTCTTGTGACATGGTGCAACCAACTTTGAGCTACTTTGGATCGATCCATTCCATTTTACACCTTCTTCTTTTTTTCCTTTTCCCTATTTTGCTTTTGTCCACTTCTTTGTTTTTTTTTTTTTTTTTTTGGATATTTGAGAGTTTTCGGACTAGCTTACGAACAACTAGACTAATTTCTGGGGAGCCAATTCCATTGTTCCTTGGCAAGGGATCAATCTAGTGTCAGAGCAAAACTCCGTAAGGACTGATCCCATAAGCGTTTTAAGAGTTTATAGCGTCTGAGACCATACGTTCAAAACAAACAAACAAACTTCTTAACTTCAGACCCTATGAAAATGGAAACCCGAACACCTCAAGCCTTGATCATTTGGCCCACTCCTTGGGGTTAAACATACGCTGATAAATAATTGGAACTTTATATCTACAGTTTTTATTATTATTTATTTTTAGTTATACATATTAAGGTATATGAATATATGACTTCAATTCAGACGTCACAATTGCTTGGTGGAAGGTCACAGAAGGACTACATTTTTTTTAAAGTCGTTGTAATTAAGATGTTCTTAGAATTGGAAAAAAGATCATATGAAAACAAAATCTAGCTTTAGAAAATGGGCTAAGAAAATTTGTGGGAGGTGTCATTTCAAATTGACTTTGGCACGAAGGTTTCATTTCACATTTGTGGGAGGTACAAAAATTTTATCATCAGTGGAAAACCTTATAAATCGCCAAATATGTTTTTTTTATTTTTTTATCCGCAATCGCCAAATATGTTGATACACAAATTTCTCTACTAGTTTGATAAATTTAACCTTCCGATGATTTGGATTAGGGAACTCAGCAAGGGAAAAACTAGTTTAGGGCCGGTTCTAGAGACACAAATTCTAACACAAGTTTTGACACTCTATTCCAGTCTTTGAAACCAACGACTGAGATTAGATCACGTAAAGACACTACCCCCTCACATGCCCCCTCTCTCTCTCCTATTCAGTCTTCACAACCGAAAACATAAAAAATTATTAATTTACAAACTACAATTACTAGTAAATTACTACTTATTATTAATTTATCGAGTTATTTTTATGACAAGTCTATCACAGATTGATAAATAATCAATATCAGTATAATCACGATTTTATTTTTTGAAAGGGTATAATCACGATTTATCACCGCTAACTATTTGCATTTAGTGGACAAAAAGAATGATTAGTCCATAAATCAAAGGAGTTGGGGGTGTTCCGCTTTTGCCCCTTAAAAAATTGGTATTTATTTGTAATTTTTAAGCTTAAAAATAGTAGGCTTACTGAAATAAAAAAAATGCATATAGGTCTTGTTTGATAGATGTTGATGAGATCTATCAAACCCTGCAAAAAAAGATTAAAAATTTATTTTTGTAAGGTTATTATTTTTAATCTTGAAAATAGATCCTTATTTTTTAATTACTTATTTAGAAAGCGGAACATGTTCCTAACTATGAATCCAATCCTAATCCGCAAGTTACGGTTTTTTGAAAATGAAATCTGTGTTCGAACCAAAAGTCTTACAGTTCGGTTCCAATCCGAACCGTGAGTCACTGTTCGGTCCCGATTTTGTCCACGGATTACATATTCCAAGTACTTCATCAACCAAGTATACTACATGATTCTATACTCCAAAAATGTAAAAGATGATTACAATAAGCACTTAGCAAGTATTCCAAGTTCTCAAACACATTACCTCATATACTAGAGCATAACGACAGTAAATACATGCACATCCACTATCCAGTAACGGAGATTCAATAGGAGTTGCGAGCTTGACAGCTTGGAAGTCGAAGAGACGACAACCAAATTTGTATATACGCATGCATATATAAGCTATTGTATGATATTATAATATAGAAACAGATGTAAAATTATAATTATTTACTATATGTTACATATATATCATTTTTTTTATTTCTTAAATATCTCACGGTCCAATTCGGATAATCCACGGTTTTCAAATGAAAATCCAATCTTAATCCGTATCTCACGGTTTTTAAATTTTCGAATCCGTGTCCGGACCATCATTAATCCACGGAAAAAATCCCAAAGGTAAGGATCGGTTTGGTTCGGTTCAGACCGGTTTCATGGTTCACTGAATTTTTTGTGCAGCCCTAGTCCTAAGTGCTAATAAACAAACAGGAGGAGGACAATCCGCACATGCCCCAACCAAAGGGGTCAAAGTGAAATTTACTCCAAAGAATCTAGCGCCGGCACATGAATCATGATGGGCGGAATACAAGGTGAGTCACGTGATCAGCCCACATGATTTTGGAATGAATTAGGTCTACATACATTTGATTCAGAGGACCAAAAAACAAAAAACAAAAAAAAGAAGGTCTACATACAACGTGCTTGGCAAAATTGCTGGTTAGATAAAAGGAGTCCCGCTATAGGGACCGACCGGTCCCCTACCAAAATCGTACCGACGGATGCGTCGGGCCATCTTCGGCCACTGGATGGCCAATTCGAGCCGTCTAAAAATTCTAAAAAAAAAAATGAGGGGACCAACGCGGGAATCAACGGCATCCGATGTGTGTAGGGTGCTTGATCCAAACACCCTATTTTTCGTGTAGGATCAAGCACTCTACACACATCGGATGTCGTTGATTCCAGCGAGGGCCCCTAGTTTTTTTTTATAGAATTTTTGGACAGCTTGGATCGGCCGTCCGGTGACTGGAGACGGCCCGGCTCGGCCGTCGGTACGATTTCAGTAGGGGACCGGTCGGTTCCTATAGCTTTATGGTAGATAAAATCTCCACCACACAAGGACATGTAGTTTTTTTTTTTTAATAACTAAGTGTTCAGGTCAACTTACGCACAACTGGACAGACCAATTCCCTTGTCCAGATGTCTACTACACTAGGACACACTATATGAAGTATATATTATGTTAGCGTGATAGTGTAGAGCTTGGCAGGGTTTTGACCTGATTTTAGATTTGAATTACTCAATAAAATATGTTTATTCTTTTAAATTATTCTTCATTATAATTAGAGGAGTTTTATAAAAGTAGAAAAATAGGGATTAAAGTTAAAAAACTTAGACAAGATAACAAATACTATCTCAAGAGTTTATCTGATTTTGTAGTCTTAAAGAATGTTTTTAAATTTTAGTAAATACTTTGTTACTTTTTAAAATTCTTAATCGTTGCGACAAATAAGTAATTCAAAAAATTAGACACAAAATTACTAAATTCCAAATAAAATAAAATAATAATACTTGTAGTAACAATTCAATTATCAAATCTCCCAAGTTGACATAGGGTGCGGATGACGTCTTCTCATGCTTTACTTTCCTATAACTCCGTCTACGATCTACTTACCCTCAATCAAACGGTAAAAATTCATAGATAATTGATACTACTTCGGAAATCCTTTCGCAAATCTTCAAGTACGGTCATTCCGGCGCGACCAAACAAATCTAGAATCAAATACTACTATGTTTATGTCTAACTTTTTTATTATTAATGCTAAAAAAAAGAGGAAAATGCTACTAATTGCTAACCACAGTTCTCTTGGAAAATATAAATAGCTATACATGTGGAAACTGCACTGATACTTTAACCTTTTTTTGGGTATTGTGGTTGTGAAAATTGCACTCAGCGGTTGTTTGGCCTAATAAGCCAAATGATTTTGATTTTTGTCTTTATTTGATTTTATTTGTATTTGTTAATTTTTTATTAATTTTAAAAAAAATTATTGTTTCATCATGACGGGAGGAATCTAAAAAATAAAAAAATTACGATCACAACCTAAATTTTTTTGAACACATATAAGCCAATTTTTTCGTCTTTATTCAAAAAAATTGGGTTTCGATTGTAATTTTTTACTTCTTAGATTCCTCTCATCATAATGAAACAATAATCTACAAAAAAAATTCACAAAAAATCAATTAATGTAAACTTTTTTTGAATAAAGACAAAAAAAAAATCATTTGACTTATTAGGTCAAACAACCCATAAGACAGAATTTTCTGTGCCGAAAATTAATGTGCCTTTGTGCCGAAAAGATTTACGGCCGTTGAATTTAAACATAAAAAACACATAATTCAACGGTCGGAAAACTTCTCGACATTAGTAGAAAAAGATTTTTGAGACGGAAGCTTAAGAAGAGAAGAGAAGAGTGTAGAGAGAGAAAATACGGCGGGTTCTTTGCGTGTCTTGGAAGTGATGATGTAGACGCAGGAGGAACGGACGTGTGAACGCATCAAAGTGGACCCAGCTTTTACCGTCAGCAAATCAATCGGGTGGGGCCCCGTTACAATTTCATTTCAAGTATGCTTTCGCTTCATACCGACGCAACTTTGGAGCCACGCACGCTTAAACCCTGGTTGACCTTCAAAAATCTAACCCCGTGCTCCGTGTGTTACGTAATCCTTCAAAATTTCTCGTACCGACGCCCTTAATTTTGGCACTGCACTCGCCGATCTTAGTCATCGTTATCGTGAATTGTAATAAGTTGGGATGTGTTTCGAGGACTCTTTCATGCTTGCATTCGCGCTCGCGTGCTCGCTCACACACGCAGATTATGTGACTTAGATCGTGTTGCGCAGATGCTACCGACGCTAACCATGGTTATCTAACCAGCTTTCCTGGTTGCTTTTAGCGTTCCCAAATTGCCCTTTTGCTAATCTCTAGACTCGACCCCCCCCCTCTCTCTCTCTCTGGAAGGTCTGGCGCCGCAATTAACGACGCGGTTTTCTAGGTGGGGATCACTTGCTAGTGGAAGTGGTCACGGAAAATTATTCAGTAGTCACATGATATTTTGAGTCAATGGTGGTCCTAGGACTACTTTCCCATGAATCCCACGTTCAACTGTATCAGTTCGAGCCCCACTGGCGGCGGGTTGGGATTCAGGATTATGGCCTCTGAACTCCCTGTGGACTAATATACTAACACCCCGCTAACTCCCGCTAATGTATATAATATTGACAAAAGAAAAACTGTATTAGTTCCACATAACTTTATCATCAGTCTGAATACGAACATGAACAACGAATGTACGAATTCCATCTGTGAGATTCGTTTTGACACACCACTAATTTAAGAAAAATGCCAACTAAAACTCATTGGGCTTTGGGTCAATAATACTACAAGACTTTCATTTTGAGTCTTATTTTGATGGTTTATTTTAATTTAATTATGATTGCTTATTTAATCGGATCTTATATTATTTGACAATTCAATTTACATCAAATTTTTGGCACTTTGGAACTCTTTATTGGCTAATTTTGATGATCCAAATTGGTCATGTTCAGAAAGTATCAAAAATTATATTCATATTGAAAATCACGCTGATCGATCACCAATCAATACTTGGTCATCATAAATTTATCTCTGAAAGAGGATTCAATCTGGTGTGCCCTTCTCAATTTCTGAAAATAAATGTTTTCAATCAGTTATTGGTCAATATTCGATAAATTTAAATGTTGTGCGATTCATATTTCTAATGATAAACGATTCAAATCATCAAAATGAACATATAATTAACTCCAAGGTACACCAACCACAATTCAATCGCTGAAAAGTCTGGACCATCCGAATTACATAAGTAATTTAAAAATTAAACTTTTAAAATGAACGATTATAGGAATCTTGTAAAAATTATAGTAATTTAAAATGAACGATTATAAAAATTAAACTTTTAAAATGAAAAGTCTGGACCATCCGAATTACATAAGTCATCGAGCTTGATTATAGGAATCTTGTTTTGCCTCACACCAAGATTACATAGGTGGATCGTATCTTGAAAAATGGAATCAAATATCGAAAACAAGAAAATCAAATAGTCGACGATTAAGGCCGGCCTTCACTTGTTTGAGGGTCTAAAGCAAAATTTAAATATAAGCCCTTTTTAATCGACTATTAGAAAAGTGCTAAAAGAGAAGGGACTTCTGAAATTCGTAAATTTTGAAAGCCTAAAACGGCCAATGGGCTTTAACTCAAGATTCTCACTTTCGACGATGGTCATAGCATGTTTAGGGGGTGTTTCCACTAAGAATTTGAGGAAAAAACGTAAACGTTTTTATCATCTAGTTCACACTAACTAACAACTTATCAATAACTTTTTTACTCACATATTCATTTACAACTTATTCATTACATAAAACAATTTGATATTGTATTTCTCAATAACTTTATTCACTACCGAAAAGGCGAAAACACCAAATACCTTAATTGCAACAAATTTTTTTTTTTCTCAAAATTATTCACTATTAGAAACACCTCCTTTATGCGGTGGTACCGCAACACAGAATCGTGCCTCATCATCAATTTTCATCACACCGAGATGACTCAGATCTGAGGCGTGAGCTAATAATTACTCCAATTAAATTACAAAAGGTGTTAACCGGGGTACTAATAGTCAACAACTCCAATTAATCCCTCGGGCCAATCAGATTTTGCCACGTAAACATCCGCCGCTAAGCCATTGACACCTGGGACTCACTAATGAATAAATTTTGATTTTTCCTGGTCGATGTCCCATTGGCTGGCCTCCATATACAACTGGTACCTGCTAACTGACAAAAGGAGGAAAAAAAAATACACATTGGCCTCCTCAAGATTACACATATTACACTTCCCATCCTTCACTTCTAGTTTGTGTCAATCAGTTCTCCCACGCTATACCATCTTCTTTTTGCGCGGCTGCACTGTACCATCTTTAAGTTCTAGTTTAGTGGAAACAACTTTGACTACATAGTACTACTAGAAGTAGTACGACAACTTTTAGCTTAACGTTTCCGCTATCTTTTTCGTCTATAACTTACTGTAAAAAATAAAGTTGTTTATTCTACACAAAAACATTTTTCCACCTCCAGAGACCATCTTCTTTTTTTTTTGTTGTTCGGCTACATTATAACATCTTTAAGTTCTAGTTTAGTGGAAACAACTTTGACTACAAAAGAACTACAAGAAGTATTCCATAACTTTTGGCTTAGCGGAAATGGCCCCCTTAAATGCAAGTCGATCGCATTGAATTGTTTAGTACACCATCACAAATCAAAATGTCAACGTATATCTTCGTGAGGCCACGTGACTTCTTTTGCCTCACTTACTTGAATAAGAATGGATAGAATAGCCTCCCATTGTAAACGGGTTGAGTTGATTTGAGTCGAGTAATAGGTCGTTCATTCTTAATTTGACATCATACAAGTTTTAAATAATATGTGAATGCTTGATTTACTCATAAACTGCTAATTTTAAATGAATATAAACAAGCTAATTTTAAATGAATATAAACAAGCTGATCACGATACAAACTCTGGAAGTTAATTTATGCAAACAATATAAGCCTATCTAGCCAAGTAATGAGTGGTTCATGCTTCGCTCGGCAAGCTAACCAACTTGGCAATGAATTTAAATTTGACTTGTTCATATAAAAAACTAATCTTCAACGAGTTTTTAAAAGCCGAATAGGAGTTGAACTCGATAAGCTTCTTAAAAAATAAGTATTCCTTATTTACAATTTTTAAGCTTAAAAATAATAAACTTACTGAAATAATATTTTCGTGTAATATGAATCTTGTTTGACAGATTTCGATGAGATTTTTGAACGATGAAAAGAAATCAAAAAACATTTTCTTAAATACATTATTTTAAGTTTAAAAATTATAAATAAATACTTATTTTTTAAGAACTCTTAACAGAATAGGGCCAGGGTAAAAGAGAATCTAATGAGCAAATGGATGCTTAACCTTGTGTAAGGAACTATCTGACAAACTTGCAAAGTAAAGACCAAAGAGTGAGATTTTATAGAGATACAAGGGTGTAGCTAGTATTTCATGAAAGGCAAGGGGATAGAGAGAGAGGAAATGTGAGGATGGAGATGAGATAATGAGAGAGAAACCAAGGCCCCTTGGCACTATAAAAACACAGAGAGGTTAGCCCTCAAATGCAAGAGTGAAAATATCAAGTGAGGTCCCAGATAAATTTTGAGTGTTCATAATCTTCTCCCCTTTACCCCCTCCCCCCCTCTCTAATTGCCCCGCTTCTCTGAATCCCTTTCTGTCATCGTCTGTCTTTCAATCTTCAATTTCAGGGTTTGTTTTTTCCATCTTGATTTTGAACAAAAATTGAGCAAAAAACAAAACAGAAAAGCAAACCCACAAGGGTGGTTTCTTGAAAGTCAGGTGTTTCAGAACAGTGATCCAGTTTTTTCCTTTTTGTGGTACAAATTTATATTTTTCTCTCTTTTTTTTCCCTCTCTCTCTCTAAGTATCAAAACAACAAAGAGGGTGAATTTTTTCTGTCCCTCAGGTTGATTTTGGTTAAAATTTTCTTTCATAGCCTTTGATCCTTATTTGCGTAGAAAAAGGCTTGACCTTTACCTGGTTCTTTAATTTTGGTACAAGAAACAGGTTTGGTATTTGGGTTTCTTTTCATTTTCCAGTTCTCTTTCTCTCTCTATATCTAATCTTTTGTGTAGATCTCTCTCTCATGGCGGCAGCTATAGATACATACAGCAGCAGCAGTCCAGTTTTCTCAGATCCCTTTAGTGAGGAACTGATGAAAGCACTTGAACCTTTTATGAAAAGTGCCTCATCAACCACGCCCTCCTCCCCTTCTCTCTCTCCTCCCTCTACCTCTTACTCCCCTTTTCCTTCTCCTTACTCTGTTTCTTCACCGCCCACCATGAACCCATCTTTTTCTCTGATGGGTCTTGACCCAATCGGTTCAATTGGGCTCAACCACCTCACCCCATCTCAGATCCTCCAAATCCAATCCCAGATCCAGCTCCAACAGCAACAAAATCAGTACTTAGCTTCACTCCAAAACCAAACCTTTTCCCAATTGCACAGAACTCAGAGCCAGAAACAAGAATCCTCTGTTTGCTCTGTTTTCCTCGGGCCAAAACCGATCCTGATGAAGCAAGTCGGAGCTCCGGCGGGGAAGCCACCGAAGCTCTACCGGGGAGTGAGGCAGCGGCATTGGGGGAAGTGGGTGGCCGAGATCAGGCTCCCGAAGAATCGAACTCGGCTGTGGTTAGGAACTTTCGATACAGCTGAAGAAGCGGCTTTGGCTTACGACAGAGCCGCTTACAAGCTGAGGGGCGACTTCGCGAGGCTCAATTTCCCCCAATTCCGCCACCAGATCGACCGCGAATTCGCCGATTTCAAGCCCTTGCATTCCTCCGTCGACGCGAAGCTCCAGGCCATTTGCCAGAACCTGGCCAACAGTAATTCGGGGAAACAGGGGAAGAAACAGGGGCAGAAACAGGGGAAGATTGCAATCGTGGACTTGGATTCGCCGCAATATTCGCCGAATTGCGATGCGGGTTCTCGAGGTTCGGACGAGATCAAGGAGGAGGAGGGGTGTTCGCCCGAGTTCTTGTCGTCCGACGAGTACTCCGGCGGGTCCTCGCCGGAGTCCGATATCACGTTCGTTGACTTCTCGGGGCCTTCATTTGATGAATCAGAGAGTTTTGGGCTGGACAAGTTCCCTTCAGTGGAGATAGATTGGGATTCTCTTTAGATTTTTCTCTTTCTAATGTAATAATTCTGGTGAATTTGGTCAGTAGTTTGTAATCTTAGCGGTTTAATTTGGTGTCTGGAGTAGCTTCTGCAATGGGTTTTTTGACATTTGCAGAGGTGAAATCTTAGGGGGTCAGTAATTTTGAAGGTTTAGGTAGTTTTTTTTTTTCTTTTTTTTGTTGATTAATATGTAATATATGGTCTCTGAATCTTTGGTGGGCTGGTGTTTTTTCTAAGCCTGGCCAAGAAGGGAGGAATTTGGAGTTTTCAGCTTTTGGGTCTGTTGTTTTGTTTTGTAATTATTGGTCTATAAATGTATTAATGGACTGTCTTATTTTGTGGTGTTATTTAGTAATCTGTTGATAGGGTTTGGCTTTGCTTCTGTAATTTATCTGAAGTGTAGGAGGGTTTGCATGATCTTCTCAATTTATTGTTTGGACGGTGAAATCGAGGCGTTCTTGCGCTGTTGTGATTTGCTCATAGCAGCACCCCGCTTCCGGGAATTTCACTCCCCCTGCGATCGAAGGTAATGTTGCTCAATTGATTGTTTTCATTTGGGATTTAGCAAAACTAAATATGTAATATCGGAATGGAGAGAACAAAAAACTTCAATCGGCCTCACGCCTCACACCGAACCTTGTTTTTCTGAATGAGAAGAATTTTATTTCACCAAAAACGCAAGAAGCTACGAACCGCAACAGGGGCATCCCCTGGAAACTTATACAGCAGAAGGCCCCAAACACAGGTCACACAACCGGACAACCCTACACCCAGAGCAGGACATGAAAAAACAGCACCTATAATCAATTGTTTATCGCGAAAAATCCTATAATCAAGAAGGCAGGCATCACAAAGACCAAGAGCTAATCTTAGCTCTAATTTGTACTACTAAAGATAGCTCAAGATACCATAGCCGCATCCCTGGATTTGCCTTGAAAAATTCTCGAATTGCTTTCCCTCAAGAGAAAATAAATGGTAGCCACACCGGACTTCGTAACTTTGAAGCTATTAGTGCATCTTATTTAGAAAAGAAGAAAACGATATAAGAATTACCCAGGTAGTGGGCAAAACAGGTCTTATTAAAGTATATAAGAAAGGAAATTAGGAAACTTTAAGTGTTATTAATAATCTGCTAATGAGGTTCAGCATCTTATATTTGCGTAGCGGGCATGAATTAATTGGAAACTTTTATTAAGAGTAACATGATCTTAATTAAGGCTTCTTGAATTGGTTGACTAAAACCTTCATCTTTATACTTCTCCTATTGCAAGCATAATTTTTCATAATTTGGATAAAATTCAGAATTTTTTACTTTTTCGATTCCTCTCGACGACATGAATCAATAGTCAACAAAAGTTAGGCGCAAAAGTAACAAACACGATTTTTAAAAAAAAAAAAACAAAACAAGAAAAAGTCAAAAAAATCTTAGTGAACTTAGCCTAATATTTCTCGCATATTACGATTTGCACAAGCATCGCGTCTAGTGGCCGTCTAGTAAGAAAGAATTGGATAGGGATAAGGAGTAGTATTTAACTTCCAGATACAACTGAGGAAGAAACCACCTCATGAAAAGGACATGGATAAAATTGGATAGGCCCGTTGTAGTTTTCATCACTAAATGTTTAGACAAATAAGCTAAAGTGACTTATTTTTTGCATTTTGTGGCTTATTGTCAATTTTTTGGGGATTATTGCTTCCTTATGACGAGAGGAATCTAAAAAGTAAAAAATTTCGATCGAAATCCAATTTTTTTTGAATTTCGACGAAAATTGGCAGGAAGCCACTTATTTCGTCTTTATTCAAAAAAATTTGGATTTCGACCAAATTTTTTTACTTTTTAGATTCCTCTTGTCATGAGGATGCAATAATCTCCAAAAAAATGATGATACGCCAAGTGATATGAAAAAAATTTGACGAAAAAACCAAATGGCTTATTTGTCCAAACACCCAAGTTGGCAAGTTGGACTTCTGAGAAAATTAATTAAAAAGGTGGCCAAAATGGCTGGTTGAAAAGGACATGCATACGTCAAGCTTAATTGATTGCCTACTTGCCCCAAGCAAATGCCAAATGGACAATAATGACATCCTACCCTTACCCCCTCTAGCCTTTGATCCTTTCATTGACAAATTCAAGAAAGCACCAAATACTACTAGAAACAAGGGAAAAAAAGACAACTTAAAAAGGCCAAACAAATTCAAAATTTTATTTTTTTAATCCGCAAACAAATTCAAATTGCTCTTTTGGGTTTATAGACCAAAAAAATTAATGGAGCCAAGGATGCAATCATGGTGGGGCTTTATTTAGCAATTGATCCAACTTGAGCACAATTCCGCCAAAATTTTTATTTTTGAAGTACTTATTTTTTTGCTTTACGAAACAGGTCATTCTCTCACAATACATCACTTTTACTTTAAAAAATAAACATTTATTTCTCTTAGAGGAATGGAGCCTAACCCAATGGTTGTGTAACAGTACTGAAGTGCTGTGAGCCCGCAATTCAAATTTTATAGAGATGAGTTTGATGCCCATTGTGGTTGGTTGGGTTGCGATTAGGGTAAAAGCGAGTTTTTCTTTTGTTACCCCAAAAAAAAAAAACGAAAAACAATTAAGAGAGAGAGTGATCATTTCACACTCCTTATTTATATCTCCACTCCTTTGTTCATGATTATTGTAATAGAATAGCAACATTTTAATCCTATTTCAAAAATCGTGCCCTTTTATCTGACTAATTCAAAAAACAAATTCGGCTATCAAAAATCTCGTTAAGCTCTTATGCAATTTTATCAAAATCACTTAAAAGACGAGCAAATAAAAACTATCGGCAACTTTTAAAGATCGATATCTAGGATAATAATACTATTTCTTCTGTCCCACAAAGATAATCCACAAAGAAAATATGTGTAATTTTTGAAGAAAAAAAAAAAGTACTTCCGTGCATAATTTGTTAAATTTCTTGATACAAAATTGAAGATCTCAATTAGTTCTTTAATTTGGTGTTCAAAAATTTAAAATTATGCATGAAAGTATTTTATTTTTTGATTTAAAAATTGCAACTCTTTTCGTAGAGTCATCTACAGAGGGAGTAATATACTATTAAAATGGGAAAGGAGTATTTTCCCGAAATTAATGCTTGTATTTGGGACTTTGTCTGGATTAACTCGACAAGGTGTAGCCAATTTAGCTGGGCAACATTCCATATTTATAACTTAGCAAGTCCACTTTTCTTTTAAATTTCCACCAAGACAATCGATTTTACCTATTGGAACATGAGGTTTTTTAATTACCCAGTCTCCATTGAAGCTGTTTTTTTTTTTTTTTAAATTGATAGAAGATAATTTATATCACATACTCCCTCCGTCCCTTTTTAAATGTCCTGCTTCGTAACTCCAACTTATTAAAAAGACATCATCATTATACCTTTCACATCAACTTTTTCCTCCACTTTCCTTACTTACCCATCATCATTACACTTTTACTCACTAACTTTTCAAAATGGAATCTACTTTTAGGGACAAAATAGACAATTCACCAACTTTTACCCACTAACTTTACAAAATGGACATTTATTAAGGGACAGCCCAAAATGGAATACTGGACTGTAATAAAGGGACGGAGGGAGTATGAAGTACAGTACAAACTCGGGACAATACATCAATTGTAACAAACCCAACAACTCAATCAATACAAGAAATAAGCCTATTATAAGGTAGAAAAAAAGAAAAAAAGGAAAAACCCTCAAAGGGAAGAACACCCACACGTAGGTGGGGAGATTCGAACTCCTGATTTTGAACTCCATTGAAGCTGTTGGAAGGCTTCTTCTCCGCATTCGACTATCCAAAATAGCTAACAACTCCACTTAGCTAAACCGGAACGGAGGATGGTGCTGTGCGGGTGGTGCACATGCTATGCGCCATAGGAGCCGTCTGTTCAACAATCCAATGGTCCAAATTTCATCTCGGCAATGAACGGCTTGGATGCTACACGGTGTAGATGAGATTTAGATCGTTAGATTGTCGAACAGACGGCTCGGATGGTGCACATCACCATCCCGGCCTAAGAAGAGTGAGAAATGATAGAAGAAAAGGGTTATCTTTTCTTCCTTTTTTAAATTTTGGATTTTTCCAATTATACTTTTTTTAACTAGCACACAAAAGACAACATTATCTTATCACTTGATAGATGAGATGAGGAATTTGGAGGCCATCCCTACATTTCTCTCTCTTGGTAATCAATCAATCCAAGATTCTATTCTTTCTTTTCAACATGTAAAGACAAGTTCACACAGCTATAGCCAAGCAAAGTTTGTGAAGAAGAAGAAAGTGGTTCTGAAAAGCCCTGTTTGGTCCATCAAGAATCCATACACAAAGCTAATCAGAATAAATTCTTTCATCTTCTGTGCCTTTTCCATTTTTGACCCTTTGTAAGGTCTTAAATAATTTGAGCCAAACACTGTGTAGTGGTCATTTTAGTAATTGTCTAGTGAATGGAAACAAGAATGATTGATGAACCAAGCTACTAGAGTCTGAATTTGGGTTCGAATTGTTAAAAAAGCTCGTTTTAAATTGGTATGTTACTGAACAAATCAATTTGGAACAAGTTGTATCGGGCCTTGCTCAATTTATGATGTCTACTGAATTCTCAAACTACTCGAGATCGGCTCAATTAATGTTTGTTTGAGACCTGTTCGCAAGGTAAACAAGCCAAATTTTAAAATATATATTTTTAAAGTTCGTTACGATTTCAGAACAAATCCATACAATCTACTACTTGCTTGTTCGACTCGTTTATTATCCGCTAATGGAAAGAACCTCATTAAAATTATCTTGAATTATTATTTTTAGTTTATTTTTCTTTTGATAAATTAAGTTGTGTGAATTCAATTGTTGTTGAATTATTATTACTAAACGAGCTCAAGCTCGAATTTTCGGCTCGTTCGACAAAAGCTCGGCTTGTTAAGGGAGGCTCGGATCGATTAAAGAGGTTTGTTTAGTAAAAGACTAAACTCGGCTCGTTAGGACTCGAACTGAGCTTGAACTCAAGTTTTTGACTCATTTAATAAACTAGCTGAACTCGAACTCGACAAAACTCGACTCGACTCGTTTACAACCCGAGTTGTCGAGGAGTTGTAAAGCATTTTAATGGGAATCTAGAAGAGGTGTGCATTGGAGTTAACAAGCATCTAATCTATAAAGTAATCTTTGAAACAGGATTAGTGAATTAAAGAAAGATAGACGTTTTTTTTGGGGTAAAAGAAAGAAAGATAGACGTTGGTCGTTGGAACTTTACAGTTATTGATGAGGTGGACTATGCATGCTTTTGGACTTGGAATTTTACTCCTAGCTAATTAGAATCTCTTTATTTATTTCTTAATCTAATCTAGACACAACATTTTAATGGTTTGTAGGCTAGGCCTAGGCCTAGGCATAGGTTGAGAGAAATTGTGCGTTGGCATTCATGGACAAGATTTATTGAAGCAAGAAATAATGAAACACTATACATAAAGTTGAGATTCTTGATGTGAAAGAATGCCAACTTAGTCCATTGATTAGATTTTTTCACCTTCTCATTTTCCACTTTTTACATTTTTCACCTTTTGATCATTTTCCACTTTTTCCACTTTTGTTGTTTGGCTGGTTCAATGAATGACTTCTCAGGGCCCGTTTGATAACAGTGATAGATAGATGAGATTCGTAATTAAGGAGATGAGATTATGATTGAAATTGGTAATGAAAAGGGATTGATAGTGATTAAGGATTGGTAATGAATATATTTGTTTGGGATGAGATCAGATAATGAGATTATTAATATCATGTTTGTTTCACATGGGATATGATTGGATTGATAGTATATATTTCCATTTTTGCCCTTAGGCCAAATTGAAGGATAACATATAATTAAAAAAAATTAGTGCTCTAATTTTGAATCTATTTTAATTAGGTGAGAAGATTTTATTTTTTTATTATATATTATTCAAAAGGTTCATAATTAAAGAGTCATAATTAAATTTTGTCTCTAAAGCTTTCGTGATTAAGTTTCTGCCCCATTCGTCAATCTAAAAACCGAGGTACAGGATTAAAAATCCGATTCTGTTGCGATAACAAATCAATAATTGGTATCAACAAACAACAATCAGACCATCGTTATCCTAATAAAGTTCAAAACATAACAAGTAGATGCCACCATGGGATAGCCCCCACACTTCGGATGCTCACAATATCGTACAACATTGATTGGATGCTCAAAATACTGTACAACATTGATGGGTTTTCGTAAGGGTAGTAATTTTGCCACACTCTTTTTTGATAATGCCACACCCTGCAAGTGTATTTTTTGGTGTAAAAATACATTTGCAGGGTGTGGCATTATCAAAAAAGGGTGTGGCAAAATCATTTCCCTTTCGTAATAGGATGATCAGTATAATTTAGTTCCCTGGGTTAGGACTATGAATACCAGGTCCCCAGGGCCTGTTTGGATGGAGGCTACCGAAGGGGTATTAGTAATACCCCCCTCCTAAGACCGTGGGGCCATGGTTAAACCATGGTTTGAGAACACATTTTGCCAGGGGTATTAGCTAAGCGGCTAAGCTCTGGATTCTCTTGTACCCTCTAATACCCCCGGCGGGGGGATTATTTATGGGGAGGTTCTGGGGTGTTATTACATAATACCCCCATCTCTTCCATTTCAATTACAAAACAACATTATCCCCCCATTTTATCCCTCATTCAAACCAAGTACTATTATTTAATGGGAGAATTTTTCCCAAGTCCACTGTACCACTTTCAAAACCCACTAAGTCCATTTCTAAATTCTATAACCCCTTAGGTCCACTAACTTATTAGTAAGGATATAATAAACCTGGTTAGTCTAATATACCCCTGCTTCCAAAAAAATCTTTTGTCCCGTTTCCTTTTTTTCCTCCATTCAGTTCCACAAAACACTAGATTGTCGTCGCCTTCTCCCACGTTCTCGTCGAGATCTTCGTCGTCAGCCCTTCTTCGGCCTTCTCCCTTCTTCGGCGTCAGCCCTTCTTCGTCGTCGTCGGCCTTTCTTCGTCGTCAGCCTTCGTCGTAGTCGTCGGCCTTGTTCAGTCGCGATCATTCACGTCGGCCCTTCTTCGTCGTCGGCCTTGTTCAGTCGCGATCGTTCACAAACGGTATCAACGGTCGAACCAGTTCACCCATGTTCGTCTCTGTCGCCTAGTCGCCTTTGATTCGCCCTCGCTTCAGTCCGACGCCGTCGCCGTTCTTCGCCTTCGTTTCTCCATCGCCTTCGTCAGATCCTACGTCACAATCGATAAACTTGGTATGTTTCTCTTCGTATATAGGGTTATATAAATGGTTTGGCTAAGTTAATTTAGGGTTTTGATTGTGAGTACATGTGCTTATATCAATTTTTGATCCGTTAGGGTAAATTCCCCTGAATTTCCCCAAAAAAATTCAGTACAGGTAATGATTTTTGCTTATATGTATATATAGTTACTGATTTAACGTTATAAATGATCTACTGTCTTGTGAGAAATTGTATATGATGTTGTTCTGAAATATATAGGGTTATATATGATTTTCTGTATAACTTTTAATAGTAATGCAACAATATATATGGTTATATTCAGGTTTATAAGCCGCTGCGCGGACCTATTCAATAACGTAAATTTAGTAGTTTATTAGTTTTCGTGTATAAATATATGTTATTTTTATTTGTACATACTAGAGGCACAACCAACAGTAAAGCAGAGAACGCATTTTATGAGTCATGAGTACCACGAAAGAAAAGGACATGGTGAATGCATTTATATAAGACCAACAAATGCACTCCAGTAGCAAAAGATTAAACCAAGGTACATCAAGATACTCCCAGAAGGAACATTGCTAGTGGCAGAGTGAGAATTTCATAGTAGATGATCCTAAAGTCCTTTTTCGAAACGCTCTATAACCTTATGATGATTTACCGTGATACCATTCATGCATCGATCATCCAGTGCAATTAAGCTACAACAAAAACAATAAACATGCATCTCGCACACGTTTCCTTTTTGAAGTCATCTACCATCATACTATTCAGCAGAAATTGCTCTTTCCATCTACTATATCATAACTCCCAATTAAAGTCTAGGTCCAGCCGGGAGCAAGTCCTATGGATTTGCCATGGCATGACAGTCAGAAGAGTGGACATAGTTCACATAAACCACCAGCACCCAAAAGAATAACAACTTTCCTCCCCAAAATAAAGGAGAAGGCTACATATGAGAAAAAAAAAACTTACAACAGAGGAACCTTTCGCACTTTCTAGAAGTTGGGGCAACATCCATCAAACAGTGCCATACTCTGGTAATCTTTTTGCTAATGAGGTACTCAAACTCCCATAGTGTCCCAGGTCACATTCCGTGAATCCAAAGGGGGTTTGAGCCACCATTGTTGATACATACATCAGCTTATGAGCTAGCAGAGTCAAACTAAAAGGTATACAAGTCACCTCTTTGATATCCGATAGAGACACTATTGCATTGAGGAAACCTGCACATTTTTATTTGTACATATAACCATATTCCCCTGATATATGTTAGAACTGTTGGTTTGATTGAGAATTGGGAAAATTTAGCCGTTCAAAGTTTCTTTTGTTTTGTTTTGGGGGATGAGAGTTCTCTTTCATTTCTCGAATTACAGGTCAAAGCTGTCTAAATGCCATTATGAAGTTAGAGATGTGTTTCTGTGATATCATAGTTATTGTGTCATTCTGGTTGAATGGATTTAACTAGTTGCTATTATGTATGCGGATTGCTGAATGAATCATGGGTTTTGTGTGCAAAGGTTGTTTTATGGCATAGTAATGGTAGTTTTAAGAATGAGTGATTGCCCTTGTGTGATCTTTACAGCCCAACTTGAGAGCGGACAGCTAGGGGGACAACGGGTAGGAGAAACGGAGGTTTATATGATTTTTTGTATAACTTTTAATAGTAATGCAACAATATATATGGTTATATTCAGGTGAATGTTGGATATATAATGGTAGTTTTAAGAATGAGTGATTGCCCTTGTGTGATCTTTACAGCCCAACTTGAGAGCAGACAGCTAGGGGGACAACGGGTAGGAGAAACGGAGGTTTATATGATTTTTTGTATAACTTTTAATAGTAATGCAACAATATATATGGTTATATTCAGGTGAATGTTGGATATATATGGTTATATATATTTGATAGGTTGGTGTATGGTATGGTTGAATTAAGTTTGTAATTCGATTGATAGTATATATGGTTATATCAATGTCAATTGACAGTATATATCAATGTTGGTTAAACTGTGTGTGAATAGATGGTTCTATGTGGTATGCTTTTTTTAATATGGTTATATGATAATACAGGTTATATAACCTGATATATTTATTCATAAAACTCCAAATATATCAGAAGCAAGTCGGAGAGGCCGCTGCGCGGACCAAATCAATAAGTGATTTAATATGGTTATATGATGATACAGGTTATATAACCTTATATATTTATTCAAAAAACTCTGATCGGTTACGTATTGGTTTAGTTAAGATAGGGTTTTGATTGCGAGTATATGTGGTTATATCAATCTTTGATCCGGTATGGTATGGTTGAATTAAGTTAGGGATTCGATTGATAGTATATATGGTTATATCAATATTGGTTATATACTAATTTTGTTAAAGGCTGTTATTTGTGCAGTTATTCAAGGGGTGAAGAGTATTAAGTTACCTGTGAAGTCGACTGTGAAGAAAGCAACGGCGACGAAGGGAAAGAAGTTACAAGATCTCCTCTTTTTATTTTTTTAGAGTTAGAAAGGACAAAATCTCATGTATAACGTTTTTTTGTGTGTATTATTGTTACTAGAAGCAAGTTATTGAGGCCGCTGCGCGGACCAATTCAATAAAGTGAAAATATAATGGAAAGAAGTTACGAGATCTCCTCTTTTTCTTTTTTTAGAGTTAGAAATGACAAAATCTCATGTATAACGTTATAAGGTTGTATGTTTATTTTTTGTCACATGTATTACGTTTTTTTGTGTGTATTATTGTTACTAGAAGCAAGTCATTGAGGCCGCTGCGCGGACCAATTCAATAAAGTGAGAATATAATGTTATATGAGAGTTTTTGTGCAGCGAAACTCAAAAAAAATTCAACAAAGCAGTTGAGATCAAGATGTAACTCTACAAAGCAGAATATATAATGTTATATAACGTTATATAAGTACAATAACGTTAGATACGAAACTGATCCAACGTAACTGTTATTTCCCGAGAATTTTGCGTGATTTGAAATGTATAAGGGATAATTGGAGATAATGGGCTAAACGGATGTGATTTGAATGGAAGGGTAAATCTGTCAGACACTATTTCCCTTTTTAAATGTAGTGGACTTTATGCCTTACCAAATACATATTAGTGGACTTAGTGGGTTAGAAACTTGATCAGTGGACCTAGTGGGTTAGAAACATGCTATAGTGGACCCTAGACCAATTTTTTATTATTTAATCCCTTCGTCACATCAATTTTGGTCCACCCGTCTTACATAATATCCCCTACTATTTTATCACTCTTCATAATTAATACTCCCAATTCTTATCCCGCATCCAAACAGGTCCCCAAGGTATTGGTAATCCCCATAATGAGGGTATTCACATGCCCATGGACTAATAGTCCACCCCTCCATTGCCAAAACAAATTAACAAAGGCTTAGTAATCCCTTGGGAGTATCAGTCCAATCTCAAGGCTGACAGAGGTTAACAAACGTGGCCTCAAATTCCAGCGTTTAGAGAAGAGAAGTGAAAAGTACGGAGTAACAGCTAAGATTTTTTTTTGCATTCTCACATTCATTTTACCCCAATTGAAAGATCATTTTACCCTCCACTTAATTTCCACAACTGAAATTTTGTTTCATAGTATTCCGTTTCTTGCCAAGTTTTTAGGATAGATTGTGTTTCAGAAAGTTGAAAATGAAAAACTGAAAAAGGAGCCTCCCAAACACCCAATGCGGATCGGTAGCTTCTTTTTTTAATTAGTGAGCAGAACCTATTCTTGAGAAAAACGGATCGGTAGCTCAACACACACGAACTGTTGCATCCCTTTTTGATAACTCAGACATCCGGGTTAACTTATGTGCACCTCGGCAAATCTAAAAAGTCCAATCATACCGCCCACTTGCGGCTAGCCCAATTAAAGCCTCCGTATGAACTGCTCCAAAAGAAGTTGAGAACATCTAAGAAATTTCAAACCTTAGGAGGGAGCAAATTGTTAAGTTTCAAGTCTTGACCATTAGGCCAACCCCTTGGGATTAATTGTTGCATCCTTTTGTGGAAGTGGGGGGTTCTCCTGAATTAGTAATTCGTAAAAGATAATTGATATTTTCAATGATTAGTTAGTTTTTTATTACTTTTTCGTCAAACTTTTTTTCATTTTTTGGTCTTAAAAAATATTTAAAATTTCAACCAAAATAGTAAAAAGTTCATAAAAGTCGACCAAGAAGACTATAAAATTGTATTTTTATTACTTTTCTTTTTAACTTTTGGTCATAATTTTATCTATTTAAGATTCTTTTCGTTGAGATAAATGATTAATTAAATTAAATTTAAATTTAAGAAAAAGAAAAGAAAGGATGGTAAATAATTTTTTCCTTGTTTGGTTCGAGAGGAAACAAAGAAGAAAATAACAAAACAAAGAATCAAACACAGTAATATTTTCTCCACACTTTTTTCAAATTTCATTTTCCTAGCCTTTTATTTTTCTTTTCCCTTCTTTTCTCATAGTTCCAAATAGGCTGTTAAGTTTTTTTTTGGGTCAAAAGTGAGAAGATTGTATTGATAAACGTCTAGCGACACTTACAAAATGGAGATCATTACAAAAAACTTGGACGAAGCCAAACTAATTGTCTAACAAATAAAAATGAATAAATCGCAAGGCAATCGATTCTTTCATCCTAACCCAGACATGACCTCACGCAACATCGACACTTTTAAACTGCTTAATATCTAATTAGGAGTCTCAAACGAGAAAAAGTGCAAAGTTAAGGATAAAGACACCAAATACCCAGAAGACGATCAGATGCACTCCAACCAATGATGAATGCACCAATGAACTCCTAAGAACTACAGATCTGCCAAGCCGCCACGAGTTGCCCTGCCAAAGACATCGTGTAGGGATAGAATGTTAAAGTACAGATATCGTTGTAAAACAACCTTGATTGAAAGAACCCGATTTGTAGACAAAATTCGTCCAAAGACGAAACTAACAACTCTCGTAAAATGAGAGACAAAACTCTCGTAAAACGAGAGACAAAATTTTCACAAATCAGACGACAAGTCATTGATTTGGAGAGACAGAAGAAAAAAGGAAAAAACAAAGAAAGTGAGTTGGAATAGTACCATGGCCTTCCCCTCCCGCCGCAGCACACGGGTGTGGAACCCACGGGGGGAGGGGAAGGGAGAAGAGAAGTTGTGGTGGCTAGGGTTGAGGGAGAGGGAGAGGGAGAGAGAGATAGGGTCGGAATAGTAGCGGCAAAAAATTAGCTTTTAGTTAGTTAAGCATAACAGTAGTTGACAGGCTGTTAAGTTTACCCCTCCAATTTGCCTTGAATAGATGACAAGATGCCACGGATTTCAATTGCATAAAGCAAAAAGGAGCCTAAAAATACAAGAAAGAAAGTCATTGGTCTGTAGATTTCCCTACAAAAGAAACAAAAGGGGCTTATATACGCGTTAAGCATGTGATGCACAAGCAACTGTACTCATCTTAGTTTCAACCACCACTTTGTAATTTAGTTCTTGGAGGCTCAAGTTGTATTAACCAGGAAAAAAATTACGTATTAAATAAGACCTTTTTAGCCACGGTATCTGTAAGTTCCATTGGCCGAGCTCACTCGCCATTGACAATTTCATGTCAAAACACACAGTAATTATATGGACATATCTCCATCGTTCGGTGAGTTGTAATTTAATTTCATTATTTAGAGTGTGTGTTTAGGAATGTGAATTGAAGTATCAATGAACGAAAGTTTGATGTGGTTCTAAAAGATTCGTCGTCCAAAATCAAGTTTGCGGATTTTCAGAAAGTGGCTCGAGCTTGCCATAGTCAGGGCCCATTGTCCATCTGACCTCACTGGAAAGAAGCTAATGGTAATGGACAAAGTGCTTGAGCGACTTTAGCGCAATTGTTTACACCCATTTTTGGCCAAATTCTAAAAAGAAATTTGTTAATGGAATAATGGTCCAAATTAACATTTTGGGCCTTTAATTAGGCCTCGATTGATTTAGGCATTTGGTCAAATATATAGCGGGCCTATTATTAGGCTTGTTCGGCCCAATTGAGTTAAAGCCCAGATTAGGTTCAGGCCTTAGCCCAACTAATCAAGGCTCAGACTAGTTTTTCCGGCCTATTTAGCCCAATTAGGCCAAGATTTGTTTTTCAAATCTGGGTCCAGTTTTTCAGATTTATTCAGGCTTGAAAAATGAAGAAGTCAAAAAAGCCAGAAATTGCTTAGTCGTGCTTGGGAAGCAAGCTGCTCAAAGGCCTAGAAGGTTTTCTCTAGCAAGCAGCTCAACGGCCTAGAATGTTCTCTCTAGCAAGCAGCTCACAAGCAGCTCAAAGACCTAGAAGGTTCTCTCTAACAAGCAGCTCAACGGCCTATAATGTTCTCTCTAGCAAGCAGCTCAAAGGCCTAGAAGGTTCTCTCTAGCAAGCTGCTCAAATGCCTAGAAGGTTTTCCCTAGCAAGTAGCTCACAAGCAGCTCAAAGGCCTAGAAGGTTCTCTCTAGCAAGCTGCTCACAAGCAGTTCAAAGGCCTAGAAGGTTCTCCTTACACAAGCAGCTTACAAGCAACTCATTTAGGCCTGTTTGGCCTTTGTTGCATGAGAAAAGAGGGCACAAGTTCCAAAAATGCCTTTTGTCTTGAATCTTCTTACATAAGGAACCAACTTAGAGCCTTCAAGGGCCCACAAGGAACGAAAAGTGACCGAAAAGTCTTCTCTTTTACAGAAAAGTTTCAGCTTTTAGCCTTAAAAGGTCCCAAAAATCTCCTTTTAGCAAATAACTATGCAAAAAGAGGCAATTTCAGGCCTGAAAAAGTTGATGTCTGGCCTGAAAATGCAACTGAAGGTTTGGAGTAAGGAGTAAGGCTTGGGGCACGTAGTAGCCATGCATAAAGGCAAGTGGAAGCAGCTCAAGGCCTGGAACTTTGCCTATAAATACCAAAATTGAAGGCCTTAGAAAGGGTTCCAGCACCATCAAGCCCAACGCTTACCAAATTTATCTTTCATTTACTTTCTAGCATATGTCTTTATCTTTTAGTCCAATCTAGCCTAACCTAGATTTTATTTCCTTGCACCAACTTCGTTAATCGTTAATGAAGTTCTTTTAATTTCATCGCATCTTGTTTCTTTTTTCTTTCCATTTTCTACACGATTGGAAAATTCTAAGTCCTTATCCTGATAAGGCAAACCACAAACCACATGCGGCCTCACCTCTTAGGTCGTACGCAATCGCTCTATACAAAGTCAGATTTGAGGTATTCAGGCCTTACTACGAATCTGGATTGCAATCCATTTCTGGCACGTCCGCATTAGGCCTAAAACTGCACTACTCGCGTTCCTAGGCCAATTTTTACATTTGGGGAAAAAACAGCGATATAGCAGCAGTGCTTTGCGAGAGCAACTTTAGCGCGAAGCATAAAAACTTCGAGGGTTCTTACCTTTGAATCTTTTGAGTATAGATGCGAACTATATATGGATCATTGAGCGATATAGATACAACTCCAACAGGTTTTTCACAATTTTGATTCAACTCATTTGATTAGCTTCCGGTGGATTTCTTGAAGAGGTCTAGAAATTGACAAAGATTGGCTTAACGGGCCTTGGCCCGTCCATTCAATTTGTGTAGGCCAGCTAGAAAAAAGCGTGGTTTCGAAGATGGGCTTACGGGTTTACTAAATTTGGATGGATCAGACCAGAATAGCGTGGTTTAAAAGTTAGTTGGCCTTGACCGTTTACCCAAATTTGTTTAGCCCAACTTCCAAATTTTTGGTTGGGAACAAAAACACTTCTCGGCTCTATTTGAATCAAGAATTTGTAAATATATATTTGGGAGACTTAGCAGCCAAAAATTCCTCATATTTATATTTTTTGAGCCTAAGGACAAACACTTTTTGCAATCAAACATAAAGACAAATGTGCCTAAAACCATGGGGTACCCTATGAAAATGCCTAAAACCCTAGGATACCCTATATATGAAAGTACCTAAAACCTTAGGGTACCCTATAAAAGTGTCTAAATCACTAAAACCTTATAATAGGAAAGTGCACCCTAAAACCCTATGAAAGTGCCTAAACATGTTTTGGCCTTATGGCTAAAAAACTCAAAAAGTTGAAGGACCTCCACTGAAAACTATTTTGCTGCCGTCCTTCCCCTAAATGAAAACTATTTTACCGTCCTTATGGCTAATTTTCCCTATATATTTTGGAATTGGTATTCACACTCCCTTTTTTGTTATTCACACTCCCTTTTTTATTTTTTAGTATTGAAAGTGTATGTATTTTTTTTTGCTAAAAGACAAAATGAAGTGCGGATAACAAAAAAGGGAGTGTGAATATCAATTTCCTATATTTTTTATCATCGAATTTGTAGACGGAAAGAAGTAAGCTGGAAAGTTAGGCTCAATTTGGATGACAATAATCTTAGGGGGAATAAGAATATGATGCCATATTTTCATATTTTCTATGTTTGAAATTGACATGAATAGAAATGTGATTTCTTAATGACATACTATTCAACAAGAAATTCCATTTCAATACTCAGAAGGAATTTGATCCTTCACATCTCTCATGAGGGAGGGATCAAACTGTACAAAAAGTAATGTTTGACTTTAAAATTTTCAAAAATAAATGATGCCCGAAGAAGATTACTGAATTAATCCAAATGTCGGAATAGAATTACTCCAGGGATTGAATTACTAGGACTTTGATTCTTGATAATCAAATTCCTATTCTCACAAAAGATTACGGACATTCAAACTGAGCCTTAAGACTTTGAAAATTCTTCTCCTTCTTACAATCTCATGAGGGGATCGGTATAAGAGGCTGAAATAACGTGTGACTAAGTCTGACTTTTATTTGCCAAGAAAATATACTTAAAATGAATGTTACATACTCATTTGTTATGGAAAACCTAAAAAGAAGAAGATTTCTGCTTTTGGTTGCTTCTGTTAGGTCTCAGGGTTTTAGGTGCTAGCTTGTGCTTCTTGCTTTGGTTGAGGTGTGTCTGGTTTCATTCAACTTTGTGTTGGATGTTTTATCTTTGTTTTTTTGTTATGAGTCTTTCACTCTTCTTCATGTATCAATATCATGAAGCGGGTGTTTTGCCCGCCCCTCTTTGCTTCCTCGATGTACCCGTTGTTGAGTTTATAATAAATTTTTTTGCCATATTAAAAAAAAAATTGAAGAAGAAGAAGAAGAAGTTAATTCTTATCTTTGGCAAACTGTAAACTAGAGAAATCGATACAGCTTTAGTCCACTTTATTTTCCTTACCCATTAAATTTTATTATTCCAATAATTCAAGATCTAAAGATATGGTTAATGTCTCCATTTCTTCTTCTTTTTCTTTCGTTTTCTCTAAAGATAATTTTTTTTATTATTATAAAAAAAAAGTACTACCTATGTCCTAAAATATTTCTCTGGTTCACAAAACGAGGACTCAAAATTAAATCATTTTTCAATAATCAAAAGAACTCATTGATATCTAATGAATTGTAGAAACTTTTGAAATTTTGTGAACAATAGTAATTACTTTTGGGTTCTCATTTTAAGGACCGGATAAATATTTTGGGATGGATAAAGTAGTACATTTTTTTATGTTGAATTCTCAGATTGGGTTGGGATTGGGCCACCACCTCATGGGCAAAGGCTTGATACTTCTAAAGTATTGGGTCAATTCTAAACAAGTTTTAGGGGCCATATATAATAATCTGAAAGTGTAAGGGTCGAGGTTGAATTTTATTGGGCCCAATGGTATAACGTACTCTTGTCATAAGTTTGGGCCAGAACCAGCTATTGGGCTTGGCCCAATGAAATAAAATAAGAATAGATTGTTATTTTTGAATTTTTTGAATTTATTTTGCTTCCAAACATATAAAAGAAAAAGTAACAATATCACAAAAAAAATTGATCTCGACGTAAAAAGGATAAACTCGTACAAAATATTCTGATTATAATTTAGAATTTTCGATCTGGACAGAAAAATATTGTAGGTTCATACCCCTAAATCCTTTGTGGTTTTAGTCTTCACTTCCCTTTATTTCATAATAACTCTACGATATGCTAATATTCCCTTGATCTATATATATCCTCAAGATCTTTTACTTTTTAGTGAGAGTTGAACTTACGAGCTTACTTGCTGCTTTTTTTGAACAACAAAAGAGAATTTTATTAGTCTAAAAAAAGAATAGAGATTAAAGGGGTGGCAAGATATATGCCAACCAAAACCCCCAACACCTAAGGCTGTAAATGAGCCGAGCCGAGCTTTGTCGAGCTCGAGCTCAACTCGTTTACTAAACGAGCCAAAAACTTGAGTTCGAGCTCGGCTCGAGCCTTCACCAGCCGAGCATAGTCATTTACTAAATGAGTCTATTTAATCGAGCCGAGCCCCTCCTTAATGAGTTGAGCTTTTGTCGAAAGAGCCGAGCTCTCCTTCATTTACGGCCCTACCAACACCTAAGCCCTAAGGCCGACCAAACCCAAAAAAGCCACCCTAAATAAAAAACCTGAAAAACCCGTCAACAAAAACCCCCCAACAACCCCACTAGGACACCACCACAAAAAAAACCCTAAATCAGCTTACTTGCTGCTATTCTCCCTCCCCACCAGATCTCTCTTTTTCTCCAATATCTTTGATGATCTTAGGCATGCCAAGTTCAGGATTTGGTTAATTCTCTTTTAGGCACACGGCATTGCGTGGCATTAGAGATTCTAAAACCACAAATCAAACTAGAAAAAGTACTTAGCATTCTACCAAGAATGTACTCTCATACTGGCTTTTCAAAAAGTATTACTAAAAAAATTAAAAAAACCATGCAAGAATGTCTCTTGTGGCAACTTGTGATTTGTTTACAAGATTAGGTAAATAATAACAAAGATCTATCTTCTTCAATGTCAAAAGGAGAGAGAGGAAAAAGAGAGAAGATTCAAGAACAAAATCTGCATGTGAAAGAGATGATGATATGATATGATATGATATGATGATATGATATTGACTAATTAACCATTTGCAAATGAAGTTGCCAACTGAATGGTTCCAAAATCTGCATGCGACGAAACAGATGATGATAGAACTAGGAAAGTAAAGTATATTGAGAATGAACAAAATGGATTTTTTTTTTCTACCAAAAAAAGAAGAAGAGAGAGAACAAAATGGATTTTCTAAGGGGACCATAGAATTTGATCACCATTTGGGCTCCTAATGTGCTCTTTAGTTTGAAGAGTTTTTGCGGAGGAAATGGGAACTTTCTCTAGATTCTTTCCAGTGATGTAACTCTTCATTACTCTCGAATATTAGGTTGTTAATCACTAACTCATCTAAAAGCTTAAACTGCTACATAAGCGGGTTAAACAAGTGTAAATATTTTAACATTAGGTAGGCAGTGAGGTTTAAACACGGAATTTATTATCTGCTTTGATACCATATGAGGTTGTTAACCACCAACTCATAATAATTTATTGTCTGCTTTGCTGATTAATAATTAATGATGCAAGGCAGCCTACTTTTATGAAATTATTTGCAAGAAGAGATCACGAGTTGTTTATGTTAAAGATTCTCTCTATGAAACACAAACATAGATAGGTATGAACTAGGGGTACTCCCTCTTCGAACACACAATTATGAGAAAACTCTCAATTTTCATTAATTCAATAAACAACCACCTCTTGTCGTATGACTTACAATGATACTTATAGGGCAAAGAAACCATAGATCAACTGGAAATTTAACAAATAAACTTGCTAATCAAGCCTAAATTAAAGAAATTACAAAAATTACCAAAAATAAAAAATTGAAAATAAACTGCAGAATCAAATACTAGGTGAAATAAGAAAAATGCCAAAACAAACGGCAACCAAAATGGAATTTCCTACTAAAAGTTACTATAAGCAAATCAATTATTTCCAAAAATGGCAAAATCTGTAAATCGACTAACCGATCGATCTGATTGTCAATCTGCAGTCAATCGAAGCCTTCTAACTTCTTTGAACGTAACGTGGGACTAGACAGATCGACTGAAGTATCAATCGGGAGTTTATGCCAAAACAGATAGATTCCTAATGAAATACTAATTTCAAAAATAATAAACTAAAATTCTTATATTACTAGAATAACTAATTTATCGGCCATCATCAAATAATCTCATATGAAATATTTTCATTTTAACTGGATTATGTGTGCTTAATTAAGAGGGCGGTAGCAAGAGAGGCAATTTGAGATAAATGGGACACAACAACCTGCTGTGCTCAACAAACAGGCCTTGTCCTTGGACCAAAATTGAGATTCAAACCCTTTCACTTCATAGAGCTCGACTCGTAGAACAACCTTGCAAAATCTCAGGTGATCGGACATGTGTGGATTAGTGATCGAATCAAATTATCATACTGTGTATTTTTCCAAATTGTATTTGCATGTTCATTTATCCAAGACAAACATGACCGATGTCCGATCGAATTGATTTTTTACAAAATAGTTCTACGTCTCGAGGTCTACCTAGAATAAATGGTTTGAGTCACATTTCCGAACTCAGGCCAAGACCCGTATGAAAGGCACAAAACAACCCGTAAGATACGGAGAACAAAAATCTTCGGCGAAGAGTAGGTTTGGTACATGACACAGAGATTCGCGTGGTTGCGGGAGGACATCTAGCTAGGTCATGGAGAACTAATGCTTCATTCAATTAATGTAGGTGTTTCGTCCTTTGAAATTCCTTTGGTATAAAAATGTGACGTCTACCACTACTACCATTCTTGATGGATTCCATTTAAAACTTTCAAAGCTGTTCTCATAAGAGGGCTAGCTAGTTGGCGCATGCCATTGTACTTGGAATCCAGAATATGAATTGGAGGGCATTTTGAATTCAATTTGTTTTGTTTTGTATCAGGAACATCACAGTGCACCTTTTGATAATGGAGGCAAGCTAAGCTGGCTAGGTCTTGTACTTGGAACCCTAACTACCACTATAATTGAGTACACTTTTTTTCGCTTTCAGGGTTTCTTTCTTCTTTTGTGGAGAACCCATGCTGCTTGTCAATCCCCCCTTGTCCTATATACTTGTTCATGTGCCACTTGAAAGGGAGGCCCCTCACTAGCATCTCTCTCTCTCTCTCTCTCTCTCTCTCTCTCATTGATATGGGACTTGAGGTTGCTGGTTCAAAGAAAGTTTTTTTTTTGGTCAAATCATTGGATACTTTTTTTTTTGGGGTAAATAAATCATTGGATACTTCATTGATAATAACGAAGAAAATACATAGAACGGGAAGCTATCCCAAGAGAGGGGATATAACAACAACATGCAAAGGAGACCTAAACACTACGTAGAACATCCAGGACCTCACATAATCAAATGCACAAAACAGATGGAGCATATTTCCAATCAGCGCAACATCAGATAAGTGACCAACAAAACACCCACGTGAGGGAAGCCCCCACAAGGGGAAAGAAAATAAGATTTCAGCGTGGGGACAGTGAAAAGAGGGTTCTGTCCTATTTATGTTGAAGATGTGTTCTTGAGGTGACTAGTCGTTGAGGGGGGCTTTTCTCTGGTGGGTATCCGTGTTTTTAGGGGCTGAACCAGAATTTCCGTTCTGTGGGAACAAACTTTATTGAAAAAAATAAATGACAAAATTTTCTCTCTTATAATTGAGGATTGGTCAATCGAATAATAGATAGTAAATGGGTCGGTTTGAAAGTAAATGAATTGCGTGTAGTGGAATATTGCTCTCGTCAGACTTAAACCTAACTAAAGGGTCCGGCGATTTTGGTACCTTTCAATGAGGGAACAATCTAAGAGAAACTACGAATTCGGTGAAGAGTTACAGTTACAGTTTAGAAAACCTTTCGGTTGCAATTCATAAACAATTCGCCCGGTCAATTGTCCCCACTTGTACCTACTTACATAGTTATTTTTTTTGGTACTTTGGAAATTTACTTACATAGTTATACGAACGAGTTTTTTCTAGTATTTTTTTCACCGTACCCCACGCTGGTAAAATCATGTCTGAACAACACTACGTACGCAGAAAAGAGACAGAGAGAAACTTACAATGCAATGTAGTAACATATATGTTTCGTAGTTTTATTCTGGAGATGATCGATCTCCTCTCTACCAATTTGAATTTCGACTAATATTCGTTAGCATTTTCGTGCAATTTCTTCTGCCCGTTTTTGTATATCTATCTATTCTCAGGTCGTCTGGCACGACAAAAATTACAGCTTCTTAGTCTTTGTAAGAAGTCTTTTCCAAAGATTAGTAAAAGGTTCTTTTTTTTTTTTTTGCTGTTTAAAAAAAATAAAATTACAACTTCTTAGTCTTTGTAAGAAGTCTTTTCCAAAGATTAGTAAAAGGTTCCCTTTTTTTTTCCTGTTTAAAAAAATAAAATTACAACTTCTTAGTCTTTGTAAGAAGTCTTTTCCAAAGATTAGTAAAAGGTTTTTTTTTTTTTTGGCTGTTCAAAAAATAAAATTACAAAATTACAACTTCTTTTTGCTTTATTTGGTGAATTGGTGGTGATCTTTGCATCACCTAAAATACAGTGACAAAAACAAAGAAAGAAGCATAAGATTATCTTTTATGATACTTATACTCTCAACTTGGGCGCTCTTCACAAAGTATATAATGACTTCATCAATTAATAATGCCAATTTAACTGTTTCTCACTAGCTAGATAGTAATAAATTTTTGGCTAGTAATCTAAAATGAAATTAATTACATGTACTTAATTGCATAAAAGATTTTGACGTTTTGCATTCCCTCAGGGGACAACATGGGTGTTGGCCCCATCCGGGCCGTTCATGCTCGGCAATGGGCGGCTCAGATTTTATCTCGACCGAACGGCAGTAGGGTCCCCCATTTCATTATTTACCCTCAAAATGTGCTTTACACAGTGAACCAATCATGGAAAGCACTACAAATGTTATCAATTCAAATCTGACATACAAATTAGCTAAAATTTTAGCTCACACCACAAGTTAAGGTTTGAATCCTTTTACTCCAGATTATGAACACCCGATCGGATCTGTCAAGAAACGAGCTGACGACTACAGAACAGGGGAAGCGGTGCAGCCCATGAGCCCAGCTTGTAGCTAAGATTTTGATGGAAATCCTTGTCTCAACTTTCCTTAATACCACACTTTGTAGTCGATTACTTTTTAGAGTGTCTTAATCCCAAACCCAAGTTGTGTAAGCAAAGCTAACTAATCCCCCACCACCAAAGTACCTTTCAAAGGACCTAATTGAGAGATTCGATCTTTCATCGATTCTACAAAAAGTGACCCAAGGATATTAGTCTAGTGGTAAACTATGGAAACTAGGGGTTCACATGCGTCCTCTCAGGTCTCAGGTTCCGAAATCCCCAGTACGTGCTATCAACACTAATAGGACCGGTTCAGACAGGTTTTTATCCGAACTTTAATCTGGCACCCTGTTAATGGACGGTGAGATCGGTCACCTAAAAATTGGTTGAGGTATACGTAAAATGTGTGGCTCGTGAATTACCAAAAGGTATGAACAATCATCAAATATCAAAGGAAAAACTCTTTCTCCACTTGCGCCTACTCAATAATCCACCCCATGTGTGCAAAGTAAAATCTTTTTGCTTAGGAAAAAAACAGAAGAAGTAACAAATTATTTCTATTGGAATATTATTAAATTATCAATAAGCACAAAGAATTATGAAACATAGCCACAATCATCATGGTTGACACATGATTGAGGGCCGGGAGAGTGTGCCAATCTAGTTGGGTTGCTAGTTCCCTGAAGCCGTGGAGACTTTTAAAAAAAAAAGAAAAAGAAATTAGTAAGTTGAACCCATTCTTGAGTCCTGTCGTGGCCTTAATTCGATCAATCATTTTATTTCAAGTTTCAAGTATAAATGAATTACTATTTATGTTAAAAAGAGTGTTTTGAGGTGACTACCAATCCGGATAAAAAAGAAAAAGAAAAGGGTGACTGCCAATCGAAATGAGGTTTTCAAGTGGGTACCAGAAATGTCTAATGTTTTTTAGTAATAATGTTTAATTTTTATGTAAAGAAAGCATATATGGTATTATTTAATTTTTCATAAACAATTTCTAGTTTTTATTCTTATCTTGGCCCTTGAAATTCGAAATACACTATCACTTCACCAATAATCCAGAACCCAAAATTGTTTTTGTACTGTTCTTTTGTAAATTAATTTTTTGGCCTATATAATGAAATTTCATGTAGTTCAATTAGTAATCAATAAATTCGATGTTTTGCAACATTTACCCCCAAATCTAGTAGATACATAATTTCAAGTGTGATCAGACAATGACAGAGCGGCCTGTGATAGATTGGTCGATGCCCAAAGAATGCTCGACCGAAGGAATGAGGCACAAGCAGAGACGGATCCATGTATGGGCATACGGGGGCCACGGCCCCAGCGTTGTTTCGGGGATTTTTTTTCCAAATTTTAATATTAAAATTAGTTATTTTTTTTGTTTGTTAAGAACACCTAGAATGTGTTCGTTTTGGGTTCCAAAACACAATTTCTTTCAGCACGTAATCTCCCATAAGTTTTTCCTTTCTTAATTAATCTCATTTTTATTTCTATTTTTTTCTCTACTCATTATCCAAATAACCTCCCTCAAAACTTAAACCAACCAAACCATTAGATTCCCGAACCTTGAAATTTCAAAGTTTGTTGTTCATAGTTTGGCTCCCGCACTTACGAAATCCTGGTTCCGTCCCTGGGCACAAGGTGAATTGATTGCCCCAATGACAAACGAACCGAACCTATACGCGAGGCATTTTCGGTCTACATCTTCAACCGATCATGGAAAAACCTAGCAAATTCCAATCTAACAGACCAAAGTGGACCTAAACTTTAGTTCTCACCAAATGCAATGGAAATCAATGTCTCAACTTTGCTCATTGTCAAACTTATTAGTCCAAACCTTTTTCACAATGTCTTAATCCCAAACCAAAATTGTGTAAGCAAAGCCAACTAATTCCCCACCACAAAATACCTCTAAAGGGACCTAATTGAGAAATTAGTTCTTCAAACTAGTCAATTCTATCAAAAAGGCATCACTAATATCAAATACCAAAGCTATCAATGAATAATTGATCCATGTGCATGCGTAATGTCACCAATTATTTGCCCTCGTTGTTCTTTTAAACGCTATTCATTGTTGGCACACATTAGATCTCGTTTTGCTAAGGTTCTTATCTTTTAAGTACTTATTTTTCGCTTTACGAGATATGTCATTTTCTCACAATACATCACATTTAATTCAAAAAATAAGTTACCTATTTCCCTTAGCAGAATGGGGTTAAAATGTATATGGAGATAGGCTACCCCATACTCATTAGAGAGCATTATTTTTGTTAGATTTTTTGGAGGGTTTCAATCTAAAATCAATTGACAATATATAGGTGGAGTAGCTTCTAGAATATATTAACTAAGTTTGGGTAATTTAGATGAGCGATGTGCGATAAGTCTAAAGTCTAACACTCTCCCACACGGTGCAGCGCCCAGATGCACATGGAGGTATGAATTCAGGAGATCGGGAGATTTGATTCGGGTGGTGGTGACACGACCACGTGACGTGAGGCCACCCAAACTTAGATGAGTGATGCGGGATAAAATGAATAGTCTTCAACACTACTTAGCCATCTTTTAAACACTATTGTTTGAGGGATTTGGCACCTATAATCCGACCCCAATAACAAATATTTCTTTTGGAGTATTATTTTAAATTATCAATAACCACAAATAATTATTACTCCGTCAACCCTACCACACCATTTTTTTTTTTAATCTTTACATCAGTTTACAGTCGATATTTGAATCTAAAAAGTAAACGACGGAAAGAAAATCTTAATTTTCTTTTGGAATTACACGCGACGAAAAGAGAGAAAAAGGCACAAGAAATGCTTTTACGATCTTTTTATTCTAGCCTTTCTAAGGTGGGATCAAATCAAATCATGATTTTTTAAAACTTTTTAATACCCATTAAGGTTAGATTTTCTACATTAAAAGGCACAGAGTGAATGATTTAAAGTGAATATTCTAACTAAATCGGATTAATCTTTTTAATCATGAAAACGTGTAAGCCCATGAAGCTGAGCTGGACTCTAGTAGGAAGGCCCCCGATACTTCACATCACTAACTGTTTCGGTTGGAAATGGTCTATCGAAAAATATGCCCCATAAAAGGGTTGCTAAAAAGGGGAGTGAGGATGCTGACAAGCACCCCTGCAAAGCGGGTGCAGGGCGGCCGATCCGTCCGTTCATCTCGGCGATCGACGGCTAAAATATTTTCTGAGTAATGAACGGTTTAGATTTATATGTGCTCATATTCAATCCGAGCCGTTCATACCGAGAAGAACGGCCGGATCGACCGCTCGACATCTCGTTGAGGAGATGCTACTCAGTAGCATCCCTAGATTAGCTAAAAAGAGGGAAAAAAAGGAAAGAGGATAGGAAAAGTTTTTATCTTGGCTTTTTGTAAATGTGATAACTTTCCCTTTAAATCTTCAAACACAGGTGAAGATAAAAAGGGAACACACACATGGAAGCTTATTACACTTTGAACTTAATTGAGATATGGTTCCAACATTTTTGAATATTTGATTGATCTGCCGACCACAAAAATTTAGGGATCTAGATGATACGGATAGTATTTTTTGGGGGTGGAATAACCCAAGTGCCCTATTTACCTGTAGTTTGGCTTTCTATGATTTTCGGTAATCGGGTGTGTATCTATCAGCTTATGCGCAAACTCGAATAATCCCGGGACACAGAATTCACAAAATTTCTAATTTGTGAGCATGATGGAAGTCACAAAATTCCTAAACTCAAATACGCGACGCATTCGTTACATAACTCAGTTTCTTTTTCTGGTTGGCCAATCTGAAATGGCATATGATCATAAGCCACCATAGAGCAATCTATTCGGATACATGTTACACTACCGCATGGCCCCTACATCTATACATGTAGAAGATCACGATTGGTTCTAATATCATTTGTAATGATTTAAAAAGTAGTCGTTCGACTCGATAGCAGCCCAAAGTATTTCATTTTATAGTGTTGTTAATTCACACACTTAGGATACTGGTTTTCACAATGATTATTGAATCATTCATGCGTGGCCAAGTGATTTGATATGGGTAGATAAGGACTACGCTATTCTTAAATAATTAGTTTCCATCACCTTTTTTAAAATTGAAAAATAATTAAACAAACCCCATAAGGCCAAATGGAAATTTTGTTTGTATTACTTACTTTAATAAAGTGCACCACCCACTTTGAATTGTTTGTAGATTAGGGTTCATACCACATGAGGTTTGTGGCTGAAAGCAAATTTTTTTGTCCATATGGTTGGAATCTGTTGAGAATCCATGAACGAACTGGTCTTGTCAAGTAAGGTGGTTGATATGTTTTTTTTATCGGCAACAAAAGATTTATAGATAACTCGATCGACAAAGGGTATATCGAGATATTAAGAGGTCTAACACACTAGCCACAAAAGGTACCGCTAAGCGTGAGACCAAGAAAAAGAACACATCCATCGAAGCATCAAATCCGCGCAAAATCATCCACATATCCAAAAACATTAGGAATTCGATCCATAGAAGCATCAAATCCGTGCAAAATCATCCACAGAGGAAAAAACGATATACGTTACTGATATTAACAATTGCTAAAAAAAAAGAAAGGTTTTTTTTTTTTTTTCGAATTACTTAATTTGGTTCATATTACTGTTCATCTAGTGGGACCTATATATAGTACTAAGGCCTGATATGGAATTCACAAATTTATGTAATGTTCGCCCGCACAATCTTAAAATCCTGCATCGGTCCCAGCAAGATGCAGAGTAATGTGGGGAATTTGATCAATTGTTGGTGATTAAAAATGCGAATGAATTACTGCAACAAAAATTTAGCGCACTCAAGCCCAAAGGTTTTAAATAACGGTATCGGGACACGTAACGGCAGCGGTTGTGGCGTAATGATATCGGGAGTATTGAACGACACCTAACAAAAATTGGTTATACCGTCCGTGAACTTTTAAAAATCATTTTTGACAAAACACAAATTCCTGAATAACTCGTAAAAGGTCAAGTATCAGTCGTAACATACGGCCGTAAACCATTCCATGGATTGAAATAGACTGATACATAACAAAATTCGCCCGACTCACATATGGTTTTTCATCTCACTAGTATAGCGGGGTGTAACAGGATCAGAACGTAGATGAAAACCAATACAAAGCGTAACGGCCAATATTTAAAACCTTGGAGCCTTGGAGGCAAACCTTCAAATCTCTATACCTCATTCACTCCAAAATGCTACTACTAGTTAGTAAGATGTAAGATCAAAAGCAAGAGAGGATTTCTTGGTTGTTTTTGGTTTTTTGGGTTCTTGGCTGTTTTCGGTTTTTGGTGTTCGGTTGGCGTCTTGCTTGTCTTTAGGTATCGGGTGACTTTTTGCCGGTGTGCCCTTGATCCTTTTAATCTTTGTAATCCTTTATAAAGATTAATAAATTCTTTTTACTTAGAAAAAAAAGAAAAAGAAAAAAGTAGGGGACATCCAGATATATGTAGTACTTGGAATGTGGGTAATGGAGGATCACACAGCCAAAGGGCGGGAGGTTGTTTTCATCTGAGTCATATCCAGTTGTATCTATATCTATAGATTATAAACTCATATGTCAACTTGGCTTTGGTGGTGGTGGTGGTGGTGGAGCCACCTTAAAAGAGAAAGTGAAACTAACCCCGTCACGGGTGACGCTGCAATGACGGCGAGAGGTTTCGCTCTTACCGCAAGAGCCTCGGCAGTTATTTCGGTTACTCACGCGTTGTATTCTTCAAATGTTTATTGTGGATGCCATTTTCTTTCCGAGTACGTACTTCTAGCACTTCCATGAGATATCTAGCTAGCTCGCGAAATAGTACTTAATACGGAAGGGCCGGTCCAAACTTTTCGGGAGCGTAAAGCAAAAAATTAAATACGAACGATGTTTCAAATTTTCACGAACAAAACCAAAAACTGATAAATCAATTTTCCAAATAGAAATACAAAAGTATTCATCAATCACAAAAGATCCTAAGATAATAACCGAACATTGAAAGATTTCAAAAACATGACATAATTAATACAATCTTCTCACAATTTTTAAAAGAAAAAAGTTCTAATTTTAGCATCTTCAAGTGAGAGGATATATGGATATTCTATGCAAATGAACCGAGCAGCTCGTGAGCTCGGCTCGTTAACGCTTCGAGCTCGAGCTCGAGTTTTGGGCTCGTTCGTTCAAAAAATGCTCAGCTCGTTAAGGCAGGCTCGGTTCGATTAAAGAGGCTCGTTTAGTAGCTCGAGCCGAGCTTGAGCTCAAGTTCTTGGCTTGTTTAGTCGGCTCGAGCTCAAGTTCTTGGCTCGTTTAGTAAACGAGTTGAGCTCAACAAAACTCAGCTCGGCTTGGCTCGTTTGCAGCTTGTGAGTTAGAGGTTGGGTCCAGTATCCCGTTATGTATGTACAATCATTCTCTGAACTTTTATAACAAGTGCAAAGTATAAGAAGGTCCCGAAATTTTGCAGAATTTTAGAGGCCTAAAAGGGAAGCACCTTGGGCTGACACTACCTAGAAGGAGAAATTTTTCAGTGTCGAGCGGGTACCATGTGGTGTCCGTTCGGTCCATCCGGGCTGTCCATTTCCGTTTTGGATGGCTCGGATTTGGAGAGAAAAAAGAGAGTGAAAGAGGAGAGAGAGTGTGAGGGTGAGAAGAGAGAGAGTGTTTCAATTTAAATCGTCCAATACACTTTTGGACGGCTAGGATGTGCCCGCTGGGGCACGACATCAATCGGGTGACGTGGTACCCACCCGACATTGAAAAATTTCTCCCCTAGAAGGCTTCGAAGATAGTAGTAAGATTTAAGAGGGAACAAAATACCCAAGTCTAGTGTCTTAACTACCGAGCCAACCTTTTTTGAGGTTGGCACGCGAAATAGTCAACATAATTATGTAAGGTATTGGAGGGGTATTAGCACTTTTTCTGTTTGGTTGGTTTTGACTGAAAATGACCTAAGTTGAGTTGAGTTGAGTTGACCGAACCCACCATATGAATAATTGGGTTTCGTTTAGTTTCACAAGCAATTTAGTAAAACACATAGCACTAATTTCTACACAAAGTGATATTCAATCATTTCCTCCTCTGCCACTGCCTCTAGACCACCACGCGCCACTTACATTGCCGTCACCACCACCACTCTGGCTGCCTCTACCACCACTGCTACTATGGATACCACCACCATCACTCCGCCACTTCACCACTATCACCACCACCATCGCTTCCACCGCCATTGCCACTACCACCAACACTCCGCCATCAGGGCCGCCGCTACCACTACTACCATCACCACCATTCCCACCACCATGCCACCTAGCCTACTCCATCACCACAAACACTACATCACCACAACCACCGCCACCATAATCACCACACCACTACTAAAAATACATGGTGACCATTAGTAAAATCAAAACAGAATCACTATAACTAATTAAAGTAAAACTAATTCATTATTTGTTTTATTTAATTCAGTGCTTAATTAATGTGTTTATCAAAAAGCTTTTAAGCTCAAAAAATTCAGCATTTAGCTTTCATTATTTGATTTTTTAGTTTCCGCTTTTAGTTTTAAGTATCAAACATCACCTTAGTTAAATTGTCAAATAACCATAACCCCTGCTACATAAGTATATTTCAACAAATTGTAGCTTTGGTGTGTTTGCCGAATCTAAGGATGCGGAGAAATTCCCAACAAATTTTCTGCACATTTGCTTAATCGAAGTGCTCCCCGTTCTGGATTGGGTCCTTAAAAAATAAGTACTTATTTGTAAATTTCAAGCTTAAAAATAGTAGGCTTACTGAAATAAAAAAATATGCAATATGGATCTTATTTGATAGATTTCGATGTGATCTATCAAACCCTGCCAAAAAAATTAAAAAATTATTTTTGTAAGTCCACTATTTTTAAGTTTGAAAATATGTCCTTATTTTTTAAGTACATATTTGAGAAAGCAGAACGGGTAATAACCCCTTATTTTTGTCGGAATAGTTGTCTCTGAAAAAGGTAAAAATAATCTACCGTATATAAATTAATAATGGTGCCTTTTTGTATTTTTAAGAACTACAAGAAAAAAGGACAAGAAAAATCAATTTGACCAATGTCTTTCAAATTCAAATAAAGCTCAATAATAGGTCCACCCATCACCATATATAATCCCATCATGATCAAAAGAAGAGAATGGGTAATTTTTGCAGTCATGAATTCAATACTCCTACTTTCTGGTCATTACGTGTAGACCGAGAAATTTTTAGGTGCCGAGCGGATATCGCGTGGCGGTATCCGTCGGCGATAACGGTTTGGATCGCAAACGGAATACCACGTGTGTAGTACCCTACTAGCACCCAAAAACTTCTCGATGTAGACTAGTAATAATACTCCTACCTAATAATCACCATTGCTTTCAAACAAAAGATTTGGCTTTATTCTTGTACGGTATCTAATTGTTTTTTTCCCCCCCATCATTCAGGTTGATGATTTAGTCACTTGATCATAGCATATTTGTTTTTTTAAAAATTATTAAAAAAATACTGTAATTTTGGGAAAAATCGCTCCAATCCTCATCGGAATGGCTAATTATTTGGATAGTTCTTTTTAAGAATTCCTACTTCATGATCCCAACCTAGTGAAGATTGATCACAACACGCGTCTACTTTTTCAAGAACTCGAATAGTTTCGTATGATCTTTTCTTATGTGGAGAACTTCAATTTTCCTCTGAAGGCTATGAATTGCATATCATTCGTAGGAGAAAGTTTCTGATCAATCGAATAATGGTAAATCGATAACCGAATTATATTTGTCTCGAGAAAACAAAGGGCCAAAATTTAAATGAAACGTTAAAATTATGATTGTCCATTTCTCTTCAGATAAATACAGTATGTCGAGAAAATTATCTATATATATCGAGTTAAATTTATTTTTATAGAAGAATTTATGTACTGAGACTTTTAATATAAACGCTTTTAAATGATGCGGAGGAAATGGGCTCACTGTGATCTCATTTCATTCCTGACATAATTGCAACCTAAACGTCGATCTCAGGTACCTACTGCCGAAACAGGTCTCGCGATAACGCCGGTACATAAGAACCAATCTCAGTCTAGATAACAGAGGATCTAAAGAGATCCACTAGCCTAGATTTGATGCAAGTGTCTTTTTGATAGACCTCAATCAATCAGTTTAGTGCGTGTTTGCAGGAATTTTTTTCCGCAGATTTTGAGATTCTAACTTTTGAAAATCAGTTTAGTGTTTTTGTCGAAAATTCTAGATAACGTATTCTCGAATTATATAAATTTTGAAACGTTAAAAAAGGAATTTCATTCCCAAAATCAAAAGCTGGTTTTGAGTAATTCTCGCAAAACTCTAGGCATTTTCTCTATCTATCTATCTCCATTCATTACTCTAAAAAACCTCCCTCAAAATTCAAATCGAACAGGGCCATTCAGCAACACAAATTCTCAAAATCTGGCAGCTGCAACAAATAGGTTCTCAACTTCTACAAAAATCCAAAATCTACAGCAAAATTTGAAGCTAAAATCGGTATCCGCAATTATCGCAAACACGTTGATAGAAAAATTGCTGTAGGGAATTAGAATAGAGCATATAATCTGACCAAAGGGAACAAGACAAACCATGCAACACGGCCCACTTGGCAAGTGGGCCAGTAGCGGTCAACCCACGCTTCGCACTGTGGGCCGTCGACACCCCAAAACAAAGTCCTGCACGCGCGAATGAATTGACTAGCGAAGTGTCCTGTCAGCAGCCGAAAAGAAAAGGAAGGAAAAGCTAACTACTCCTAGGTTATTCCGTTAAACTTACGCATATTTTGACTAATAATTCTAGAGAATTACAGTAATCTATACAACTTCTCGGTTATTTGGCTCAACTTACGCATATTTTGACTAATAATTGTAGAGAATTAATACTACCGACTACTCGCGGAGGTCTCGAAGATTCCAGTTAAAGTTTGAACAAACGGCTCATATAGAATGACCCGAAAGGATTCAATAGAACCTTATGTTTTAAATTTGAGAACTAAGGAGAGAGCAAACCTCTAAGTACTAGGCCTTGACTGCTAATCCGACCCACTGAGATTATAGGAAAAGTTACATGGTTCTCCTAATCACCGCCACATAGTGTTCTAATATTCTTTATTCGTTTTTTTAGAACCTGTAGAAATATGTAAACTTTGTGGAAATCTAAAATGTTGAAAGGCGTTAGAATACCACGTAAAAGTGTACCAAATGGCTTTGGTATTAAAAAGTGGATTAACGTACCCCTGGGATCACGAATAGCTTCTTCTTTTCTAGTAAGTATTGATACGTTAGAATACCACGTACGGTCCATTTGGTCATTTAGTTGGAAAAATTATGTTTGTCGGATATCAATCAATATGAGATCGTAACACAATATTCCTAAAAAAAAAGAAAAAAAAGATTCTTACTAAATGTGCCAGCCACTTTCTCCAAAACTAAAGGTATTTTCCCGGTAAACGAATATTGCAACGTGTTTGCGGTTCTATCGATCTCCAATCCTGCTTATAGTTCGTAGAATTAGAGTCCCTTGCGTATTCTACAAAGGTGAACGATTCGAATCGCAGTTTTAGACTGGATGAACGCAAAAATGAGAGTATGGAGGGGTATAGGAGGGATGGGATATGGAGAGGAATCGATCCCAAGTTGGAGGCACAGAAATTCTGTGCAAAACCCGCCCCGCCCCGCCCCACCCCGTGCACACCCCGAATATTGACCAAACAAAAAACAAAAAACCAGGAGGGTCCAACGCATCTGCGAATGTCATTCAGCTGACCGACATATATCATGGTTTACAACTCCAAGAAGAGAGAGAGAGAGAGAGACTTCTCAAATCTTCCATAAGTTGACCCCTCGGCCACTGTGCTCTCGAACTTGGCCACCAAGTAAGAATATTCTCTCTCCTACTTTCTCAATGTTTATTTTTTGCGTTCAGCACATGTATCGCCTAATTATCAGGTCAGGGAGACGCCTGGCCCAGAAGTTGGTCCCCTCCAATTTTGATCATTACTTAATAAGGATTTGTTACGCGCGATATACCGACGACAACTGGGAATCGTGGGTGCCGTAGAGCTTCTCATATATAGTAGTAATATAAAAATGTGTCGCCCACTTCGTACCATATGAACCCGAGCGAAGTGATAAAGTCGTTATAGCGGCTGAGATTGGATAAAATGAAATGTCTCTGCTTCTGTTCAATCAAATTTAACCCAGAACCTTTGGGTAAGCTACTCGGGATCAATATAATAACTGCAAGGAGTACGGCAGAATTCTTTATTCGTTTAGTCAATCGTGTGAATGTGTATGAGATACCATACGAGACTAGCTCCAATATCTCTATAAAGGGCTAATTGAATGCAGGATGAGTTTCTTCATTGTCTTACGTGGATGATACCAATTTTTTTTTTATTGCCAAACTTCAAATTCCCAAGTAGCCAAGTAGGGCCTTTCAAGTCTTGACTGAAGTGCCAAACAGCTCCCATGTGATGCAGAAATAAATTTCGCATTGGGATTGTGGAACAGAATTTGTTTTTGTGAACGAAATTTATGTGACGCCCATTTTTATTTTTTATTTTTTACCTGCAAAACCAAGTAAAACAACTCCATGAAGTACTTATTTTCCTTTGCGAAAAATATCACAACGGTAATCTGAAAATGTTAATCTTGAAACACTATTTTGTTTTATTTGTACGCCGATATCATTATTCGACGGTCTCTCATAATTTGGGATTATTGATAAATAACTTCATTTTATTTTCGAACAGAAGTCAATAAATGTACTACACATGATGTGTAGTACTACTCATGAAGTGTCTAAATGTGGTCATCACAGCAAAAAAAAAATGCATGCGACGATCTCTCATGAGACTCTACAGATTCTTATATGACCATATTTGTGGACCACATGGTATAACATTAAGTCTAAAATTACGTTAATTAATTGGATGCGTAATATCTATTTGGATGGACCATATTTTTCTAAGAGCGAGGAGCGGTTAGAGTTTTGAGCGTCTTTTTTTCCGAAAACATATATGATTTGACCAAGATTTTGTTGTCCGATGAATCTGACTTTTTGCATAGAATAGTTATACCGTGTGGTCCACAAATGAGCGGATTCGATTGCGAACGAAATCTTGTCGAGTCTCGTTTTACATCACATGAGTCACGCGTGGTAGAGAGAGAGAATTATTACTTTCTAACATATTCTTCGCGCGACACATCTGCATTAAATCTGGAGAATGATGTCTGTACCCGTACCATTGCTCTCTTTGGAAAAATGTTGATCTCAATAAAAGAGAGTTTTGAGCGTCCTCTTTTCCGAAGACATATATGATTTGACCAAGATTTTGTTGTCCGATGAATCTGACTTTTTGCATAGAATAGTTATACCGTGTGGTCCACAAATAAGCGGGTTGGATTGCGAACGAAATCTTGTCGAGTCTCGTTTTACATCACATGAGTCATGCGTGGTAGAGAGAGAGAATCATTACTTTCTAACATATTCTCCGCGCGAGACCTACGCAGATCGAATGATTCGAGACACATCTGCATTAGATCTGGACAATGATGTCTGTACCCGTTCCATTGCTCTCATTGGAAAATGTTGATATCTCAATATAAAATAATGGGCTTTGGAGCGTTGATCAAGGCAATGAAAACGGAATCAGCTTTTTAGATTCATGAAGAAGTCTTTCTTTACTAATAATTAAATTGCACTTTCTTCCCTTTCTTTCCAAGATAACCAAACACCATTAACTATAGTGTGATGAGAGAATCTTCAGTGCCTTTTCCCTGTTTTGACCGTAAAGTGTTAAGAAATGAATTGTCTTTGGCCTTAAACCCAAGTTGTATCAATATTCGTATCTCTCTATCTCTAGAGAATAAGAAGCACCTAAAAAAGTTACTATAAACAAAAATAAAAAATTGAAGTACATGGAAATTTCCACCTCATGAGAATTCTGAACGTGCATGATGGCAAATACACACGTATGAAACACACATAAATCTATTTTTAAAAACCCCAATGCCCGGTCCAGCTTGCACGCGCCTCGACTAGTTCCGAGATACTGAAGTTAGCGACGTGGCAAACGTCCCTCCAGTGGCCCCAAAGGTTGGAATATTTGGCCTCCGTGAAATTCAACTATGCAACCTATATAACGGAAACCTTACGTCTGGGCCAGCTTGCGTGCGTCTCGATTAGTTCCGATCAAGATACTGAAGTTAACGACCGGACAAACCCTCCCGAAGGTTGGAAAGTTTGGCCTCCGCAAGTTTCGAATTTGTGACCTAGTATATAATGGAGGACAAACACATACTTGCTTTTTCATGTCCGACCGGTCAAAACCTTTGGGGATTGGAACATGCAAGAATCTTATAGTTTATGAGGTTTAGGCGAATTATAGGCGGAATAATTTAGATTCAAATCTTCAATGGTTCTGATTGATTGTTCCAGTCCTTTAGTTCGGTTATTTTTAAAGGTCCGAGAATCTTTCTGGTTCCCATTATTAGTGAATCAAATTAGTTGGTTAGTCTTGTGGGTGTCCTACATTTTCAGGCCGCCCATCGATCCCATAAACATTGACTTAATTATTGGCTACTTGTACATCGTTGCATCGCTTACGCAATCAAGATTCCTAGGCACCGCCACGTGGTGGTGGTGGTAGGGTAGTTTCATATGAACCCCATAGGCCACATGTGTGTATGATGCTGGAGTAGCATAGGACATCATGTGGCGGTATCCTAGATTTGTCCCTCATATGAGAGAAATGTGATCCATTGTAATTTGAAAGAATATTCACCTCTATTTGATAGGTAGATGAAGTGTATCTATTATGAATCTTTACTTATGACGTCGTTTCTACGCATAGTTTGCAAAACGATTGAGTCAAAGTTTTTTAGATATTTTTTCTGTTGAATTTTAGTCCTGCAGTTTAGTTTTTCCCTCGTGCTTGAGCTTCTTAGGCTCTGTTTGTTTCGACGTAAAATATTTCTCGGTAAAATATTTTATCTATTTTCAGGTGTTTCGTTATATAAAAATGAGGAAAACATTTTACATATAAAATATTTTTCACTAATTGGATGAAAATGACTTACCCTTAAATCTTTCTGTAAATTATTTTTCGAAATGAACCCGCTGCCGTCTACTGCAATTCTCACTGCTCAGTTTTCTTGATCGTCAATCCTGACCTACATTTCAATTTCCTTATTCTCATATCTCTCTCTCTCTAGACTATTTGATAGGTAGATGAAGTGTATCTATTATGAATCTTTACTTATGACGTTTCTACGCATAGTTTGCAAAACTATTGAGTCAAAGTTTTTTTGATATTTTTTCTGTTGAATTTTAGTCCTGCAGTTTAGTTTTTCCCTCGTGCTTGAGCTTCTTAGGCTCTGTTTGTTTCGACGTAAAATATTTCTCGGTAAAATATTTTATCTATTTTCAAGTGTTTCGTTATATAAAAAATGAGAAAAATATTTTACATATAAAATATTTTTCACTAATTGGATGAAAATGACTTACCCTTAAATCTTTCTGTAAGTTATTTTTCGAAATGAACCCGCTGCCGTCTACTGCAATTCTCACTGCTCAGTTTTCTTGATCGTCAATCCTGACCCACATTTCAATTTCCTTATTCTCATATCTCTCTCTCTCTAGACTATTTGATAGGTAGATGAAGTGTATCTATTATGAATCTTTACTTATGACGTTTCTACGCATAGTTTGCAAAACTATTGAGTCAAAGTTTTTTTGATATTTTTTCTGTTGAATTTTAGTCCTGCAGTTTAGTTTTTCCCTCGTGCTTGAGCTTCTTAGGCTCTGTTTGTTTCGACGTAAAATATTTCTCGGTAAAATATTTTATCTATTTTCAAGTGTTTCGTTATATAAAAAATGAGAAAAATATTTTACATAGATGAAAATGACTTACCCTTAAATCTTTCTGTAAGTTATTTTTCGAAATGAACCCGCTGCCGTCTACTGCAATTCTCACTGCTCAGTTTTCTTGATCGTCAATCCTGACCCACATTTCAATTTCCTTATTCTCATATCTCTCTCTCTCTAGACTATTTGATAGGTAGATGAAGTGTATCTATTATGAATCTTTACTTATGACGTTTCTACGCATAGTTTGCAAAACTATTGAGTCAAAGTTTTTTTGATATTTTTTCTGTTGAATTTTAGTCCTGCAGTTTAGTTTTTCCCTCGTGCTTGAGCTTCTTAGGCTTTATTTGTTTCGACGTAAAATATTTCTCGGTAAAATATTTTATCTATTTTCAAGTGTTTCGTTATATAAAAAATGAGAAAAATATTTTACATATAAAATATTTTTCACTAATTGGATGAAAATGACTTACCCTTAAATCTTTCTGTAAGTTATTTTTCGAAATGAACCCGCTGCCGTCTACTGCAATTCTCACTGCTCAGTTTTCTTGATCGTCAATCCTGACCCACATTTCAATTTCCTTATTCTCATATATCTCTCTCTCTAGACTATTTGATAGGTAGATGAAGTGTATCTATTATGAATCTTTACTTATGACGTCGTTTCTATGCATAGTTTGCAAAACTATTGAGTCAAAGTTTTTTTGATATTTTTTCTGTTGAATTTTAGTCATGCAGTTTAGTTTTTCCCTCATGCTTGAGCTTCTTAGGCTCTGTTTGTTTCGACGTAAAATATTTCTCGGTAAAATATTTTATCTATTTTCAGGTGTTTCGTTATATAAAAAATGAGGAAAACATTTTACATATAAAATATTTTTCACTAATTGGATGAAAATGACTTACCCTTAAATCTTTCTGTAAGTCATTTTTCGAAATGAACCCGCTGCCGTCTACTGCAATTCTCACTGCTCAGTTTTCTTGATCGTCAATCCTGACCCACATTTCAATTTCCTTATTCTCATATCTCTCTCTCTCTAGACTATTTGATAGGTAGATGAAGTGTATCTATTATGAATATTTACTTATGACGTCGTTTCCATGCATAGTTTGCAAAACTATTGAGTAAAAGTTTTTTTGATATTTTTTCTGTTGAATTTTAGTCCTGCAGTTTAGTTTTTCCCTCGTGCTTGAGCTTCTTAGGCTCTGTTTGTTTCGACGTAAAATATTTCTCGGTAACATATTTGATCTATTTTCAGGTGTTTCGTTATATAAAAAATGAGGAAAACATTTTACATATAAAATATTTTTCACTAATTGGATGAAAATGACTTACCCTTAAATCTTTCTGTAAGTTATTTTTCGAAATGAACCCACTGCCGTCTACTGCAATTCTCACTGCTTAGTTTTCTTGATCGTCAATCCTGACCCACATTTCAATTTCCTTATTCTCATATATCTCTCTCTCTCTTTAGACTATTTGATACGTAGATGAAGTGTATCTATTATGAATCTTTACTTATGACGTCGTTTCTACGCATAGTTTGCAAAACTATTGAGTCAAAGTTTTTTTGATATTTTTTCTGTTGAATTTTAGTCCTACAGTTTAGTTTTTCCCTCATGCTTGAGCTTCTTAGCCAATCGATTTTGAAAAAAACCTGCAAAAAACAGAGATTAGACAAAAACTACCTACACCTCCACCACACCACCGCTCGATGCCTCCATCCAGATCGACCACCATCACGCCGCCGCCCACGACCACCAGAACATTCAAAGCACCCACCGCCGCTAGGCCTCCGGAGGTAGCCAAGGAAACCTCCAATCGGTGATGGAGTGCACCACACACCGCCGCCACGCCCACCCCGCAAAAGAGGGCAGTGCCTGAGAACAGTGGCGGACCCAGGAATTCCATATACTGGGGGCACCGATTATTCACAATATTAAAAAATATTTCTCTATTTGTATACCACTAAATTATCGCTCAACAATTGAATATTGATCACTCATTCTATTCCGCAACCGATTTTTGACAATCTTTATGGCTGAAAATAGTCTTTCAACTATCGCGGTGGCAACCGTAAGATTAATGCCAAAGTCAAGAGAAAGTAAACTAAAGAATATAGTAAATTTGACTTTCATAATATTTTGGATTGGGAGGAAAATACAAAAAGATAGGACAAAAATGAAGAAATAAAGGACAGAGGTAGAACAAAAATGAAGAAATAAAGGATAGAGGTATAACAAAAATGGAGAAATAAAGGAAAGAGATAAATAAAAACAAAAAAACAAAAAATGCAGGGGATGGAATGCCTGGGAATCGAACCCAGGCAGCCTAGACTTTTCTCAACACACATAGCCACGCCACCATGTTAGTGTTTTTTTGTACAATTGAAAGGAACTTTTTTGTATTTATATCAAATTTATTTATTTTTACTTTTTTTTTTATAAAAAGGGCGTGGGGGCACGTGACCCCACGTGCCCCAACGTGGGTCCGCCCCTGCCTGAGAAGCAGACGGAAAGAGGGAGAACGGGAGAAGATCTTGATCAGGAAAGGAGAGGAAGGAGAGAGAGAGATAGCCGGAGAGAGAGGAGGAAACAAGGGCCCGGGGGAGGAGGGAGGGAGGCGCCTCCCCCGGCAGCGGCGGCGGCGCCGAAGCTGAAAGAAACCTAGCAGAGAGAGATGTTTTTATATGGGTGTATGTTTTCCATTTTTTTTTATTTACAAAATGTTAATAAAATGCTAAACCAAATTATAATTTGAAATGTCAACAGATTAAAAGAGCAGTCATTTGAGATGAGTTCATCCGTTCCTAAATGAGGAAAGTAAGAAGGACCGGATTCTCAGCAGTTGTTCGAGATGAGTTCATTCTTTCGTAAATGAGGAAGGTTAGAAGGACTGGATTCTCAGTAGTTGGACTGCAAAGAAGTCGGAACAATACAATTTTAGTCGTCATCTTGACAATTGCAGAGAAGTCATAGTAATACAATTCTAGTCGTCTTCTTGACAATTAATGGTTCAACGGTGTGGAAGAATCCTACAAGTTGTATTACTCATAAAATCTTGGGAAACAAAGACCTTGTTCGTTTGGGGTCTTAAAATTTCTTGGCACAGTCTTCAATATTTTTTTTTCTATTTATCTTTCTCCACTTTTTACTCTAAAACACTTCCTTCAAAACTCAAAGAAAACAACATCAAACAGTCAAAGACGAATTTGTACCCCTCCCTTAATTAACAAAAATGCTACAGGCACATCAGTTTGCCTCTACCACCCCTTAGTTAAAACCACATCCCCTACCTTCTCTCTCTCTCTCTCTCTCTCTCCATTTTTTATCGACAAATTAACTAGAGAACACCACCTCACAAGGTGCTTTCTGGAGACATATACGTGTCTCAATTTTATGGCCTTCTCGATAGTATTATTTCCAAACAGAAAACTGAGTACAAGACAGTGTTTGGCCAAGTGGCTGCTGTAAAATCTCTCGCACCACTAGTTATCTGGTGGGAGACATTGTACAGTAGTCCGAAGCCAATGGTCCCGAACTTCAGAAAATTACCTCTAAGTACAGAAAAGTGACACTTAATTCCCATTAAAGAGAGATGAAATACTTAATTACCACTAAGTCCACTTTTACAAAAATACATTTAACATTAATGGAAGTGTCACCTTAGGGTTTTAGGGTATACTAGGGTATAATAGTACCCTAATGGGTACCCTAGTACCCTTGGGTACCCTAAAATCTTAGGATACCCTAGGATTTTAGAGTTTTAGGGTACCCTAGGATTTTAGGGCACTTTAAGATTTTAGGTTTTAGGATACCCTAGGGTTTAAGGTACCCTAGGGTTTAGGTTTAGGCGCTTTTATATAGCCATAGGGTTTAGGTTTAGGCACTTTCATAGGAGTTTTAGGGTGCACTTTCCTATTATTGGGTTTTAGCGGTTTAGGCACTTTCATTGGGTACCCTAGGATTTTAGGCACTTTTATAGGATACCCTAAGGTTTAGGCACTTTCATAGGGTGCCCTAGGGGTTAGGCACTTTCAATATTTAGGGTTTTAGGCACTTTCATAGGGTTTTAGTGTTTCATTAATTAGAGAAGACTTGTTGGGAATTACTTTCTATTTTCTGGACCTAGAGGTAAATTGCCCCCTGAACTTGCCTAGAGCCGGTCCTGACTTTTTTAGGCGTAACCCATAAAGTAAAAATTAAAATTAGGGTTTTTTTTTTTGTTGAACTATAATAAGAAATAAAAAAGTAGGAGGAACACTTATAATTCAGAATTTTTTGGAGGACTAAAGTGATCGCAACACTTGCTTTAGCTCAGAACCGGCTCCGAACTTGCATAATAAACGGGTGAATCTGACTACTTGCACTCATCTCGACTAATTTCAGAGTTTTGATAAAATTAACAACGAAACTTTGATATCATTAACGACTAGACAAATCTCCTGTGGCATTGGGATAAGGAATGTTTGACATTCTCCAAATTCGAAAATATTTGTTCTTTAAGATTAAATCCGTTGATTGCTTTCTCAGACCGACTCAACTTAGCCCTCCGAGTTATTCGCCCGGAGAGAAGGACAATGCATATTCTTAGATCAAATACTACTCACTCAGTCTTTAAATAAATGTCCGGCTGGCAAACCTATGCCTTTAAAAAGATTTATTTATTTTTATGAAAAAAATATCTTTTGAAAGGTCTAAATTTGTGCGCCGGATATTTATTCAGGAACAGAGGGAGTACGATTCACATGTGAATTTAATTTAGAATTTGGGGTCTACTCTAAGTTGGGGAGCATTATAGGATACGTATCATAATACGATCGTGCAAAATTTCAATTCATTCGTGCGATTTCAATTATTCGTTTGTTGGACTCATTGAATTTACTAGTTACATATATAACGACAACGAGATGGATTCAATGCAATGCATTTTCTTTTAAAATAAAATAAAAAGCTATGATTTTGAAAAAACAAACTTCAAATTGATTTGTTCTAAAACAAAGCGTGCAATGTGCATGTGAGCAGGAGGGGACCTATCATTGGACGCGTGGGCCGTGGGGTAACATGTCGATGAATCCGCTTCGTAGGCTCGATTGGAGGCTAGCAAAAGAAAGCTAGACACAGATGTGATGCCGACCAACACCTAGGTTAATTAGATGATTTGTAGTACTAGAAAGAATTAATGGAAATAACTCAAGCATAGTAACAATTTAGTTGTGTACCTGCCCCCAAGTGTTATGGGGATGGTTTTTTTTATTTATATATAGGTGTTTATAAGGTTGAATCCCGTTGCAATTAGGATCCTCGGATCTTGAGGTGTGAATAAGGATTACACCAACCGAGTTCAATAACCTCTTTGGGATTAGGAATAACCGCAGGATTTGGATTGGTTAATTGTGTTTATTCTCGGAAGAATACGAGACGGTTTGAAGAGAGTCTCTACGCGTGTTAGGGTCCCTCTGAGACGGTCTATGTGATCACTTTGATGATTTTCTGTGCTCGGCCACAGACCGTCCAACTTAGACCGAGCTGGTGTGTATCTGGTGTGTCGTCGGTTTATACCTATGACATGCCCTCACTCACAAACAAAAAATCGTGCGAGTATCCGGCCTTCGTATTCCCGTGTCCCAACTCAAAATTAAAAATTCTAGTAGTACCACTACATATTTTCAAAAACCCTGTAAACTACCCACTAGATTGCAGAATGCAGCCCAATACTCTTGCGTTTACTTAGACAATCTAACAGTTAAGTAATTAGTTTAGATCCTGTTCCGCTATGATTCTTGCTTTTAAGTACTAATAATTTCTTGCTTTGGAAGACAAGTCATCCTTTCGAAAGCAAATAGTTGGTTGGCTTTACATTTCACCGAAAAATATGTCAAATGTGCATGTGCGACCGCACGACACACATACAATACTCTTAAAAGAATATCTCAAGATCCATATTCGCTTTAGACGCTTCGTAAACGCCCTTATCGTTGTCGGATGGAGCTTATTTTTTACAGGGACCTTAAGCAAAATATATTGAACAAAATGAGTGGCTCCGTGGCTCCGATTATCTTTGTTGGACCCGAGACGAACCCAAACGCGCGCTGTACGCGTTGTCTGTGCTGAACCTGCTGTACCAGCAGCATTTCTGCATAGTTAATAGGTAGGGCAATGGACTACGCTAATAATTAATTAAAAAAAATGTCCATTATTTTATCTAATAAATAAAATTAAAGCAGCTGGGTTTTTCATTTCTTGGAGAGCTGCTTGTTTTACTAAACCGGCGTCTTACCAATTTCCTGTCTTTGGAAAGGTCAGAGCCTTTCTGATTTTCTTGATAGTGGGTTTCGGATCTGAAACCTGGTTTTTGATCCATTTTTGGTATATCAGCCCGAAGTGGGAAAAATTCAAAAAAACCCCTGAACTTTGAACTCAATGTCAAATAGGCACCTGAACTTAAATAAACTTCAATTGAACACCTGAACTTTTACTCCGTTATTAATTTACCCCCTGCCGTCTCAATCCGTGACTTGCCGTTAACGGCAAAGGCAAAACGGCAACGTTTTGGTTAAATAAAAAATACTTACCACCAGTTTGCAATCCTATGAAGCAGAAACGTGATTATGAGAGCCTTAGAGACAAAATTTGATTATGTCTCTTTAGAATAATATGATCAGAATAATAAAATCTCACACCCGTTCAAACGGATTAAAAATTGGAGCACTTAATTTTTTAACCATATTTTTTAATATATAAACGGTCTCAAAAAATTAAGTGCTCAAATTTTCACTCCGTTCGAATCGGTGCAAAGATCTTTTTATTCTTATCATATTATTCTAAAGGGTCGTAATTTATTTTTATCTCTAAGGCTCTCATATTAAGTTTGTGTTCTTTATTTAGGACCCTATGGAGCAGAAATGTGATTATGAGCACTTAATTTTCTGAGCACTTAATTTTTTATGAGCACTTAAATATCTTTGTACTGATTCAAAACGGAGTGAAAATTTGAGCACTTAATTTTTTATGACCGTTTATATATTAAAAAATATGATTAAAAAATTAAGTGCTTCAATTTTTAATCCGTTTGAACGGGTGTGAAGATCTTATTATTCTGATCATATTATTCTAAAGAGACATAATCAAATTTTGTCTCTAAGGCTCTCATAATCACGTTTCTGCTCCATAGGATTGCAAGCTGGTGGTATGATTTTTTAATTTAACCAAAACGTTGCCATTTTGGTGTGTGGGTAGAGGCTGATGTGCCTTTGGGGCAGCAGAGCCCCCGGGTCCGGGTAATAAGTGGAGAGAGATAGAGAGAGAAATGTTGGAAGTAGGGGGATTTTTTTAAAAATTCTTTTTGAAAATTTGAGCACTTAATTTTTTTTGAGACCGTTTATATATTAAAAAATATGGTTAAAAAATTAAGTGCTCCAATTTTTAATCCGTTTAAACGGGTGTGAAGATTTTATTATTCTGATCATATTATTCTAAAGAGACATAATCAAATTTTGTCTCTAAGGCTCTCATAATCACGTTTCTGCTTCATAGGATTGCAAACTGGTGGTAAGTATTTTTTATTTAACCAAAACGTTGCCGTTTTGCCTTTGCCGTTAACGGCAAGTCACGGATTGAGACGGCATGGGGTAAATTAATAACGGAGTGAAAGTTCAGGTGTTCAATTGAAGTTTATTTAAGTTCAGGTGTCTATTTGACATTGAGTTCAAAGTTCAGGGGTTTTTTTGAATTTTTCCCGCCCGAAGTCCATGGGTTTTTGATAGACCCACTTGGCTGAATTTTCAAAGGCCTAAAAACAGATGGAAAATAATTGGTACTCTACGGTCAATTATTGGACACTTACTGAGTGCCATGTGTCATTGCAATGTGCTAGTATTTTCCCACATTTAAAATATCATCAATACACAATGTGGGTCACTCATTGAGTGCCATGTGTCATTGCAATGAACCGTTCGATATGGCATAAATTTCACATGCATCATGATAGATTCACGAGTTTTAGACGGCTCAATACACGTGTCAAAATACCTCTTCCGACATATGTGAGAAAGCATTATTCCAAACCTTCATCACATAATCCTTAAATATGGCCTTTCGCTCCATTTCTTAGTTTCCAGAGCTGGCTCCAAGGTAAACCCCACAAGACATTGAGCTTGGGCAACCCCCACCATGGGACCAAAAAAAAATTTTGGACAACTGCCCACCGGGTTTACTTTTTGATTTTGATTTTTTGATATAATTCAAGTTAAAACCCCAATGAAAGCTTAATTTTTTGTTTTATTTTTATTTTTTTTCCCTTTTTGAGTTATATATCTTTTTATGTTTTTGACTTCATAGAAAGTAGGCGGAAAATAATTGGTGCTCTACGATCAATTATTGGACACTTACTGAGTGTCATGTGTCATTGCAATGTGCTAGTATTTTCCCACATTTAAAATATCATCAATACACAATGTGGGTCACTCATTGAGTGCCATGTGTCATTGCAATGAACCGTTCGATATGGCATAAATTTCACATGCATCATGATAGATTCACGAGTTTTAGACGGCTCAATACACATGTGTCAAAATACCTCTTCCGACATATGTGAAAAAGCATTATTCCAAACTTTTGTCGCATAATCCTTAAATATGGCCTTTCGCTCCATTTCTCAGTTTCCAGAGCTGGCTCCAAGGTAAGCCCCACAAGACATCGAGCTTGGACAATCCCTCACCGTGGGACAAAAAAAATAAAAAAATTTGGACAACCGCCCATCGGGTTTACTTTTTGATTTTTTGATATAATTCAAGATAAAACCCCAATGAAAGCTTAATTTTTTGTTTTTTTTCCTTTCTGAGTTCTATATCTTTTTATGTTTTCGACTTCATAGAAAGTAGGCAACCAAATTTGGAATCGGGTTTGGGCAACCCAAAACATCGAATTTGGCACTGTCAATCGTCACTTTGTGTGGATTTGCATGGAGGGCCTTTGCCAACTAGTCATCTTAGTGGTGCTGTGGTAACGGCCTGTCCTCCCGGACAGTAGCTATGGCTCGAACCAGACATTCCACAGCGGGTAGGGAGCTCCTATGGTCACGTCCAAGGGGAGTCGCTACGCTGGTCGTCCCCTCCCACCCTTTTTGATTATCACAAAAAAAAAAAATCGTCACTTTGGGCTCGCGCTCTTAATCTTTTTTTTTTTTAATAAATCGCTCTTAATCTTCACTCTCACAAATTTCAGTAATTTTAGTACGGTAGCATAATTTTAGAAAGACTCTTTAACGGTCGCGATGCGGACATAATTCCAAACGTATAGATCCACGGGGATAAAATGTCCAGGTGGTATATTGGCTGTTACGGTGTGGGCGAAGACGGTGCGGAGCGGATGCTTATATATACGGTGCCGTGGGGCCCACGTTTTGAACCCTTCAGGATACTGGGCGGTGGGGTTGAACCGTGGGGCCCCCCGTAAGGGTCCCATTAGAACTTGGGGCATCCTTTTTCTCTCTCTCTACAACTATAAAACAACCATATGGGACTCTCAATCTTTCCCACAATCCCCTCTCCTCTCTCTCTAAGCCATCTCTCTCTCTCTGCTCAGCTCTTTGAGACCCATTTTGAGTTTTCTGATAAGTCGGTTAGTTTTGTTGTTGAATCAGAGTCGCAAAATTGACTGCATCTCTGTTTTCTAACCTTGAAAGCCAGAGCTCTCTGTTTCTCCTCTGTTTTCCTTCCCACCGAACAAGCTTTTTTCTGACTACCAGAGAGTCATTCTCTACTCACAGGCATTTGCGTATCAGCGAGAACACAAGTTCATCTAAAATGGGTAATTTCGAATTTTGAGTTTTGGTGCTCTTCATGAGTTTAAAAAAAAATATAAGAATTGATGCATCCATGAAACAGCCCTAATGTTGTGATTTCGTTTTGATTTTTGGCAGTGAGTTTGGTTGACGAAGGAGACAGGACGACTAAGCAGAATGTGGTGATCACCGACGCGAAGTCGGGCATCAACATGGCGATAACGGTGGCGGTGACGACGAACCCGTCGGCCGCCGCCCTGTTCACCACCGCGGCGCAGAAGCCGCCGGTGGTGCCGGGCGGGAGCTACATCACCATTTCTCGGAAGAAGCTTCTCCAGAACCTCGAAATCAACGGCACAGCGGCGCGAATCAACGCCTGGGTTGACTCCATGAAAGCTTCCTCACCTACCCATGTCAAGTCCACCCCTTCTCTCTCCTCTCAGGACGAAACTTCTTGGATGGTAAGTCTCCTACCTTTTCTCTCTCTACATACTACAGTAAATGGTACTCCTCATGTATACGAAAATACATAAACCCATATCGAAAATACATGAACCCACATCGAAAATACGTGAACCCACTTCATTATCGGTCCAGATTCTTCCATTATCGACCGAGTGTTCTGAATTCTAACACGTTTGAATTTCTCTTCAATGGTACTAGCCTCACAAAAATTTGAGTCACAGTCGAAACCTCAAGTTATGGCTTCCCCACTAAAACTAGAGCAACATACATATTTACATGAATACCGCTTCAACGAATCTGAATTTTTGTTGGAACAGCTACAACACCCATCAGCTCTGGAAATGTTCGAGCAGATAACGAGCGCTTCGAAGGGGAAGCAAATCGTGATGTTCCTCGACTACGACGGCACGCTTTCGCCGATCGTCGACGACCCGGATCGAGCCTTCATGTCCGATTCGGTAATTTCATCATCATCATCTTCCTCTTCTTCTCCTTCTTCAATCCTCTGTTTGAAGTCTAAACACCTCTGCTCAGTCTTCTGTTTTATTCATCATTGTTATCTGTTTCAATCAACAGATGAGAGCAACAGTGAGAAATCTTGCCAGATATTTTCCCACTGCCATAGTGAGTGGCAGATGCAGAGACAAGGTACTTGCTCTTGTACTCTCTCTCTCTCTCTATCTATCTGGTACATATTTTTAGAGAGAGAAAATAGCGTTGAACTAATTCTTGTTTGTATCTCTGTTTTTTTCTTGGTTCAAAGGTGTATAGCTTTGTACGACTGGCAGAACTGTATTATGCCGGAAGCCATGGAATGGACATTAAAGGGCCATCAAAAGGTGCCCAATCCAAAAATGTGAGTTAAAAGTTCTGTGTATTCTTGTTTTTGTATTCTGTCACACCTCTATACATTTTCCTATTCACATTTTCCCCCCTTTTTAGAACTGCAACTTTAATAGTACCAGAGGTCGGGGCACATGTAATAATTTTTTTTATTCTAATCTGATCGTGTTATTTGTTTGGGTGCGTAATTTTCAGGATGCTGAAGGTGTTCTCTGTCAACCTGCCAGCGAATTTGTTCCAATGATCGATGAGGTTGGTGTTAATTTTTTTTAGGCGAATCCAACGAATTTAGCTCGATACATATCCTTGCAAACATGAAAAATTTTCGAATAATCAGTCGTAACGCGATCGAGTTTCATAACTCCTTTACTATAAAATTTGCAGGTTTACCAAGCATTGTTGGAGAAAACAAAATCCACTCCCGGTGCTAATGTGGAACACAACAAGTTTTGCATCTCCGTGCATTTTCGCCTTGTCGATGAAAAGGTAAAATTAGTAACACTATTAGTACTATTTGCGTTTAGTTTTTATGAAATCTTCAAGTCCTCGCATAAAAAAGAGGCTGATTCTCGTGAATTGATCTGCGTACGTTGTCACTGCGACGTCTATGATCTTTTTGAATTTGAAAATCCTGTAGTGCAGCCCGCACTACAGGGGCTGTAAGGTGGCCGATTCGGCCGTCTATTTTGACGTCGCTGACTCAAATTTAATATGGTCTGAATCGTCCATTGCTCGAATTAAAATCCGAGCAGTCCGTTGCCGAAATGGACGGCCGGATTGGCCGCCCTACAGGGTCTATTGTTTTTCTTTTGATATGATCAAGGTTTGTAAAGCAACATATTTGGTTGTTTATTGAGTTCTTGTTTATAAACTCCTAATTTACAGAATATGATTATTTTTTTATTGTCTTCTACTAATAAAAGTAATTAAACAAGTTGAAAAGAATCTGACCAATTTTTTTTATAAAAATACAGAGATGGGGTGAACTGGCGCAACAAGTGAGGTCAGTTCTAAAGGAGTACCCAAAGCTTCGATTGACTCAAGGAAGGAAGGTAAGATATGGCATCTCAAAATTATTATTATTTTTTATTTGGTTCTATTTTTTTGTATGTGGGTCCAAGTGAAAGATGTGTTATCTTCAAATTTTTTAAATATATATTTTGTTAATTAATACAGGTATTAGAGATCCGTCCTACAATTAAATGGGACAAAGGGAAGGCTCTTGAATTTTTGTTAGAGTCTCTTGGTGAGTTTTACTACTTGTAATTGTTTATGTGGCATATAATGAATGGATGCTAATTAGTAATTAGTGTGCATATGTAATTGTAATTGTGTATTAATCACTAACTTTTTGCAATGGATTCTTTCTTTTAGGGTACGCTAATTGCACCGACGTATTTCCTGTTTATATCGGTGATGACCGGACAGATGAAGATGCATTCAAGGTATGCAATTAATACGCGAAATAATGTATAGTTTGTAATTCTCAAGATTTTCCCAAAATTTAGACTGATTTTTTTTTTTATTCTTATCCCGAATTAGGTTTTAAGAGAAAGGGGACAAGGTTTTGGCATTCTTGTGTCCAAGATTCCGAAGGAAACCAATGCATCTTACTATTTGCAGGAGCCATCCGAGGCAAGAAACTTTTCACATACATTTCCTGTACTACTTCAGTTTTTTCAACAATAATTTAGCTTACTTAGAAATTATCATGGTTTTACGCAACAGGTGATGGACTTTCTGCAACGCTTGGTGCGGTGGAAAAAACTGTCATTGCGACGACAACTCCGGGTCCGGAGACAGCTTGAAGAACTCAAAGTGTCAACAATTGAGAAATGTCTTACCGTGGAGTGACAATATGTGATTTCGAGTTCAAAAACTAGGGAGGAAAAAAATGAACAAAAAGATTAGTAGGAAGGAGGGGAAAGAAATATTGGTTTCCTCTAGGCTGTAAGGCTTGTACATCATGTAATTAACTACCTGTGTACAAGGAAATTAAAAAGCTTTTCTCTTGGTTGTGACTATAAAAACTCTCTCTCTCTCTCTCTCTCTCTACACACACGTGCTATAAAGGCATTTTATTGACCAAAATTTGGCAGAGGAATTACTTAATTTCTTCGGATGCCCTGGCAGAATCAGCTCTCAATTAAGAATATGCCAAATAATGATGTTAGCAGAATTTAATACATCAACCAACTTTAACAGAACACCGTTCAAAAAATTTAAAAAAAAAAGAGGGGAAAGAAAACACGTCATTAAATGTCCGGCCCACAAACCTAGACCCTTAAATAGATGCATTCCTTTCGTTAAAAAAATTTGAAAAAAAAAAAATCCATTTTCGATCCGAATATTTATTTAGGGAGAGAGGGAGTATAAGATTTGCAGAATCAAGAATCCATTCTTTCAACTATGTTGAAGGCATATCAAAAAACCTATGTTGAAGGCATCTCTCATTTCTGCCAAATAATTCAAAAGGTAGTATTGAGAAAGGACTTGGTTATTTCACTTGATTACTTTACGTGTAGTTTCCCACCATGCACTCCCGTCGTTTCTAATACGCTGGTGTAATCAAATCTGACGCAAAATATGAAAACTCGTTGAGAATAATTGTATAATTTCACACTTTTTGAGCGTGAACTTACCCGTTCCACATAGAATGTATACATATAATCCCATGGGACATGTGGTACTAACCGTACTATTAATCTAATCACTATTAAGGTCTGTGGTTATGCTATCTGATCCCACATCAGTTTATATTTTTTTGGGCCAAAGTTTAGTGTAACGACTCGCGTCTGCTTACCTGTTAACCCTTAACACAACCATGTAACTCAAAAAGTTAACCTCAAATTATACAGTAGATCAACACGTTTTATATATATTACACACAAAGTTTCCAACCCACCGATGTGGGACTTCTGATGTTACATTTAGGATGATTCATTTGAGAGGAAAAGAAACTACTCCAGTACATTAGGAAGGACAAACATTTCCATAAAGGGGAGATACGAGCCACTGTATTCTGGACTATAGCATGAGCACTATATTCAGGTCACTAATTAAGTTGTACTATTCTTCACCATTAGTATTGTCAAACAAACGAGCCCTCAAGATAATGAATGCTATATAGACTAAAATACTTTGTGAAGGCTCGGGCGGATAATGATGAGGTCTTTTATTAGGATGTTTATTTCCTTCATTCTATTTTGTTTGTCTACTTTAATTGAAACTGAGATGCTATATATACACTGTTTTTATTTATATTTTGAATCTTAATTTCCACTAATCAAAAGATGTGAATAAATCCTTTTGCTCATAAAAAATAATATGCATAACTATTCTAAAAAATATAGTAGGATTATTAATTTATCGACTGATTAAATACCTGATCAATGTACAACATTATGACAAAGGGTTCGAAAACCTCCTAGATGTTAGTGAGACTAATCATACAGAGCTTTAACCAAATCCTTGCTCTGAAGGCTGGGATTGGTCTTCTAGATATTAGGCGAAGTGCGCATAAGCTACCCTGGTCATGGCAACAAGACAGATAGAGTATTTCACTCGGTATGAGTATTTATAACAATACTCACTATAGTTGTTTGTAAATTTAGGTCATAATGTTAAAATCATTTGCCACATCAGACTCGATGAGTCTTTTTTGGGTACCATTTAACAATTCTATTGCTAAATTATTTTCCTTAAGAGGACGCACATTGCTCTCGCACCACCGGTCACTAATCCAATTGTTAAAGCATCCAACTCAAAATCAATTTGCAATGAGTGAAGAGGCAGCTTAGGCTCATACACTAGTTTTTCAGGAGATAATTAACCGATGTGGGGTAATTTCCAACACCAATTAATAAGATAATTGTATTTGATGAATTTTAACATGGAATAAATACCAGTTCCATCATTTCTCAAGAAACATTATTATTCCCTTTGGTACTACTAATTATTTGCCACCGTGCATTGACCTATTTTATTTACCTGTAATCCCGAAATTAATTAGAACCATTATTGATAGACTTGGAATAACAGACAAAATGGGTGATCCTTGTCCACGGGAGAAATACATCAAATTAAACAAGTGGATAAAATATCATATAAGCACATTTATGATTGGGTCTTATGTGATTCAAGTAAAGCATGCATGGGACCCTGCAGGTTAGTGTTATTATCATTGATCCCTTTTCTCCTTTAACTGCATGCTATGCTGACTCAGAAAAGCTAAGTTGTGACTTAGATAAAGGATAAATTTTTTAGTGCAAATTAGGTATAGTACAAGTTGTACCTAAGCACGCATCCGAGCTGTCCAAACGTGTTTTGAACGATCAGAATTTTAGAGAGGGAGAAAGAGGAGAGAGAGTGGTTGGGTGAGGGGGGAGATCGAGAGTGGTCGGATCTGGGACATTCAAAACACGTTAAGATGGCTCGGATGTGTGCTCGGGTACCACGTGTACTATACCCAATTTGCACCAAAGCAATTAAGAACTTTCCCTTTCTCCCATCGGTCCCGGGTTCAGTGGAATGAGTAATCACTTAATAACATTTGTGACGTCTTCACTCATTACCAATTGGTTTTGAGTTAGATATAAAGTTTTCACATGGTATCAGAACAGGGTCCATTTCACCCCACATTTTAAAAATTTACAATCCACACACGTACTACAATGACTGACTAGCAAAAAGGTTGTCCGATGATAGGACCCAAAAAGTGGTCACACGTAACAGACCTCAAACGCGGCTGCACATGAGGGGTGATGTTAAGGAAATATAGTCCCACATTGCTTGGGGATGAAATGGGTGATCACTTAGTAACATTTTGGACCTCTCTATTCATTGCTAATTGATTTTGAGATGGATATAAAGTTTCCACAAAGACTCCATCTGTTTGGTAGAGGGGGCTTCATATTTAACTTGCATTTCGGTTGGGTTCTGGTGATGGATCCAACGATGTGGTGATGATAAATATTTTCTCTCCGGCTGGATTAGCTAATGGCTCAAATCCGAACATTTTAGGGCTGGTTGGTTTCCGTATGGTCACGCTCAGGGAGAGTCAACTTCGCTGGTTGCCCTTTTACTTTGCCAAAAAAAGATCTAGATATGTATTTGTTCCTTTTCTTTTCCTTTTGGTTTTTTGATTACACACACAAATTAACTAAGTCACACAATGCATGCAAAAAACGCCTTTTAAAAAATTCAAAACTATTGAAATTCATGAGAGCAAAAATTAAGAACAGGAGTAGGGAGCTTTACCGAAAAATCATGACATGCGGAGTAATGTGTATTAATTTGTGGGTTTCTGCTGACTTAGGCTGTGTTCTTTTGAACTTAACTTAAATATGAAAATTGTCTTTATTTGAATTTTTTTCGCATTTGTTAGTTTTGTGCCAAACTTTTTTGGGTTATTGATTCGTCTCGACGAGAGGAATCGGAAAAATAATAATAATTTTTTTTTACTTTTACCCAAATATTTTGGGAAATAACCACTTTTTAGTAAAAAATTTGACTCTTTAGTGAATTTCCAATTTTCTTCTTAGGCCCCGTTCCGTTAATGTTCTTTTTTGTAAGTACTTATTTCTCGCTTTATGAGATAGATAATTGTAGGAAAGGTCAATGGATGCGACTGTTAACCGTTTGACTATCTAATGGGCATGCGACACGTGTACTCATCATTCGCGGGGTTGACGGTTTGACCGACGAACCCTAGCTCGCCATGTGGCGCCTCAGTCGCGCAACATGTGGCCCCGCGCGAAGGAGCCTTGCGCTACCCATCGCTATGCAGCGCCCATGTGAGGGTCGCGAGCTCATATTCCTCCCTTAAGGAGAGAACTGTGTTTATTCAGGTGGATGCTTGGCGCGGTCCCAATCTAATGGAGATGCTAACGCGGTTTAACCAAGATGCATGAGCAACTTGCCTAGACTCTTACGTTAGCTCCGGCCTTTAGGTAGGACCCGAGGGGCCCCTTGAGGCTTGGCAGCAGTATTGGTGTGACCGAACAAGTAACGACCTTGCCCATCGGGAATGAAGGGGATCTAATGGCTTGGTGGCTATAAAAGAAGAAGAGGATCTCCGTGAATAAGAGGATACGCTTACCGTCAAACTTGTGGTCATCGAGAGAGTAGCGACACCTCGGCGGTCAGGGGGTACAGAAGGGACATGTGTCATTTTATTAGCGCGCCACTTAGCGCCCGAGCATTAGCTCGTGTGGTTTATAAATATGAAACGTCTCTTTATTGAATCCCAGAGATTGAGCTCATTGTGAACAATCCCTAGAGAGAGAAAGTTGGTGAGCACTGATTCTAAAGAGGTCTTATCCTCTTTTAGGGGCTCTATTGTCTTTCTTTATTGTGATTTTTGGGTTTGGGTCTCCACTGCCTAATCCCTTTCTGTTCACCCCTACTCTCTTCTTCACCCTTCTAGATCACTCCTCTCATTCCTTTCCATTGACTATTCCAACCTTTCTGGCACATCTATTCCTAAGGGGTATTTGTCCATTCAGAAATCGGACCTATCCTACAATCATCTACTCCCTCCATCCCATAAAGTTTGACACTTTCACTATTCTAGCCTTATAAAAAAATTAACTATATCTTTTAACCCATAATGTTTTTTATAAGTAATATGGATCTTGTTTGATAGAGTTTAATTTGTTCTATCTAGCCTTACAAAGTTCAAAAAATTACCTAAAACATTATGGATTGAAAGACATATGCAATTTTAAAGTAGCACGCATTCCTGAAAATGCCAAACATTATGGGACGGAGGGAGTATATTACATTAGAGAACGTTTTTATAAAATGTCTCACTCACAACTGCATGTCTTACGTGGCACATTGAAGGGTTGTGATTGCTATCCAAAATTGAGTTTGATCCAAGGGTTAAAAACTTTTCGTATGTCCTTTTCAAATTTCAAAATCCCATATCAACAGGTTTCCTTTTACTGTACATTGTATGGTTGATTTAATTTTGGGTCAAATTACGTATGGATCGACGTGCTTTCAGGCATGGGTAAGGCTCTAGTTTTCTTACAATGCATCACCTTTAATTTAAAAATAAATACTTATTTAAAAAATAAGTATTTATTTCTCTTACCAGAATGGTGTCTTAGGCCCAAATAGTTTGCAATTTTTAGTTGACCATATTGAGTAGTCCTAACTCCGATGGTCTCACTTATTAACACAAGTTTCCTCATGCTGCTCATTGCTCATTAAAGACTCGTTTGAGATAAGTAAATAAATAAAGATTGAACAGTCTTAAAATATGTTTGAACAAGTCATTACTCAACTCGTGATTGGCTCGATTAAACTCGTTTGAGATTGATTTGCTCGATAAACATGTCCAACTAAAACCTATTTTAAAACTCGTTCAGTATTCTAACCAACCTTGATCACTCCATTATTCGGGTCATTTATCAACCCTACCCGTCATCAGTTTTTGGTTCCATATTCCTAGTCTCTTAAAATCTTGATTAATTTTTCCTCTCTACACCAACAAGCCTAGTTATGTTAACAAGTTTGTAGAAAATATCCAAATAATTGACCAATTTTGGGTTACATATTTTTATAGGTTATTCAATTTTTTTTGGAACAGAGTAACAGCCCTACAGCCAAGCCCCTAGATGGACCTGATTGCGCAATCCAAATCTCCAGAGAAGCTGGCGCTACCACACCAGTCACGGCTTTTCACTTACTGCAAGGCACTCATTCTATAAAAAATCAAACCCTAGACCTTGAGGAGTACTCCCAAAGCCTGGACGTTATTCATTTTGTTTTGCCTTTTGTACAAATATACAGATCATTTGTAGCATGGATATATTTTCCTCGTAGCTTGACTTGAAGAACACCCTCTCTCTCTCTCGCTCGCTCGCTCTCTGCTATTTACGTATGTATAATGTCCCCACGACACACGTCCAACGTTTGTTTGATTGATTGTTTTGTAGCAAATAATGCAGGGTTTTAGGAAGCCGTTGAAAAGATACGCAGGGGCACATGCAGACTGAACAGTTAGACCGAGACTAGTAGATATATATATATATAGCAAGACTGTTATATGGAAGGTAGTCATTCCCTATGAGTTCTTTAGATCAATAATTGGGACTGTAGATGCATGCACAATATCTGTCTTTGGTTCCTGTGTTAAGAAACAATGCCATTTACTAATTAATAAATAAGCGATCCACAGTTTTGGTTGTTTCGGGTGTTTTGGCTTCTTTTTGGTATTTTCGGTCGGTATCTTGCCTTCTTCGGGTTTTGGTTCACGGGTGGTGTTTTTTTGCCGGTGTGCCCGTTATCCGTTTAATCTTTGTAATCTTTTCAAAGATTAATAAAATCTTTTTCGCTGAGCAAAAAAAGTAAATAAATAAGCGATCTGTTTATCAACAAATTTACCAGACACAATTTTGTATGCAGTTATTTTCTTACGGCAAAGATGATAAACGAGTTGAGCGAGACGAGCAGTGAATTGTTTTAGTTTGGTTTAAAATCTTAACTTGGTCCTATGAACGAGGTTAAATGGATCCAATCACGAGTCGATCTCGTCTATATTGACTTTTTATATACATCATAAGTTGAATGAGGAGATTAATAAACGGTTCAATTCAACAAAAGACTAATAAAACGTTAAAACTTAGTTTGAAAGCTCAATGAGTAGGAAAAACACCTCGAATGAGCTCTTAACCAGTCATCACAAACTCGTACTTGAGTAGCTTGATTCATTTATTAGCCCTGGTTCTTTAGTTGGCAGTCCAACAAAGAAACCAGGGCTAAGTTGGCAAAATGGTTCTCCAAGCAGGGGCAATCGTACATGCGAGAAAAAAATATAAATACACATGTATAATAACGTAAATACATTAAAACTCAAAATAACGTAAATACATAAATCGGTTTAACTAATAAGATCGATCTTGATGTATGTGTCTTGTTTTTTTTTATTGTTCATCTTTTTTTTTTCATTCATCACAACTAGACGAATTCGGTTCAAGGGCTTTCATGTTGATTTTTCTAGTCAAAAAACAAAGAATTAGAAGTCTAGAATAACAATAGGGGAAAGACATACCAACAACTTAGATTTCACCAAAATTAATGAGGGTTTCCAAAATCCCTTCTCCTCCGTTGCTATTTTCTCGAAATTGCCTTTGAAGTCTTAACAATTGGGGATGTTTGTGCCAAGAGAGAGGGAGGGGGTTTGGTGTGCCATTGAGGTTTTAGAGCAAAAAGAAATAACACTGTAAAATACTAAACTCGTCTAATGAAATGTGGAAGTTTATTACTTGAATATTCACAATATTAACCCTCTAGTTTTATGTTTTGTTATATTTTAACATTTAGCCTTTAGTAATTAATGTTGGTATCCTTGTATTTCAAATGTTACTATTATATATATATATATATATATATATATTTTTTTTTTCAAAATTCTACACAGGGGCGAGCCTATATACTTTCACAAGAATTTATTTATTTTTACATATAATAGTAGTGTTTTGTTTTTCCTTGCAGGGGTGACCGCCCCTACTGGCCCCTCCCTAACTCCATCCCTGCCTCCAAGAGGTCTAGATCTAGAGATCGAGCAAACTTAAAGAAACCGGGGCTAAGTTTTAATCATGCAAGATCTTGGGGCAATAAATTAAGAGCTGTCTCCTTTCTCACCTACTATTGCCAAGCATACTCCCTTTTCTCAGACAAAGAGAGAAAGAAGGGAAGTTTTCTGGTGAATTTATAATAATAAGTCCCTTCTTGAACACAAACATTAGTTGGCATCCCAATAGCACATAAGTGCGTTTAATATTATAGTAGAAGTTGAACCACAAACTATGTGGATTGACTAGATGTTCTACCCACTCATAAAGGCTATGCCCATGTTCCAAAAACAAGAAACATTCAATAACTAGACTTCATTAGTGGAGGAGGGATCCAATATTTGATCTTCAATTAATAACAAAATTGGGGATCGAGGTCCCCTCATTTGTTTATATCAATGCATGAATTCCATAAATGACATGAAAAGAGGAAGTGCTACAATGGACATTTTTGGTCTACTATTAATTGCATGTGTATCTATATATAACCCTTTGAATTGTCTTGAATTCATAGCACTTTAATATACCATTTGCATATGTAATTCGATGACATGTACTTAACAATTCATGAACCCTAAACTCATTGACTTAGAAGGCTTTGTACAGGGTATGGTCGCGATTTATTATATGTAGCATTGAACTTTGCATCCACCAAATGATGTGGTTATGTGGAACTTGCCACTGCTCATCCGGACATCTACCGAGACTCTCTACCTGAGCCTAGCCTCAAAGCTGACCAAAGCCAGGCTGGGGTGTCACAATTTGCCTATAAGAAGAGATCCTTACACGAAATTCTCTCAGGAATTAAAGGTTGTTTAGTATCCATTTTGAATGTGTAATATGTATTTGTAGTTTGTAATAGAGTGTTATTTCAGTGGTTAAACTTTCTAAGAACAGTCATTTTGTGTATATATTACCAAAGATTAGGTATGTCTCCAGCTATCCCCACCCAGTCCCCATCAATTAGGAATTACATGTGCTCTGTTATTGTTATTATTGTAGTGATTATCTACTTTTTTTTGAACGGCGGAAAAAATTATTAATTTTTGAAAACAAATTACAAAGATTAAAAGAACCCTAAGCAGCATCAAGTTGGAAAAGAGAAAACCCACGAGAGGAAACAACAAGATCCATCAATCATATGCCAATAAGGACCCAAATGGAGAGAATAACAATCAAAAGTTGACAAGGGACCAACAATGACTCCCAAATCAACACCCAAAAGAGACACCAAAAAAGAAACACATCCCACCCAAAACCTAAGAGCAATGCCGGCCCTGACAATTGGGTTGCCCTAGTCCAACCTCATGCTTTGTTGCCCATTTACAATTAAGTCATACAAAATAAAAGAAATATACAAGTGCAAAAAAAAAAATCAAAATTACATTGTTCTTTTAGCTTGAATAACATAAAAAAATCAACATCAAAATATAAACTCCAGTTTTAGTGTTTTATGATTAGCACGATCCGATTCAAAGAAATTAAATTCTCCTTACATTTTTTGAAGCAAAATTTTCAATTGAGTTATCATAATTTACTTATCCAATAATTCGGGGCCCGTTCCGCTAACTTTTGATTTTGGACTTTTAATTAGTTGATATATGTCAGGAGAATGATCTATCTCGAATAGTGTACAAATTTTAAAAAGTCTCAAATGCCCAAAAATGCTCTTAGTAAAGCTACATAGCTCCGCCCTTGGCCTCATTTCACTTGAGATCATAGCCAATCTCTTTAATCCATCTTGCGAAATGATTGTTTGAAGGTAAAAATAAAAACTGTGTTAGCTCGCTTGATTTGTTTTAGCTATGACTTTTTTTTAATCTAATGTAAGAACATATTACTTGTAGATTACTGTTGTGTTTGTTAAAACGAAAATTTTCAACAAAGTAATTTGATTTTCTCAATGTTATGTATTGGGAGGAAAAGAAAAAAGGTAGATCAAAGTGGAGGAAAAAACATAAAAGTGAAGGAATTGAACCAAGTCCACCGAGAACTTCAACTGCTTGTGATTACCACTACACCAAGGAAATCAACTATGCTACTGTGGGAAACTTTTTGACATATATATATGTTACTGAAATTTTTTTTTTTTTTGGTTGCCTTAACCCGGGGGTTGCCCAAGCCCGAGGGCTTGCGGGGCTTACCCGTTGCCGGCCCTGCCTAAGAGACACCAATGAGTCAATCATTGGAGTGATTATCTACTACAATGCAACCAAGAACACGTACTTCAGTAGGTAGTGAATTTTGTGACAAAATACAGGGCCATTTCTAATTAATGCCACAGTTGGAACAAACAATGTTGTTGTGCTATTTGATCATTTAACATCACATGCAAAAAGTACTAGATATATATTACTGGTAAAAAAAATTAGTGAAAACGAATGATTTCATGCTAAAAAACCTCTCCCCTTGGGCTCTTCTCCTCATCTCTCTCTACCTCTCTAACGCCTTATCCCTCCCTCTTCGCCTTCCCCTTTAACCCTCTTTTTTCTATTATTCACAAAACTGAACGGCGTGATGATAGTGAGATGGTGGTGACAGTGGTCTTCGGTGGTGGTGCTGGTCATTTTGCTGGGTTTTGCCGGAGCTTGTGGCTGTCTACGGGTGGGCTTCTCCAGATTCGTCTTTTGTGTGCTGATTTCGGCCAGCGGATCATCTTTGGGGTTTCTCGGTCGCCGGAGAGTAGTTTTGGTAAGATCCGTTCCGTCTGGTATGGCTCTGTTCCTTTGTCTTCTCCGTCTCAGATTTGTTTTTTTTTACCCCATTTCCCTAGCTGTTTTGCTCCCCTTCCCTCGGCCGTTAGTCGGCCCGCTTGTTCCCGGTCAGAGGTTCTGCTGGGTTCTCTGACTTTCGCTTAACGGCTAGGGTCCTTTCGGGTTCTGATGGAGCGGTCAGCGTTGGCTCCCACCGTGGCCGTCATTGGGCAGCCCGGTTCTCGCTTAACGGCTTGGTGTGCAGCTTTCGCGGCAGTTTGGGTTTGCTGGTTTTGGTTTTCTTCATCGTGGGTGGCCGTGGTGGCTTGGTGGATGTCGGTGGTGAATTCTGGTGGTGGTGGTTGCGCTGTGCATGGCAGGTGGAGGTGGCTCTTGGGTTAGGTTTAGGGTTTTCTTTTGGGTTGGGTTTTCTTTGTTGTATTTAGGCTTTTAGGCCTTTTGGATTTTCTGTGCCAAATATTGTATATTTGTGCTTATTTGGCCCTCAGGTGTTGCATTGGGCTCATCCCTTTGCTTTAGTTCCAACTTTTGGTTGGATACTTTTTTCATCCCCTAATAAAATGCTATTTTACCGTTAAAAAAAAAGAGCCTATTACACAATAGGAGGTGGTCTCACTTTAAATTGCAAAATAACTATTATGACTCATAACTCTAACCCACTTTATACGTGGACCCTATGTGAATATAGAAGACCAACCCCATTGGGTGCTTGGATTTGATGGATCCCCACCTTATAAAAATGAAATGGAATCTCCTTCATCCTTTTTTGTCCTATATACATGGTCAATTGTTCAATACTCCCGGAGCACACATTGCCATGAAGTACTCCTTACCATTAAAAGATCGCCACCACATAATGTTGATGATTTCTTGTCTCCCAACCACACCGAATTCTGAAAGTGAATAATAGTGTATCCCGGCCCTATTGCAAAATTTGTCGCAACGTAAAAAACATGTCCCCTCATCCCAAAATTTGTCGCAATGTAAATAATTGGGAGTACCATGCACATATAGGAACAACACGTGGTACTCTGGAAGGGCTGAATAATTAACTCTATAATCTATATACAAGTACACTTACACACCTATACATGTATATAGCTGCAAAGTTTCTATCTAGGGAGAGGCCTCTCGCCTCTCCTCCTTTTTGGGTAGGTTGTGAAAAGGAAAGCCACCACTATTTGTAGGGTATCCGGAATCTATAAAGGTTGGATGAGGAGTTGGAATCCACTAAAAAGGGGGAGGTGTACTTTGGGAAGAAAACACTTGGGGGATTTTGGAGAGAGAGAGGAGGGACACATGGCTCCCAAGTTTTGACAACCTCGGTTTTCTTTAGGACGTGGAAAGATGGAGTCCACTTGAAAGTCTAGGCTAAATCGGACAGTCCCTCTATCATTGGTGCCCTTAATTAACTGAAATAAACTACTTTTTAAAGTCTTTTGTATGAGCTTCAATTATTGGGGGGGATGAAGAGGAAAGAGTAACCCCTCAATACACCAAATGCAAACCAACTCTCTCCTGCTCTCCTAAAAACCCTTTTCCTTTTTGCTCTTTCTTTTCACGACTTTGTCTTTATAAAGATTTTTTTTTATATGTTTGATATGCATGGCAAGTAATTAATTTAAGAAAATATTTTTTTATTTGAGTAGTTTGAGTTATTAGTCGCAATGATCAATGCGCTATCTCTGAAAGGAAAAAGAGTCATTTGCGATACGAAAAATAATCTAAAAGCTACATTTATGAATCGGCCGAAGTCTTTACAAAAAAAAATTGCATGGTATGCGCCCAAGAGAGGTAGTTAATTTGATCGCGGAAAAGTATAGAAGTAAAGTTGTAATGGTGTTGATCACTAGAGAGGGATACTAGGAAGGAATTTGCGCGGGGCAGAAGATCGAGCTTAGGAAGGTGAAATGGGAGAATTTGCAAAACCAATAATGGAGAGAGAGAGAGAGAGAGAGAGAGAGAGAGAGAGAGAGAGAGAGAGAGAGAGAGAGAGAGAGAGAGAGAGAGAGAGAGAGAGAGAGAGAGAGAGAGAGAGAGGGGATATAATTAGGGAAATTAACTGCTTTTGACCTTAATGGAAAAATAACAATCAATGAGGAGAGCCATATTGAAAAACAAAATTGTAAACTTGCAAAACTTTAGGGTGATTCAAAAGTTAGGGGATGCATTGGCCGTTATTTGGTAGATCCCTCTTCTAGAATTCTACTAGTGAATATTTATTTTATTTTTTTTAAATTTATATCAACTTGTTTGCTGCAGCTTTGCTTTCCTTATGAGACATGCTATAAGAGTAACTTAAACTAGGAAATTTGATAATTTAAGTATTCTAGTTTGAAATTTGGGCTTGGTTGTATATTTGGGTTTCGGACAATGCTTGATTGATTAATTTTTGGGCTTCCGTTTTAGATCTTAGGTGGTTGGGCTTCAGCTCACTTGGTGTATTTTCCAACTTTTGGTTGGATTCCCTTTTTCCCTCTCCCTGTTTTTAATAAAAATTTTGCCAATAAATAAAATAAAAAAAAACTTTTGCTTTTAGCTAATGAACACTTCTAATTGTAAAGTGATGCTACAATATACATGTTTCTAAAATAGAGAAATTATATATGTCATTGGGTTATTATCAGCTAGCTTATAGTACTAGTTTACATCCTCCCATAAATTCCTAAAATTGATTGTAATAACAACATGACATTCCGATATACAAAAATACTTTTTCATTCCTTGTTAATTTTAAGTCGTTAATTTCTTTTTATTTTCTACACCAAAAAGTTAGAGAAAGAGACGACCGACTATAACCAACCACCCTAAGTGTGATTACAAAATCTTCAAACGTAGCTCGCTTACGTACCGAATATTTTCATATACACCTCGGCAGGCAATGTGAGTCACCAAAATCATTCCCAACATGAAAATGGAATATTACTTAATTAATTTGTGCGAACACATCATGGAATATTACCATCCAAAAATATATGCAGGGTTTTATACAGTAACTAGTGATGCCTGTGCCTAAAAGCACGTTAGAGTGGACCTGGGAATCCTGCAGGGCGGATCCCTGTAGGGCAAATCTCAGTTGTCCGTGAGTGTTTTTAATGATCCGGATACAAATGAAGCTTTTCCGGGAAGAGTAAATCCGACCCAAAAAAGTTTCATTATAATTCGAATCGTTGAAAACACTCATCGACGGCTGTAATATGCACTACACGTCCTGTAGTGCACCCTGCACTACAGGATTTTCGGGTCCTGTTAAAGTGTATCATAGTGTCAGCTTAAATAAATTGTTCGTGCTACGCAACTACTCGACGGGTTGCAATCTTCACTAAGCATCACTTACCATTTTGAGATATTTTTCTATTTGATCATATAAAGCAACATCTCTATTATAAAACAGAAGGGTGTGGGGACAAGTTGTTGGAACGGTTTAGATTCATTTGATCCAAAGGCTGTAGTGCATCCTCTCACTTCCCGGTTAAGTGCCCATGGTTTTCACCTAAATCACACAACTGCCATCCCCTTCAAACCGGGATGCGTAGTGCCGCAGGCACGGGCTAGCACTAGTTATTTTACATAGAGATACATTGCCTAAAAAGTTAGGACGGAGGAATAGATTTATTAGGAAAAATTTCTCTGTATCTTTTAGGAGTAAAAAAGAAATGATCCGATGGCTATAAATTTAACATGAAATGATCTAACGGTTGTAGATGTTACTTTCATTTGAGTAAAAAAGAAATGATCCGATGGCTATAAATTTAACATGAAATGATCTAACGGTTGTAGATGTTACTTTCATTTATATGTCTAGACATTTTCAACAGAAACTGCTTCATTTGTTCTCGATATATATCCAAGAGATCACCCCAAGCGTAGGGTATAAGCGTCCAATTGAAGCATAATAATCCGGAAGTCCGGGATCGTACCCATAGAGATAACTAATACGGCTTGATGGATTGTAGATGCAAGTATGGTTTCCGGCTTTTAGTCAGCCAACTTGGTTTTTCGTATGCGGTGGAAAGTAAAAAGGCTAAATTAAACGAGAATAAACTAGATAAAACGAAGGTTAGGTCTAGGAATCACTAACGCCCACGACTCAAGCAAACCACATTTTTCACCCAAATACACGGTTTTACCCGGAAGATAAGAAGGTTCGAAAATCAAGCTAGCTATAGAATTCATTTAGCAAACACCTCGAACGACAGAGCTCCAAGCATCATGTGTGGTAAGTAGGCGAAGCTCTTACCTACACATGATCAAGGAGGTTATCACCTCGGTAATTTGACAAACAAATCCAAGCCCCACATCAATTTTCAAAACAAAGTTGCAAACTTTTTGGTGAAAAATGTAATTTTTACTCAAGCCATGGGGTGCTAGTCATCCCATGACCCAACCTTGAAAACTACTCACACATATCTATGGAGATAAGAGCAAGCAAAAATCTACTTAGCATAAGTGTAAACACAAGCCTAAAAGAAAATTAGATGGAAAGATAGATCGGGAGATAATAAACAACTTTAATTAAGGAGAGAGTAGCAAAAATTAACTTACAAGAGTTGAAAATGCAAAAATTAAGGGCTGAAAAATAAGAACACTCAAGAACACTAAGAACAATTTGAAATCCTAGATCTAGATCTAAAAATGGGTACATTTCTGTCCAAGTCGTGTAATGGTGATATCACGGGGGTATTTATACTCCAAGGTACGCGCATGGGATATTCCTAAAAGATGCTCTGAAGATCCCCTTGTAAGCTCTCGGTACCGATGGTGCTTGACAATTTCCTAGTCCTAAAATAATGGGTTGCCCCAGGCGTAGGGCGGAGACCGATATAGCACAATATCCGATAAGACCGGAGTCGAATCCACTAAGGACGGTGAAGTGTGTGCTGTGGAACCTCGGGTTGTAATATTTGAAACGGCTCTTAGGTAGCCACCCCTTGTTGGTTTGATTGAGAGATAAACTAAAACACGAAATTGATTAACTATTCAGATAATTAAAAGGAGGTACGGTCGAAGGATTCATAACACTCGTAATCAGTCCGGATTAGCCTGCTCCATTCAATGTTCTTAAAAACTTTTAACTTTAGTTTAGAAAAGATACCCCGAAAGATGCGAACCTTTATGGTCGCCGTATACCCATGCGCAGCGAAGAACGAGTTTTGTTCCCCCATTCCCCGGTTCACATGGGCTCCGGCGATGCCCCGGGTTCGTCTAACGAATGTTCTTATTAACCTAAAATTACTTTTTCATTATTTAAAAGCAGGAGCAGTACCCGAACTGATCACGGCGTGCTAATCACCCCGCGACCCTACCTATAAGACTACTCACTCATTATTATGAAAGAAAGAAAAGAAACCCTAGATTGCATCATGCTTCTATTACGGGAAAAAGAGAAATTAACGAAGGATACCAACTAATTGAATGCCAATAAACAACTTTATTGAAGAACAAATATTAAAACGAGTTACCGGAATGTGAAGATCTGAACAGAACTTGAAAGCTTGAAAGGAAAATAACTCTGGAAAGAAAGAACGGAAAAAGAAAGCTGCTACGTAAAAGTTTCAACCCTAAAAACGGAGTTTGGGGGTATTTATACAAGTCCCCGAATAAAAAAGGAATAAAGAATAAAGAAAGAATAAACAATTGAAAGACGAAAACCAAAATTCTCCGTTGTGGATCTCGGTATCGATACGGGGATTGGGTGTATCGATACCCAAGTTTCTGTTAAGCCTCTGAATTGGTTTAAGCCCATTTGTATTGATATGGGCAAGGCCAGCATCCATACCACATACACTAATGGCATCTTCCGAGCCTTGCATGGGATTTGGTCACCGATGTCACCCAACGCCACACGCACTCCGGCTTGACTTCTCATGACGACGTCCAAACCGGTCTCAAGGCCTTGCAATCCAATCTTGGCATAAAATCCGCCTTATTACCTGCGAAAATAACAAAAACACAAAACAAAGGAAAGAACGGCATCAAGTGGAAAATAGAATAAACCGCACCTCTAATGCGCTAATTCGCCCTACTTAGGCGCTCATATCTATGATATCACGCGCCTATCAGATGGCAATGGGCTTAAAATGCTGATAAGGTCTCGGTACCGATGTCTCCAATCTTAGCCATCGATGCCAAGCTGTTTAGTGGCTGACAGGAGATAAGAGCTCGGTACCGATGTCTCCAATCTTAGCCATCGGTACCGAGAGCTTATCTTCAGAACTTGGACTTGCTTGGCTGCCTTGGCTTGGCCATGCCATCGGCTTGATCTTGGCCTTGCTTTGCCTTGGGCCATCGGGCCACGCTTGGGAACGGGCCACGCCTTGCTCGCTCATGCCTTGCCTTGGACAATCTCGACAAGCTTTGGGCCTTGATTGCACTCAAGTGCCATCCACAGTGCCAAGGACGGCTTATTTGCACGATTTTCCTGTCAAGACTTGCAAACACCTTTATGCGCAAAAGTAAACGAAAACAACTAAATTAACAATGAAATTAGACTAAACTAGAGACCTAGCGCACCCAACATTGCATTCTCGGGTGCTTATCACACCTCCCAACTTGAGGTTTGCTAGTCCCTAGCAAATAAAACACGAAAACTTGAAAACTAAAAACTTTGCAATTCATCCGCTATCACAACTTAGGACATGCTCAACATTGTAAACCAACAAGAGTTTAATCAATCCGGCTTTTTATTTCATTTCTGCAACTCACAGTTTCAGCATCAAACCAAATAAGCTAAGTATCAAGCAAGTTAAGAGCAAGCTAAAAAGATTTGTGTCCTCAAACAAGGGGAGATACGGGACACGACACCTTGCGAATTCAGACTAAACCATATCCACCGAAAGAAGTGCTTGACAGGCAGGCAATAGCGAAAAAGGAAAACTATGCCTCAAACAACTAAAGCACTTTATTCAACAGAATTGAAAACTACCAGATGATGGATAACGAAAGGAAAGCAAGCTATACAACCAATTATGCAAATATCAGACAGTCAATCATAAAGGAATCCAAGCGCGCAAAAGATCAACTAAGGATTTTTTCAAGCTTGTAATGACCTTGGTTAAAATGAAAAGGGTTAGCAAAAATGGGCGACGGTCTATTACTAGCTTGGTCATCTACCCAAATGACCGCCGCCAACAAATGGAATCAACCAAGTCAAGGGCCATCCCTGCCAAACCAAAATCAACTAACTACTAACTAATGAGAAACTACTACCACCAACCCCTTCACAACTAGTCACCATCCTCATCCGGCTTCCCACGGTATTGAGCCTCGAGTTCCCCCTTTTTATTGAACTTTTTTCCTCTCGAATGAATGCTAGCCCATAAGCCAAACCAATTCTCTCATAAAAATATTCAACCCTCTTTCGAATTCACTTTTTCTTTTTCATAGTATTTCTTTCATTCTTCTTTTTTTTTTCTTTTCTTTTCCTTTGAGAAATCGGGTCATTTGAGGTGAGATTAGTAGTAAGAGAGATATTGGAGACAAATTTTGGGGCTTTTTGGAGAGGAAGATGAAAATTTGGGTCTTTAGCTTTTGTAGTAAGGGAGGAAAGATAGGAAATCATGTATCAATTTTTCGCCTTTTCACTTTCCAACCACTTCTATCACATTCACACCACCTCCAAATCTCCTTGAACAATGAAAACTCATCTCAATCATCCCTCTGAACAACCGGTTACCTAGGTTAAATCAAAGAGCGGGAGAAATAATAGGTTGCAAAATAGGATTAGGTGACACATATGTGGTGTAATCATGCAAAGAATGCCTTATATCTTCTCCTAAGTGCACTTTGGATTCCAAAATGATTAAAAATTGACATTCAAACACAAATAGAGATAGACATGCGATTATTCACCTAACTACGAGCATTTTATTGAATTGAAAAGGTGGGGATATGGCCAAAGCTTGCTCAAAAACTTAACTCAAAACCTAACCGTTCAATTCTTAATCAATCATGCAAATTGAGAAGCACCAAATTCTTAGGATTGCTACGAACTCTTGCCAACTAACAATTATTGAGCATGCAACAAGTCACGAAAGAGGGCTAAAAACATGACAAAAGGAAAGAATTGCAAGTTAAAAACCTTTATTTATTTTTGAAATTTTCAATTTTCTCATTTTTTGGATTTTTCAATTTCTATTGTTTTTGAATTTTCAAATTTTCAAAATTTTCACAAAATCTAGCAACTAGCAACCAAATAGCACATAAGCTAACCCCTCCCCCCAACTTAAAGCGATGCTATGCCCTCATAGCATTAAGAACAAGAGCGAAGGAAGGAAAGAGTGCGCGAATGTACCGTCCAAGGGGAATGTCAACCCCTAAATACCTCGACCAAGTAGAAGGATTTCATGTCATTTGCTTGCTCCAGTCTGTATAGATGCTTCCAGGGGTTACTCTTTCGGTTTTGCCCACTCGAAACCAAAGCTAGTCACACTGGGCCATATCCAAAGTTTTATCGACTAATAACCGCGGCGCATAGCCGCACCCATGCTTAGGGCTCCTGAATGCCTCACTCACCCCGGCTTTAGACCCAAACTACCAAGGCTGGTGTGGTAGCAAATAAACCCTGCAGAAAACTTAAGAGAAAGACTTTCCACAAAACAAATGACATTAGAAACACCGGCCCGTGTTATCCGGCTTCAAACCAAACCAAAATAAAAATAGAAAACAAAGAAAAACACAAAAGATCATGCAAAATGATTTAGAAAATGCAACACAGAATGCAATGCACCTCCCGATCATCACGCGATCAAACGAGTCATACTTTTCTTCCCATTTCTTACCGGTGGGGTAAGCAATGGGTGGCTATACTAGACCGTTGAGAATTTGTTATGCTAGCGCCCGTAATAAAATTTATCGCTCGACCTCGCCAAACAATGAAGTTCAGCGTCCCCTACGATCAAAACAAAGCAAGATAAGATACAACCTAGCGTGCACTCCAGGCAATATCACACCTCACCCATAGACCTAAGTTGCCACCGATAGGGGCCTATTCAGAGAGCATGGATCATTAACGATAAACTATTACCAAGAAGAACTAATGAAAGCCCTTTACACTAATACTTTGGTGAAATCTTTTGATGTGAAATGTCTCAAAACTTTATTCAAAACATGAAACACAAAACAAAACAAACATGCTAAAATAGAACAAAACATGGCAAAATAAAACATGCAAAACTAACACAAAACACGACAAAGCACAAAAGAAAAAAACATATGTACATTTAGCACGCCATTAATAACTATTAGAAGAAACAGAGCACTCCAAGCTACACTATTTGTCAAAAATTGAACTCGACCATGCCACAAGAAAAAGTACTTTGAGTAAAACAATTGCCGAATTCGTTTTAAAAACTTAAGTTCCACCAAGTGCATAGCCCAAACAAAATCAATTTTCAAGTTGTTGACAAAATCTACAATATAAGGATGATAAACCACAAGAAAATCATCAACACCAAGAAAATCAATTACTTCTATGATTGGTAACTCCTCAAAAATAGGCTCACATGCATCTTGTTTTTCTAACAAAGAGTATAAAGAATCTACCTCAGCATCCATTTCCTTAGCGGTGAGAGGATCAAGGCAAGAAGAACTCGAAGGGACAATTGTAGCTTCCATGGGCTCCAACTCTTCAAAGATTGGTCCATAAGCATCTTGTTTAGCCAACAACGCATACAAGTAATCCACTTCGGCATCCATTTCCTTAGCGGTGAGAGATTTTGCCAACAGATCATCACAAAGAGGGTAACTCTGGACCTCAGTTTCATCAATAGGCTCTGAGGAGCTGTCACAATCTAAACTAACAGTTTCAACCAAGATATATGGCTTAATTTCCTTTTCCATGGCATCCGAGTTAGAATCCTCAAAATTTTCAGACAACTCACAAAATTGGAGCTTTTGGGCTAATTTATCAAGGTAATCCCAACCCTCTTCAGCGTTTTTATCCAGGAATTCATCATTGGACATAAAATCAACTTGACATGTCTCACGATTTAAACCATGGCAAAAGATAGCCAGAAGATTGCCAAGCTCACAATTAAAACTCGACCAAGAGAATACGGAACATTTAAAACGCTCCCAATATTGTGAAAAAGACTCATTATCTTGTTGATAAAAATGAGATAGTTCTTGTAAAAGCATATGAGTCTCATAAGAGGGAGTGAAAGTTTTGAAAAAATGTTCTGTAATCTCTTACCATGTCGATCCTGGACTCAAAGAATAAAACCAATCTTGAGCACTATCACGCAAAGACGCTGAGAATACTTGTAAAATAGTCCTTTCATCGTTAGCAAAAACTTTCTCAAGATCATCAATATGCGAAAATGGATTTTCTGAGGCCAAGCCATAAAATATAGGAAATGACACTGAACAATCAAATTGTTTTGCATACCTTCCATAGCACCTTGCAGAATAGGCCATAGTACCTCTTTCTACTCAGAGTAAACAGACATACACAAGCTACTAACTAACAAACTAACTAACTAACAGCAAACTAACAGACCGGAGGGGCTAGGCCGCCACCTCAACTCAACAAATAGAAAGTGCGAGGGGTTATGTCACCACCTCGGCTCAGCAATGCAGATTAAATTAAGCTAACTAAACTAACTAAGCAAGTAAACTAACTAACTAACTAACTCAATATCTACTCCGGCTTCGTTACACCTCAGGTTTGGCATAAAACCAGGTTAGAGGTATCCACCGAACTAGATACGAGCAACTAACAAATAAACTACTAAACTACAACTAAAAGAAAGAAGCGGGATACTCACAATGGTTTGTCGAGCCTCCATAAAGCCATAATAAGAAATCCCCGGCAACGGCGCCAAAAATACTTCGTTTGTTCTCGATATATATCCAAGAGATCACCCCAAGCGTAGGGTATAAGCGTCCAATTGAAGCATAATAATCCTGAAGTCCGGGATCGTACCCACAGAGATAACTAATACGGCTTGATGGATTGTAGATGCAAGTATGGTTTCCGGCTTTTAGTCAGCCAACTTGATTTTTCGTATGCGGTGGAAAGTAAAAAGGCTAAATTAAACGAGAATAAACTAGATAAAACGAAGGTTAGGTCTAGGAATCACTAACGCCCACGACTCAAGCAAACCACATTTTTCACCCAAATACACGATTTTACCCGGAAGATAAGAAGGTTCGAAAATCAAGCTAGCTATAGAATTCATTTAGCAAACACCTCGAACGACAGAGCTCCAAGCATCATGTGTGGTAAGTAGGCGAAGCTCTTACCTACACATGATCAAGGAGGTTATCACCTCGGTAATTTGACAAACAAATCCAAGCCCCACATCAATTTCCAAAACAAAGTTGCAAACTTTTTGGTGAAAAATGTAATTTTTACTCAAGCCATGGGGTGCTAGTCACCCCATGACCCAACCTTGAAAACTACTCACACATATCTATGGAGATAAGAGCAAGCAAAAATCTACTTAGCATAAGTGTAAACACAAGCCTTAGAGAAAATTAGATGGAAAGATAGATCGGGAGATAATAAACAACTTTAATTAAGGAGAGAGTAGCAAAAATTAACTTACAAGAGTTGAAAATGCAGAAATTAAGGGCTGGAAAATAAGAACACTTAAGAACACTAAGAACAATTTGAAATCCTAGATCTAGATCTAAAAATGGGTACATTTCTGTCCAAGTCGTGTAATGGTGATATCACGGGGTATTTATACTCCAAGGTACGCGCATGGGATATTCCTAAAAGATGCTCTGAAGATCCCCTCGTAAGCTCTCGGTACCGATGGCAATGGGCTTAAAATGCTGATAAGGTCTCGGTACCGATGTCTCCAATCTCAGCCATCGATGCCAAGCTGCTTAGTGGCTGACAGGAGATAAGAGCTCGGTACCGATGTCTCCAATCTTAGCCATCGGTACCGAGAGCTTATCTTCAGAACTTGGACTTGCTTGGCTGCCTTGGCTTGGCCATGCCATCGGCTTGATCTTGGCCTTGCTTTGCCTTGGGCCATCGGGCCACGCTTGGGAACGGGCCACGCCTTGCTCGCTCATGCCTTGCCTTGGACAATCTCGACAAGCTTTGGGCCTTGATTGCACTCAAGTGCCATCCACAGTGCCAAGGACGGCTTATTTGCACGATTTTCCTGTCAAGAATTGCAAACACCTTTACGCGCAAAAGTAAACGAAAACAACTAAATTAACAATGAAATTAGACTAAACTAGCGACCTAGCGCACCCAACATTGCATTCTTGGGTGCTTATCAGAAACCGCTCTATTTTATAATATAGATAATATATACTACATACTACATACAACATATATATGTACATGGTATATAATTTGTATGTAGAAAAGGAGGGGAACTTTCTGGCATTGTGGGGAGGCCAGAGGTCACGCTGGCTAGGGATGGTCCCTTAGCATGCGTGTCAAGTGCAGGCAAAATAATACACATGAAGACTTTAGAAAACAGAAGAAACCACGTGTGGGAGCTATGGGGACTTGGCCTTAGATTTAGGGTACCCTACAGCTAGCCACCCAGAAAAGGGTGATCGTTTGTCGTTGGAATACATAAATATTCATACAATGAACATATAGACAAGGGTGATCAAAAAAAAAAAAAAAAAGACAGAGAGACAATGAGACATGGGCTGAGGGCCTACAGGACTAAGTGGTCGTGGAGGCGCTCATGAGAGAGATTGTAATAAACTTTCTTTTTATAACTCAAGTGTCCGGCCTAATTTACGCTCACATCAATTTATCCTGAGAATTATTTCACTCCCCCACTTGCGGGTTCTGACTAACGTCAGATTTATGCAGTCGTTGATGTTATTAAGATTTTACGATAAGTCATGCGAGTTGTCCGTAAATTAATTGGACACTGAAACCACCTGGGATGGTGGCAGAGGCCCACAAGTTATTTGGTGGGATCAAAGGTTGGGGGTTCAAGACGTGCTAATGAAGTCCTCTTGAACCATAGGGCGGCGGCCTCCCGACTCGGGGTCTTAATTTGAACCCCTCTGGCTCTCTCCCTCATGAGGTTCGCTCTGGTCCTAGGTGGGGCAAAGAAAACCTTGCATTGGAATGATCCCGTCCCGAGCACCTACTGCAGGTTTGGAGGCTTTACGGTCACGCCCAGGTTCTGGTCGCCCCTCCATTCTCTTTTGGTCTAGTCAAAAAAAATAAAATCGGGCATCCGATTACTTTTATAAAAAAAAAGACTTTAATTATTCCACGAGTTCAAAATATAACCAAGAGTAGTGTCCTTGTGGACTCATTTACTATTTTAACTCCACCAAAATGCCACTATTATCGCAAGTTCTTACCTCTTTAATCCCCTCATGATATTCTTTTAGGTTTTTTTTTTTTTTTCTTCAATTCACCATCTACAAACTTCTGACGACTCTGTCTTTATACGTACACAATGTGTATGTATCGTTATCGTTATGTTTAATATCTGTGTCTGGTCATTAATAGGGTTGGACTGTGTCACATGGATCTCCCATGTGACTCAGATGCCATTGTTATTTTATGGGGAACAGATGAATAGTTGCAATTTGGAATAGGGGCATTGGTCGGATCCCATTTCAGAAGCACCTGACTTGGCATGACAGAGATTGATGAGAAGAACAACATATAATGAATAGTAGTAATTGGTACACCGTTTGACCACTCCCTTTGTGGTATTGTGCCCATAGATTATAGTCTGGATTTCTAGGGTTTGAGCATAGACCATATGGTCCTTTCAAAAAAGGAAAAGTACAGAGGGTATGATGCATTTTCGGTACGGTGAGCATAAACTGACCGGGACACCTGAGTTATCAGCAAAATTAAAAATGGTGCAGTTTATGATGACGGATATATACATCAAGGCTACGTGTTAATGGTTGGAGTGACGGAGTGGTTTAATTGTATGCTTGTCGATGTCCAATGTACGTGCATTTCAATGTGTAGGTCCATCACGATCATGGCGTATTAATTAATTAAGTCATCAATTTACACGGGCTACTTATCAATGTCCTCTTAATAATTGAAGTTCAATTAGATGAGTTTATATCGATCGATAGCCAACTGATGATTGGAGTCGTGGTGTTAGTTGATAGATCTTACTCGATGAATGACTTAAATCATTAAGATAAAGTGTGCTAGCTTATAGTATTAGAACTAGCGGATGTCTGTGACTAAAGGCACATTGGAATGTATCATAGTGTCAACTTAAATAAATTACCTGTACTACTACGTACCCGACTGCTCTATGTGATAGTTGTAATCTCCACAAACCGCCAGTTACCATTTTGAGATATTTTCTTACTTAATCATATGAGGCAACATTATTTTACAAACTTACGTTAGAATCTAACAACTCTGATAATTGGTTTTTACAAACTTACGCAAGCACACACATAGGTTCAATGACTATGGCCTCCTTATAAATACTAAATTGACCCTAATGATTACCTAAATACAAAATTGAACCAAGATCTAACACGGATGGATGACTCATGCATGCCCTATATATATGTTGCTTGATTTATCTGCAGTGCTTTATGGAGACTGGACCATTGAATTGACGAACGGACAGTTTGGATAGTGCACAACACGGTAATATAGACCCTGTGCACAGAACCATCCCCGTTCCGCTTTAAGGTGGTACGAAAGAACCAAGAAAGTGATGAGAAACGACTTCTTTGAATCCAGAAATAATGAAGTGTAGAAAAGCACTCATACTGACCTGTTTGGGTCTTAGTTAATTCCTTAAAAGAAGATGCACTGGTGGAACTAACGTATGGAAAGGGGGTTAAAAAGAAATGAAGAGGCTCCATTTAAACTTTAAAGTTCCATTACCACTAAGGTAGAAATCAAGTAAATTGAAATAGAAAAAGAAGGTAGCTAGGCCTGAATTTTTTTTTGATTGTCGGATGTACACAAGTCAGCTTACGCGCAACTTAACTCATTCCAAGACCTTAAAACTAATAATAGTATTTAAGCAAATCCCTAGTGGCCTCCAAGAGGTTTTTGCTAGCGGCCGGTGGGAGTAATCCCTGCGAGCTCAGGGTGTAACACTCGTACTTGTTGTTAGGGTTCCACCTTTTTCACAAGCCTACTATATGAAAATTTTAAACAATTAAAAAGTATTGTTAGTGTTATAGTGTAATCAAATACTCTTCAAAGGAGTTCTCCCTTTATACAAGTAGTTAATATTTTTTTGGAGCCCATCTTTCAATTGAACGACTGCAATTTGCGAAAAGTTAACCCAAGTGGTTTGGCCAGCGGATATGACAAAGCAACTAAAGGACTTGCTCTCTAAGAAGCTGCAAGTTGTAATCTACGGAAGTCAAATACATCAAACCTTGGGGTCAATGGAGGTTTGCCTGATTGTTTACTTTAGGGTCTTACAAATTAGTCGAGGTGCGCACAAGCTGACCTGGACATCCTCTTATTAAAAACAATTGCAAAAAAGTTACCATTTGAGTATTTCAGTTACTCTTTCATTGCCATTAAGCTAGACCGGTTAAAGTTAGCACTTCCGAATTTTTAAACGAAAAAGTTTTCTCACTATAATCAATTACTCTTCTAAAAGGGTTCTTTTAAGCAACTTAAGCAATCATTGGTATGTTTTGGAGGTCATTTTGGTCAAGGGAGATATTTTTTTAGAAATGCAGGCAAAGCAAATATAATGAAAAGTATTGTAAGATTAGATTTACTCTAAGAAGTTCTATACATGATGATAGATCTGGTTGTTTTTTTTTTTAACTCCAAACTCTTACTTTTAAAAAACCGGGCCTCATTTCTCTGAGAGAAATACTCCATCCGTCCATATTCTTTTTGTCCCTAGTCTTATTCCAACTGGATAAAAAACTAATTATAACTTTTAATTGGTAATACTATTTATATGCAATATGAATTTTGTTTGACAGATCTCAATGAGCTCTTTTAAACGATATTTTCAAAATCACCTAAAAAATTATAGATTGCAAGATATAATCAATTGAAAAGTGCTACGGACTTCTAAAAGGGACTAAAGAATAGGGACAGAGGGAGTAAGTACTTATTTTTTAAATAAAATGTGATGTATTATGAGGGAATGACCTGTTTCGTAAAGTGGGAAATAAGTCCTTAAAAAATAAAAACCTTGGCGGAACGGGGTCTCACCCTTTGTGATGTGATTATAGCTTCTTTTTTTCTTTTTCTCTTTTTTTTTCTTTTTTTTTTTTGGGGGGGGGGGGGGGGGGGGGGGGTGTAAACTAGACGATATCATAAAAACTGTGATTATAGCTTTTGAAATGCAACTCTCAAATAATACCAAAAATCTAGTTCTCACATAGTCACATGAATGTAACTAAACGAACAATTGCAAGAGATCTCTCTCAACCCTATCTCTCTCTTCCTCTCTTTTAACCCTAGCCACCACAACTCCTCGATCTTCTCCCTTCCCCTCCCCCCCGTGGGTTCCATATCTGTGTGCGGAGGCGGGAGGGGGAGGCCATGGTACTACCGACTCCCTTTCTTTTTTTGTGTTTAATTTGTGTTTTTTTTGTTTTTTTCCTTCCATCTCTTCAGATCTACGACTCGTTGTCTGATTTGTGAGAGGTTTGTCTCTCGTTCAACGAAAGTTATTAGTTTCGTCTTTAGACGAATTTTGTCCACAGATCGGATTTTCTCAATCGAGGTTGTTTTACAACGATATTTGTGCTTCAGCGTTCTATCCCTACACGATGTCTTTGGTGAGGCAACCCGTGGCGGCTTGACAGATCTGTAGTTCTTGGGAGTTCATTGGTGCGTTCATACTTGGGTGGAGTGCATCTGATCGTCTGGGTATTTGGTGTCTTTTATCTTTAACTTTGCACTTTTTCTCGTTTGAGACTCCTAATTAGATGTTAGGTAGTTTAAAAGTGTCACTATTACGTCAGGCCATATCTGGGTTAGGATAAAAGATATCGATTGCCTTATGATTTACTTGTTTTGTATTTGTTTGACGATTAGTTTGGCTTTGTCCAAGTTCTTTGTAATGATCTCTGTTTTGTAAGTGCCGCTGGGCGTTTATCAATACAATCTTATCACTTTTTGACAACAAAAAAAAAAACATAGTCACATGTAGCTTTAATAGTATCAATTTCGAGTTATTTATTTATTTATTGGGGTCATGATTTTTTTGAGTCGTTAGCGCTCATTTTAGGCTTTAGAAATGGTTTGGCCCAAGATCATAACTCCAAGTACGTTGTCCACTTGGGCTTTAAAAGGTTAAACCCGAAAGAATGGAATTAATGGGTTGGGTTTGAAGGCTCCTGTAAGGGCTATTCTAGGCCCTCGTCCAGCCTATTGGTTCGATCGAACTCGCCATATTGCTCAGCTCGTTAAGTTGGTTTGATTTGGGAGAATTCAGATCGATTGGGTATCGGTAAATATATATATATATATATATATATGAATGAAACATGTTTTTTCGTCAAAACCATATACAGAGCATTTTGCTCATGTTAGCTACCATTCTCGAATCAATATAAGTTTTGCAAGTATACTGGCTCGACGAGTCAAATAAAATTCATAACAAAATGATAGGCTCGGGATCAGCCCTAAATGTCCCCCTCACCAACCTTGTTGTGCCTTGGGGAATAGTCGACACCCCCAATGCATGGCATGGTGGTGCTTATATCGAAGTCTAGGTAGATAGAATGGTACCTTGCCAACTAGAGTTTAATTCAACAACGTACTTCCTCCGTCCTAATTTGTTGTGTATGTATTGACTTTCTCTAAATTTAAGAGAACATCATAATTACATTGACTTTTGATCAATTTTATCATTTTATCCCTTTTGACATAAAAGTAAGAAAAAAAATTTAAAAGAAAAACCCAAATAATGGTATTGGAGCCAAATCCAAAAGTAGTAGTCTAGTCTTGTCATGTCAAGTTTAAAATTTGAATTTGTGAGGGAGAAAATGGGGGGTAAAATGGTAATATGGATATCCAAAAATGAAAAGTTTTAAAACATGCACATCATTTTGAGATATTCCAAAAAAGAATAAGGGCATAATAAAGTGGGACGGAGGGAGTACCATTAGGGGCGGAGCTATGTTAGGGCCCGAGCCCCGGCCTCCCAACCCTTCTGTTTTAATATTATTGATAATTATTCTTGTATAACTACTTATAATCTTAATAATTTTTGTTTAATAGAAAACATGCACAAAGCCTTAAAGCCGAACTAAACTGTATTCTCATTGACACTTGTTGTTACATTGTTGAAATGAAACAAAAGGTAGCCGAGCTAAAACTCGCTAATCATTATTGATAATTATTCTTGTATAACTACAGAAATATATTTTTTTGTGTGGAGATTTTGAGTATTCCATGGATTGACTATATCGTTGTCGTCCTTGTGCATTAACTTGTACTCCCTTCGTCCCTTTTTAAGTGTCTCGCTTCGTAACTCCAATTTATTAAGAAAATATCATTATTACACATTTCACATCAACTTTTACCTCCACTTTTTCTATTTACCCTCTATGGAGATATCATCATTACACTTTTACTCACTGACTTTTCAAAATGAAATCTGCTTTTAGTGGCAAAATGGAAAATGTACCAACTTTTACCCACTAACTTTACAAAATGTACACTTATTAAGGAACAACCAAAATGGAATACTAGAATTTAAAAAGGGGACAGAGGGAGAAAAAATCTTCTCCTACGAGCTTCTTGATCTGAAATGGCACTTTTCAGTTTGGCTTAAATTTTGTCTTTCTTACTTGCTTGGACTACCTTCCTTCCGGTTTACCCCCCCTAAAAAATAATTACTTATTTGCAATTTTCAAGCTTAAAAATAATAGGCTTATTGAAATCAAAAAATATGCTATATGGATCTTGTTTGAGAGATCTCGATGAGACCTATCAAACCCTGCAAAAAAATTAAAAAATTATTTTCGTAAACCCATTTGTTTTTAAGCTTGAAAATAGGTCTTTATTTTTTAAGTACTTATTTTGGAATTTCAAAACACCTTCTTAAAAAATAAGTACTTATTTCATATTTTCAAACTAAAAAATAATGTAAATGAAAAATAATTTTTTAATTTTTTTTACACCATTCAAAAGATCTCAATGAAGGTTTTCAACCGAACGCTTCGGTCGTAGCCCCTAGCTACTTCCTTGTCACGCCCTGGATTTTCAACATAATAATAATAGCATTTTCAATAAAAGTTCAATGCAATAATACATCATAATTCCCCAAAATATTTCCCATAATTCATGCGAGAGAACAAAATCAAGTTTAAACAGAGTTACATATTGGCACCTCGGCCCAATTTCTAGAATTAGTCAAAAGACGATAAGTTTAGCGATTACATGATTTTCCAAGTCAAAAGAGTTCAAAAGAAGTTACAATTACATCATTTCAAAAGGGAGTATACAAAAGATGCTAGAACAACTCCTCGATGTCGGCTTTCAAAAGATATGATGTCAAACATGCACTCCAACATCAATGCTTTTGTGGTGTACCTGAAAATGATAATAGGTTGAGTTACACTAGCCTAGTAGAGATTACTATGCTCAAGCTATAAGCAAATGAGATGATCAATGCACCGAGAGGAACATAAGCAACAACAAGATTTCCATATGATCGACAATAAGGACATGAGACTTGATAACCAACTCCATCCAACTACAAGTAGCTTCATGACCTCCAAAGTTCTCCATATTCGCTAAGTTATGTGTTTGAATCTCATTTCCGGGCATTTGGGACCCTCGTGCATCCCATATTCATTCCGGCATCACACCCTTTGGTGGATTCGTGGTTTTTTTGTGCACATCCGGGCATTTGGGACCCCGTGCGTCCCATTTCCGGCATCGCACCCGTCGGTGGATCCGTGGCTTTCTTCGTATCGTTCCTTCGTATTCATTCATGTTAACCACTTCTCAATCTTTAATAACCTCAAGTTTAACATTTATCAACCCTAATACAATCATGTCAACATGCCAAATATGTCCCCTAAATCAATCTAAAGCAAGAACGACAAACGGACACCAAGTTCATTAAGTTCAACATGTTCTTATCTTCCAACGAGGGCCAAAAGGATTTGAGAGATCAATGAACCATTCGAGGTACCAACAAACAAGTCTAGAAGTGATTCAAAGGTGTTTTAAGAGTGTTAGAATTAATCGGGGTTCAAACGAGCATGAAAAGAGAAAAACGTGTCAAAGCTGTCCAGAAAGCAAGGGGGTATCGATACCCTAAAATGAGGTATCGATACTTGGACGGCTGCTGTCCAGAGAAGGCTGGGGTATCCATACCCCGGAATTTTTCAGCGAATTTTCAGACTTCGAAAGGCAAAACCCTAACAACAACAACGAATCAAGGCACGATCTAAGTACACAATCAACTCATATACACTTAGAGAGAGCAAGAAATCCATACCTCAATGAACAAAAACGAAGATCCAAGCCCAATCTATCGAGCCCTAGAACTTGAAATTCGAATTCCTCCAAGGATACTTCTTTACGGGCTTCAACCAACGAACCCCGAGCTTATAATCACGTCTAGAGGGTGGAATGAAGGTTGAACTTTGTGGGTTTTGAGCTTTGAGTGAAGTTTTTGCGAGAGAGAGTGAGAGAGAGGAGAGAGCCGTGAGAGAGGGAGAGGGAGATCTAGAGAAAGAGGCATGAGTGTGGAGAGAGGGGGAAGAAGTTTTATTCTCACCAAGGATGGAACCAGGGGGGTCTAGTGGTGGCAGCCGTCATGACAAGAATTTTAGAAATGCAATTATTATATGTGACAATTTTTTTTTTATCTCTAACTTATATAGTCTCGCCACTGCTAGGTTTTTTTTCTTATTTTTTATTATATACTAGTCATAAATCTTCTTTTTTTTTTTTCAAGAAAGAGACCCAAAAAAGTATTCCAAAACTAAATTCAATGGGCCAAAGTGAAATAATATAAATGATGATGTGTAATTAAGAAAACAAATTCCACACCCTAACCCTAAAACAACTTAACCTAAACAAATTAAGGGAATTTAATTATTATGCCATTATTGATGCCCAAAATTAAAATTAGTCTTTTTTCATACTCCATATGTAAATGACAAACATCATTTAGTTTAGTTTTTGTTATGTTATTTTAATTTTTCTGGAGCCGATGACTATTAATATTGTAATGCATTTTTTTATTTTTTTAGTATACATTTCGCCACTGCTAGGATAAAATTCTGGTTCCGTCATTCATTCTCACACACACCCATACACATCTATATACACTAACATTTTCATAAACCACACACACCCCCTCATCTTATAATTTTAACACATAAGCCCCAAATTCAAATAAACCCAACATTTCCCTCTTATCCTTTCATTCATTGAATCCTTTTAACAATTTTTTTTTTTTCTGAAATTTACAGGTCTCTACATTCCTGGTGGTAGTTGGCAAGTTTTTGTCACTACGCCAAATTATGCTTTTTCCGGCATTTCATAAATGCCGGTAATAGTATTCCCGGCATTTGTTGACGAAAATAAAAAATGCCGCTCAAACAAGTGTCGGTAATATAAAAACGGCATTTGTAAAAATGCCGGAAATAAAACCGGCATTTGTTGTTGGTTTTCCCGGCATTTGTAAAGTGCCGGCAAAAAAATAGCCGAATATACTATTATTACCGACAATTGATGCAAATGCCGGAAAAGGTAGTATTACCGGCATTTTCCAAATGAAAATGCCATTTTTATGTCTAAACCATCGATAAATGTTTTATTTTATTTTATTTTTATTTTTCATTTTTTAAAACATGTTTTCTTCATTAACAAATTTTCCAAACCTGGTACCATTTTCGACAAACACACTATATTTCCTCCTTGCGAAAGTTCAACTAGCAAATTCAAAATGCAAGTTACATATATACGCAAATTGGACATTGTAAAAGACAATTCTCAAAGAACAAAATAACAATGCGGGGCATAGAATGCCAATGTAAAAATCAAACTCAAAGCGTCAAAATACAAGTTCCAATTACATGTGTATCTCCAAATACAAAAGATCCTACTAACCAAAGCAACACAATGACCCAAAACATGCTTTTGGTTGCGAATCTCCAAAACAAAAAGACCAAAAACAGTTGTCATAATCAGGAAGATTTCCCATCATTCCTATTGCTTGTCCATGTCTGTCTACGTCCTATCAACCTGCAAATGCAAGAACCAATTACAAGTTTATACATAAGTATGTGTGTGCGTGTGTATATAGTCCACAACATCCTATATAATCAATAAGTTTTAAGATACATGACACATGCATCAAACATATCACACTACTAGGAATTGGCCGTGCCTAAAAGCACGGTGCAACATAATAGCGAGTTTTTAACTATCCAAAATTACCTCATATTAACCAGAAATACTTGAATATCAACTAGTTAAAAAGAACTACAAGGTCACAGAAAGCACAATCAAATTAAAAAAAATCAAATCAAGTCTCCAGTGGCATACTTCCCACCAGTACTCCAAGTCTCTAGTGGCTAAGTCTGCAAGACAAATTTGGTTACAGAAACATGGCAGCAGATTGGAAAGGAAAAAAACAAGGCAATTCCTGATCCTAGTCATGAGAAGGATGAGCCAATTCCGCTCACTGTTGGGGACTCATCATTGATCCCTGGAAGTGCCAATGTTCTAGTGGATGACTTGTTAGGGGCAGATTTAGTGGAAAATAATGGCAAGTGTTGTGAAGTACCACGGTTGCATATTGGTTCTTCAATCAAGTGATTTCATCATTTACGTCTCTTAGCACCTCTTGTCGCAACTTTGCACCCAACTTAGCACACAAATCTAATGATTCCAGGTGTATATTAGAGTATTCTTGTAGCATGCTCTAATGTTATGACTTTTCACATTAGTTAGATCCTGTAGGAGGAATCATTCGATTTCGAGTTTGAACTGATATGCTTTCAAGATGATGAAACGAACGAGCAAATAGCATCATTAACTCCAATAGTCATTCCATGAGATTACTCTATGTCTAGAGAAGCTTTTAGGGAACCAGACAACGAGAGATGCTGCCAGGGATAGGGATAGTGTTGCCTAGACAAGAGTGAGACCATCTCAAAAGGTAAATTGTTCCATCAAAAACTTTGATTTTTGGTGTATTGATCAGGTTCTTCAGAATCATCCCACTCAAAACAATTAAATATATATTTGCAAACAAAAAATAGCATCTTTTGTTCTAAAAGCAAGTTAAAAGGGAGAATAGTATTACATTGCTTCGAATAGCTCCGAGACGAAAGTTAGAGTTTTGTGATATAAACACAAAAGTGATGAGAATTTTCCATATCCGGTCCCTAGATTTACTTTCCAGTAGAACCAATTGGAGCCAAAACAAAGTATGAACCCATTAAAACGACCACCGTCATATAGAATAACTTGACCAGTTACCCAACCAAAGAAAGAAAAAAGAAAAAAGAAAAAAAAGCAACCTGTTCAAATTGGTCTGCAGACTCTGCACTGCCTCGACAGCTTATGATAAGGACAATCAAAGGGATTATAGTATTAACTATACATTGATTCGGAGGTGAATCACAGTACATTATGTTCCCACATAAACCCCACCCTAGTAAAACAAAATATACACAACACTTGCACCCCCACACACCAATAAAAGTCAGGAGAATGTATTGCTAAGACACAGATTTCAGATCACAGCAGTCCAGTATTGTTCAAAGAAGGCGGGGGAGAAATTAGAAATATTTCCTTCGAACACCAAGTAACAATCTAATCAAATCACCACAATGGTCAAAGATCCACCTAAATTCTGGATTAGTCGGATGTGCATTCCAATAACGACAACCAAAAGTGGACTTGAAAAAGGGTCAGGCCAAGGCCTAAAGAATGCAAAACGCTGTTTTGCACTTATTTCTACAAAACCCAGCAAGTAAGACACGAGATACACAAGCTTTTGAGCTCAATATCAATCTCTTAAGAGGTAGAAGAGAGACCAGCATGTTACAAGAGGATGCCCCTTCCTTCTGAGCTTTATTCCATGGAACCAAATACTGCATGAGTTCAGTCCAATATTGTTGAAATGGCTTTTCTTGGCAACAAAGAGAGGGTAGGCAATGAAAGAAGAAAAAACAATACATGATTGAACCTCTAAATTATCTTTTGTTTGTGTTGGAAGGGTTGGTATAATATTTCAGAACAAAAGTTTCATGCTTCGTGTGTTTAAAATTAGAAATTACGGTGTTCGTTGATTTCATTTTCTTCTAACCGTTGGCGGTGACGAAATTTTGAATCATTTAAATTAATGGTCTGTTTTGGTGATTTTATTTGTGATCTCCATAGTTTGTGAGTATTTCTTAGAGGAATTGGATTGGGTTTGTAGATCCAAGATTTACTGGCAAGGTTTATGGAGAGAGCAATGCAGTTTCAGCAGCGACAAAATGAAGTTCGAGTAAATTATCTGTTGAGTTCCAATGGAATTGATGGGGTTGAGCTGCATACGATTTTGAAAGCAATGGAGGTGAGTTTGGTCCATGCACTGCATCTTTTGGCTTTCGGGATGAGTTAACAAGGAATTGAATTCTTTTGGTAGGTAGACACACTCTTCTTTAGTTAAAAAATCCAAGCTTAATTCATCCTTTCATTTTGAGGTTTCTTTTGGAAGATTGGTCTCAGTCAAGTAAGGCTAGTTTTGGTATTTGTGTTTTTGTAGGTGGTTGGCATTCTAGATTATGGCCTTGCGAAAGTAGCGGACAAGATGATTAAGTATGTTATAGCCCCGGCATTGATGTTTCTTTTGCTGAAGAAATGAATCAAGAGAATGGACATGTCTCTGAGGCGATTTTGAGGATAGTTCCATCTTCTGATCCTAAGGTGAATTTAACAAACATGCATTTCTTTTAAGGTTCGGTTGCTTGCTATCTTTCGTTTTTTATATACGGAGACACTAATAGCAGAGTACATCAAAAGAATTGCCTAGATATTTATGATTTGTGTTTTGAGACAGCAGTGTATGGGCTCTGAAGCAAGAACAACAACTGTTGATCAATTTATTCATCCTGTTTCATATTAGAAATGTATTTCGTGAGGTTGTATGTTGCCCCTGTCATATTGCGATATCTGTTACTCTGTAAAGTACTATGCAAAGATTCTGAGAAATCGGTTACGGCTATTCTGGTTAGGCCTGAATAAATTAGCTGTGTTTAGTCCTCATGCCTTGTATGAGCCGTTAGTATTGATATTTTACGAATACATCTTAGTCCTCACTCTTGTAGACTATGAAGCACAGATACTTCAATATGGGAGTTGTACCCGTAGCATGTCTGTATTGGACAAAAATACACCTCCGTTACTCTCAGACATGTATGGAAGGAATATCGACTATACGAAAATCGATTTTCTAAATTTTTTGAAGTTTTGGATACTTTTTGGTACTATTGTAGTATTGTTCACATATCCAATACATGGACAACATACGAAAATATAAAACTTCACTTCCTAAATACCTTTAAACACTTCAACAGAAGATAGAGGTATCTAAGGAGTTGCTTCGTTCTACAACCCAATCTATGTGTATATAAGGAGATATGTCATTCTTAAGTACCTAACAAGAAAAATGAAAAAATAACAAGAAGGCAGCAAGTGCCAAATATGCAGCCACAACAAACTAGTGGCCACTGACTCGTAGTGCCATGCAAACATTCAATGATAAGTAACACATGGTTTTGGATGCAGACACCTCTTGACTATTGGAGTTTTTTTTTTGATAGGCAACATAATTTTATTCAGAAATCTTGACAAAGGGTACATCAAGATGGGGGAAGGGAAGGGGAATCCAACCAAGGGTTGGATGAAAAAAAAACTGTTTGGACAAGTCCAAACACTCCCAATATGGGCCAGGCCCTAAGAGATACAAACACAAGTCAGCAAATGGGCCTGACCCAAACAAACTAAACCCAAACTAGTCAGCCCACAGCCATAACCCTAAACTCTGCAACAGAAACACTAGCCAACAATCGCCGCCTACAAACCAACGCCGCCACCCACTCCAGTCAAACATCATCCCCAGCAGACCCACTGCTAGACGCCACCACCACAAGCCACCACCCCCGCCACCAAAACACCACCTAAGGCGAGGCCCATAGGAAACATAGGCCCCGCCCCCAACGGCAAAGCCCATAGGGTACATAGGCCAAGCCACCCGCCCGGATCCAGAACCCCGACCAACACCCCAGGCACCGGCAGGCGATTTCCCCTAAACTATTGGAGTTGATATGCTCTAATGCTATTTGCTCTTTCCCCTAATCTATTTCTTATCCATTAACCAAAATGCAAAAAGGATAAAGACAGGAAAAAAAGAAAAGTAAAGGTCATTGTCCTGATTTTGAAACACCAAGTACTTGATACTCGTAACAAAAGGATAAACGAAAAATTTGCTCCTAAAAATGGATTATTATACTAACAAAACTTCAACCATATGGCCACTATGTTCACTCTCTTAACATGCATTTCAACAAACAGTTTATATGCGTCTTTGAAAGACCCACATCTATCTATACACAAAAAATCGAGATGGTCTCCACCAATTTCGGCCAAAAAAATAGATAAAGTTTCTTGTACCATCAACTACAACATCTATACACAATCAAAACCAATAGTTTAGGAAATCACGTGACAAACAGCAGTTTAATGGCAGAAATAGAACACAAGCAGGACATCAATCTTGGAACACTTACATGCAAACCAGAAACCCTAAACAGAGAGACGGGATTCAAGGTTCAAAGGTGAACAATTGCAGAAATTTTGTAAACTCAAAACCCTAAATAGAGAGAGGGGATGCGAAGTTCAAACCCAGAACGCAGATTTAAAGAAGAAATCGTGTGTACCTGCACCGGTGAGATCTCATGCAATGACCAGTGATGTTGAGCTAGGGCTTCGATCAATCACGTGCATTGAAGGGTTCATCGAAGTCGTTGCTTGTGAGCTAAATCCACGGGAAGTGAAGCAAGAGATTTTAGGAGTCTTCAAGAGAGAAGTCGTCGAAGTCAGGGCTTCTGTTTCTGGGGATTTTTGTTTGCAGTGATTTTAGGAGTGAAGCAAAAGAGAACGCGTGAGGGAGGGAAAAGGGAAAAATAGGAGGGAAATGGGAAAAAGTAAGAGGGAAAAAGGAAAAGTAAGAGGGAGACGACATCGTTTAGGATGGGAGAAAAAATCGCTCGTGTACGTGGTAATATTGCTGTCCATAGTCTAAACTAAAAACGGCATTTGCTGCAATAATGCCGTTTTTGAGTAATTTTTACCGGCATTTTATTACTAATGCCGTTTAAAGTTAATATTTTTCGGCATTATTGTTAATGCCGGGAATAACTAGTATTACTGGCATTTTAACACATGTCGGTAATAAAAATGCCATTAAAGCCACAATTTCTTGTAGTGTGTTGGAGCTGTAGCACTAAATTAATCTAATTATGAATTACAATTGCACTGAAGTTAATTAGAGAGAACAAATATAAGTAAAGATTAGAACAAGCATGCAAGACAAATGGCAGAATAATCTAAAAACAGAGGACACAAAGGAATGGCTAAATATTATAATAGGTGTAAAAAAAAGGCTGGCCTGTGAGAGAGCTGGGAGGCGTGATGCACTGTCTTAAAATCACTAGCTAGTCCTCCTCTACGTGAAGGTGTTAACAAATTATAGTGAACCCAAGATTCAACCCAGTATGTTCACAATTTTTCATCTTCTAACGGCCACGTTCGTTAGAAGGTTTGAACCAAGTCACGAACCGGGTTGCTCAAAATAATAATCGTAAAACTGTTAGATGCCTTTGTATAGAAGTGGGTGAAAAGATAGAGGAGAGTTTAGGTAGAAGACAAAGTAGGAATTAGAATTTTTCTTGATGCCATCTATAATACAAATCGCGACGGTGTGGTGGCCCACATATTTTTCCTACATAAATCTTAACCATTTGATTTAACACACATTTTCTGCATAAATCCTAGCCGTTGAGTTACTCAATATGGTCAATGTATTTTTGGTAATGAACGAATTTTTGGTAATGATTGGATGGACATTATATTCAGTTATGGACTATAACGACTTGATTGGGTGAATAAATGTAATGACTGATTTATGAGGGAAGAATTTTGATAATGAAATTAAAGTTGATTGACATATTGCTATAGATTCTCATTTTTGGGTGAACGAATTTCTCATTTTTGGGACTCAAGTTGGGAGGAAAGGCCATTTATTTGCCGATCCCAATGCGAGGCCAAGGAAAGGCCAATTTATTCCTTGCTGAATGGTCCAGCAAACCAAACACTACTACAAACATAATTTTTGAATTTTTTCAAGACCGTAAACAATACTGCAGTTCTTTTGCAAATATTGTTATGAAATAATTGCCCTCTAATCGAAAAGTTGTGACGGCTGTGAATTCTTCGTTCTCCATCCACGGTAAAATCTCTTTTTTCAGTTCTTTTTGTTCTCATTTCAGATTGCACGTTTTTTTGTCCCAGTTCTCTTTGTTCAATCCAACTCCAAAGTTATTTATTATGCTCAGTTCAAATTGGAGTGACGGCTGTCAATCGGAAAAAAGTTGGAGTATGCAACCAATATTCAGGATAACGGTTTCCAAGCGTAAATTTTCTTTTTTTTTCGTGTAGGAGGATATTGGGTTTGCATACTGTGGGCGTTCGAGCGTAAATTTTTATTTTTTAATTTTTTTTGTGTAGGAGGATATTAAGATTTTCAAAGGAAATCAGGCAACAAAAGCATATGTTTTTCTTTGGTCGTGAGTTGTATACCGTCAATAGATTAGAAATTTCATCGTGAAATTGGTAATTGGTAAAGGCATGGTTTTTCTTTTTTAATTTGAAAGGGAAAGTGTTCACTACAAGAAAAAGGACGATTGGCGACGAAATCTAATTTTAACTTCTTTGTGATCTTCGCCTATTTTCAATTCTGCGAAAAATCGGTCATGATTTTCCTTGAAATGTTTCTTTACTTTCTTTTTGGCTTTTTAACCCAAAATAAATGCACCAGTCCAAAGTCTGAGGACTTCAAGGGATTAATGTAAAAAAACACCTAATGATTTGGTGTATCTGTAACAACCCGGATTTTCGGCCATATTTTTTTTTTTCCTAATTAACCCATTTTTTTTTTTTTACTAATATTATTATTAATAGCCGTATTATTTTCTCATACATTTATTTATTTATTTACTAGTAATATACATGCACTTTTTTTACAAGCATGCATTTTGATTTTTTTTTCCAACGTAAGCATGCATGCATGCACTCCACCATCTCCCTCACCTCACTCTCCTGCAATGTCTCCCTCTCTCCCTCCCACAGCTCATTCTCTCTCCAGCCATTACTCCCTCCATTTCTTTTTCTCCAAGAAAAACCAAATTCATCCCCCATTACCCAAACTGAAATTTCTTGATCACCATGCTCAATCCGAAATCAATTCATTCATATCCTTTTCCTGCCTCCTCAGCCCCAAAAACAGTCACAATTCGTCCAATTCAAGTTCCATGAACCCAACTCCATTAAATTCAATCTTATCTTCTCCTTCCAAAATTCACCTATAAATACCCTACCCCATTAACCCACGAGCACACCACGACTCACCACACTCCACCGGTCTGAAAGGAAGAGAAAAACCGAAGGAAACCAAGCTCCAAGCTATGGAGTTTTAGAGAGAGAAAGTGAGAGAGAGAAAAGCGGGTTTTGTACCTAGACCCAACCAAAACTCAATCCAACGTTTCCAATCACCTCCTACACCTCAAAGAAACACCAAAAGTCATTCAATTCGGTCCCAAGGTCCCCCGTCCATCGAAACCGAAGTCTTCTTCCCCAAAGATCAAAATTTCGTTTTTGATTCAATTCAATCCAAAACAAGAGATTATAATCCTATCCAACCTCTTCTATAAGTATATTAAGTGTTTTTACGCTTAACCCAATATCCCAAATGGTTTTATGCATCAAAACTATCGCGAAACAACAACAAAAATGGATTATGCACACAACCTTGCGGCCGCAACCTTAGAACCGCAAGGTCCAGTCATTTTCTGGCGCGCTGCAAGTTTTGACCGAGTCATACCTTGCGGCCATTACCCCCACCGCGAACTCCGTTCGGTTTTATTAAAAATCGATCGAAACAACTTTGCGACCTTCCGAACAACGTTTTTAACACCCAAACTATTTTTCCTAGACTCATCGCACCTCAAAGATGATATCTTGTAAATTTCATATTTTTTTTATTTAATTATCTAATTATTATTTTTTTCCAAATTTTCAATCGAAATTACTTTGCGACCTTATAAACCATGTTATTAATACCCGAATAATTTTTTTTAGACCCTTTACATTCCAAGGATGAAACTTTGTTAACCTCAACATATTTTATTTATTAAATTATTTAATATCTAATTATTTTACTTTCGGCAACTTTCATTAATATCTTTAATTAAAACAATCCCGCGACCCTCCGAACCCAACTTTTGACACTCAAACTTGTTGCATAGGACCTTTAGGACTCCTATGGAGATCATGATAATTATTCTAAAACTTTTACCTATTTAATGTAGGTAATTAGTTTTTAATCAACCTAATTTCTAATGATAATAATAATAATAACTAATGCGAGACTATTTTTTTAAAATTAAAAACTCTTGTTAAGGTCATGCTACTTATGCTAATATTATTATCCTTCTTTTGTATTTGCTATGGTTATTAATCTATCTATTTCTTAAATAAAATTAGTATCTTACTGATTTTTTTGACCAAAAGTATTTTTTTTCCTTTTTTTTATAATTAGATAAAAGTTCCTTGCTATTTAATTACTTCTTAGACATACAAGATTAAGGGCAACGGCCCATTCATAAAAAGTTGCGTGATTTCTACGCTTATTGTTTATTCCAATTATCATCGTGATTATACTACTCCGACTCTTGATTCATTGTGCTAGAATTGGACCCTAGAGACAAGGGGTGACATACGAGTAGGGTTTCACCTAGACGTTACTAAGCAATGGTTATTTGAGAGGAAGAGATGTTAGAAGATGCTTGCAGGCGGGTTGTGTGAAGTGAATTGAAACTGGCGGGTCGTCCAGTGATGATTTAAAACCTGGCGGATAGTCCAGCGATATTTTGATGATAAAACCTGGCGGTGGTCCAGTGATATTTTGCGATGATAAAACCTGACGGGTAGTCCAGAGACGTTTTCTGTTGATAAAACCTGGCGGAGGTCCAGTGATAAATTTTGATGATAAAACTTGGCAGGTGGTCCAGTGAAATTTTGTGATGACAGAACTGACGGGAGTCCAGTGGTAATTTTGATGTGGTGATTAAGATAGGCATACCCTAGTTATGGTCCGGGCGTGACTAGCTTTCTCTTGTAGTTAGGCTACTGGACAGAAATGAATAAATTCATGTGTGATACTTCTATTTTACTTTCCTGCATTGATAATATATGGTTATCTGCTAGCTGTAATGTAAGAGGGGTGGTTGGGTTGGATTATACTACGGGGTGAACTCTTTCACTCAGGCACGGATTGTCTGGCATCCGTGTCAGATTTTGCAGAAAACCAGGAGGAGACTCAGGACCTTAAAGGAGGGCAGTACTATCCAGAGATGAATTTGGAGATGGAGACTGAGCCCGTATATGCTTGGGACTCGTATCAAGCTTAGGAATCAGCACTGAGCTTTGTTAAATTCAATACCACAGTCAAATTTAGGATTTCCACATTTGTTTGTGATAAGCAATTTCTTATGTCGAAATATCTGTTTTAGCCATTAATAAAGTAAACTTTTTCTTATATTAATATTTAAAACCTCCGATTTTTATTCCGAAAATCGGGGCGTTACAGTATCCAACATGTTCGATTAAATGATTCAATGAATATGACTCCATTTTTTGGTGTGACAAAATTGCAATTGAGTAGGTATGAATTTTTTTCCTCACAATTCTTTGATTCAACTTTCGCATTCATTTTGAATTGGGTTTTATTAAATCAATTTCTCTGCCATTATGCTTACTTATCTTGTTCTAGGTTTTATCGGGTACTATGAGTGATTTGTTGAGCAACACAGGAGTCCTATGGGGCGGTTTGAAACCATTATATGTTTCTCTTTCTGATTGGCATAATTTACAAGATGAGATTTGAAATCTTTTTTCCGATCCATAATTGGTGCTTTATGTTCTAAGTGGTTCAAAATTATAGAAAGGGAAAAATTCAAAAAAAACCCCCAACCTTTAGGCCTAAGTTCAATTAGACTCCCAACCTTCAAAAAACTTCAATTTTACTCCTAACGTTACCTTCCGTTAATCAAACTTACTCCTTCTGTCAAATGACTAACAGAACTTGCTGACATGGCAACTAACGGTGGACAAAAACGTTTGTTGGGTGTTTTGGCTGGTGACATGGCTGAAGTTGTTGATTATTCCCCACATTTGGAGGGAAAATCCGAAAACCCTAATTGGTTTCCCTCCATTTCGTCCTCTGCTGTTGCACTATAAAAACAGAGCATGAACCAACAAGTCCACCTCCTTCATCTGACCACATCCAGCCCTAATCCCTTCTCTATATCTCCACACGCCATAAACCCTTGAAACCCACCATGAGTAGCAGCAGCAACACCATGAACGTGAACTCTGACACAATCCCAATGGAAGATGTGTGCCTCATCTGTGGAAACAAGAGGGTTCTACGCACTTCTTGGACTGATCCGAACCCAGGTAGGAGGTTTATGGGTTGCACAAAGGCTGGTTGCAAAGGGTTTGATTGGGTGGATCCCCCCATGTGTCCAAGGGCTGTTAAGATAATCCCAGGGCTGCTGAGAAAGACCAACAAATTGGAGATCGAGGTTGCAAAAAGAAGGGCTGGAGAGAGGAAGATGAAGATGTACCTTGCTGCAACTTGGATCATATTTGCAGGGGTGGTGTTTGGGAACAAAGTGTTTTCCTTTTGAAGAAAAATTTGCAGCTTGGCCAGGGGTGTGTGTGGAGATTTAGGTCTGGGTTTAGTTTTTCTTTTATTTTTTTCTACTTATTTTGTTCCCCTAGTATGGGATGGGATGGGATGGGATGAGATTGAAGGGAAGAGATGCAATGGTTTAATTTTCCTGTCTTGTTTTTCTACTTTATTTTGTTCCCCTAGTATGGGATGGGATGAAATGGAAGGGAAGAGATGTATTGCATCTTGTTTTGGACATGTAATGTCTGTAATGGAATGGTTTGTTTTGGTTCCCTTAATATGTTTGTACCCATAATGGAATGGTTTTTCTCTTGGTTCCCCTAATATGTTTGTTGCACATAAGTTGCAACCAAAACCCAAAAAATTAGGTATTGAAGCCGAAAAAAACTGGCATTTAAACCCACAAAAAATGCCTTGCAAGCCAAAAATGCAGGTAAGTGAAGCCACAAAAAATGCTGGCAAGAAAGTGGCCAAGTGCCATACATAGCAGTAACCTAATAAGCATTGAAACCACTGATAACCATTCAAAGCCAGAAAGCACTGATAACCATTCAAAGCCAGAAACCACTGAAACCATTTAAACCAGCAACATAATAACCATTCAAAGCCAGAAAACAATCCAAACCAGCAAACTGGCATTCATACCATTTCATCAAACAACCAGTTAATTACATGACCCAAGTGCCATACTAATCAAAGTACCATAGTGCCATACTAAGCAACACAGAGGGATTACAAGTTCCATATTTGGACTACCATAGTTCTAACTTGAGCACTTACAATACAAAAAAGCTTGTGTGCTACACTGATATGTACCTAAAAAATTCAGTGTTTTCCTAAACTGATATTCACTGATATGCACCCAAAAAATTCAGTGTTTTCCCACCTAAACTGATATTCACTGATATGCACCCAAAAATTCATTGTTGTCCCAACTAAACTAATGATCAACTAAGGAACCAGCTTTCTTAGAAGAAGCCTTGTTTGGTTTGGGAGTAATTGCATTGTTTGCCTGTTTTGCTGCAGTCTTGGAAGAAGCCAAGTAAACTCTGTTTCCCCTCCAATTCATGCCCTGCATCTGGTTGGGTGTTGTGTCCACAATTGCCTGCACATGAACCAGTACAGTTAATGATATATGTACTGAGTATGAAAATGAAAACCAATGAAATTTATAAATAATTCTAAACACTTATACAATGTTTTGTCTTTGTCTTGGAAGTAGCTAGAGCTGTAGTGTTTGTACCCATAGTGCTGCCACCACTAGACTGAAATGGAAAAGACACAGGTCTTAATCAATCAAACTACCACTACCACATGCATCCACAAGCAATTAATAACATGTACTTACAGTCAAACCACTCTCTGAACCACCACCAGCACCTACCCAAACATGACCCACACTGCTTATTGCACTCTGCATTTTATATAACCAACAAAATTAAAAAGAAGGTAAACAAATTATAACTAAGATACAAAGCATAAAAGTAATCTAAAACACTTACAGAGTTTGGGACTGAGATTGAGACATTAAATAGATCCTCTAAATCTATAAATGTTTCATCATTTAATGGACTAGTAGGTGCAGGACCAGTTGTGGCAGCTGTTGGACCAGTTGCTGCAGCTGTTTGACCACTTGTGTCAGCTGTTGGACTAGGACTAGTTGTTGCAGCTGTTTCATCCCCTGGTTGACCTTCCCCCTGATTTGATACCTTCTTGCATCCCCTTTTATTGTGTCCTGTTTGCCCACATTTAGTGCATGTCATCTTCATTCCCTTCCTGCTCAACTTTGTAGAACTTGTTGGCACATCCTCATCTGGCTCTCTTCTCCTCACCTTCTTAGGCCTGCCAGCCCTCTTCTTTACATCAGGTGGTAGCAATACTTGATGTCCAGTTGAAGGCCACAACTCTCTCCCATTGATTGGGCCCATCACATTCTCATATGTGTTCAAGAATGTCTGCACCTTATAGCAATCATGGACAAAATCCATTGGCTCAAGTTCTAACTTGTTGTATGCAGCACAAGCATGGACACAGGGGATCCCAGACAACTCCCACTTCCTACATCCACAAGTACCTTTTTTCAAGTCTACTATAAACTGCTCATTTGGTCCTTCCACTTGAAACTGCTTATGTCCAAAATACCTAGGTATCCACCCCTTCTCTTCCCTTATTTTGTCAAGTCTCTTTCTTATCTTAGGGCATATTGGATCTTTGCACCTCAACATTACCTCTTTTCTTTTGTTTCTAGACTCCATAAGAATGGTTCTTATCTTCTCCAACATTGTAATGATGGGCTTATCCCTTGCTCCTAGGATGGCAGAGTTAAAACTCTCTGAAAGGTTGTTGAGGAGAATGTCACACTTGGGGAATGTGTCAAAGTGGCTCCTACTCCAATTAATTGCTGGTCTTGCATTCAGCCACTCATATGCTTTGGGGTCAACACTTTTCATCTCTTGCATTGCCTTTGTAAATGTTGCCATGGTTGTAGCCCTTGCTGCCTTCCACAACATCTCCTTCAATACAAGTCCTTTGAAGTCCCCTTTGAAGTTATTGTACATATGCCTCACACAAAACCTATGCCCTGCATTTGGGAAGAACTCTCCAACAGCATCAATCAAACCCTTTTGTTTATCAGTCATGAAAGTGTACAGTCCTGAGTTTTGAACATCCAAATCGTCCTTTAACAATTCCAAAAACCAAAGCCATGTTTTTTTCTTCTCCTTCTCCACAACTGCATAAGCAAAAGGGTAGATGCAGTTGTTTGCATCCATCCCAACTGCAGTGAGGAGAATGCCACCATATGGGCCTTTGAGGTGACACACATCCAAACCAATGACTGGCCTACACCATTCCTTAAACCCCTTCTTCAATGAACCCCAACAAATGTAAAGCCTCTTGAATTTCACCTCATTTTCAGATCCAGGAACTGGCTTGCACTTTAGCTTAATGGTGGTCCCAGGATTGGTACACTTCACCTCTTCAATGTATCCAAACAAATTCCTAAACTGTTCCTTTGCACTACCCTCAAGCTGAGCAAGTGCTTTCCTCCTAGCTCTGAATACCTTTTGCCTATCAACATGGACTGTCCACTCTGCTTCAATTTCATCAGCAAGGGATCGAATTGGCCAGTCAGGATTTTTGGCAATCTTCTCAGAGTAATGACTCACTATCCAATTTGTACTAACCCAAGGCACATTGTAGCCTCTAGTGCATGTATGCTCACCAACGTAATGTTTCACCCTAAACACCCCATCTCCCTTCACAAAAGCTCCATAAATAAACCATGGACAATCCTTTCTACCTTCACACACAGCTTGCACCTTCTTTGTGTCACTCTTTTTGAATTTTATTTGCCTCCCTAACTTTACAGCATGCTCCTTCACTGCATCCCTAAATATGGCATGTGTTCTAAACTCCATTCCAGGGCAAAAAAAAAAGGATTTAACATGTCAGCCTTCTCATTAAATATAACATTTTTCTTCTTTTTCTTCTTGCCTTTACTTGCAAGCTCGTCATCTGTATCTGATTCACTAGGGGTGTCTAACTCTTCAGTGTCATCACTTCCATCATCTATAGCTGCCATATCATCCCCCTCATGTGCAGATTCAGGGTAACTACAGAAGGCTACCCATTGATCCTCTACTTCTTTGTCCACATTAATCTCAAACAATTCATCATCTTCCTCAATAGCACCATCACTCTCATCAAAATAATAATCATCAGACTCAGAAGACATGGAATCTGGATCATAGTCATCACTATCACTATCATTGAATTCATCATGAACCTCCTCTACATGAACAGTTTATTCTTTTGCCCTACCCTTATTTCCCCTACCTCTTTTACTAACATTTTTACTACACTTGGTTGCCACAACCTCCTCTTGTATATGAACCTCCTCCTCTACATGAACAGTTTGTTCTTTTCCCTTAACCTTATTTCCCCTGCCTCTCTTACTTACATTTTGACTACACTGGGTGGCCATAACCTCTTGTATATGAACCTCCTCCTCTACATGAACAGTTTGTTCTTTTCCCTTAACCTTATTTCCCCTGCCTCTCTTACTTACATTTTGACTACACTGGGTGGCCATAACCTCTTCTACATGAACCACCTCCTCTACATGAACCTCATCAACAATGTTACACACTGCATAAACATCCACCAACCTATTCCTATCCACAAGCTGACACACCCTAAGTGCATCAACATCATTCCTAACCACTTTCATTTTCCCATTCACCATCAAGTAGTAGTCATTACTTAAAGATTGACCCAATTCTCTTGTCATGCTACAGTATTCAACAAGACTTATCTCATCATCATGGCAGTAGTCAACAAACCCAAATGAACCTCCTACATACTTCGAACCCTCAATCCTACCATTGTAATGCATTTTAATCGTGAAGTTCCCAAGACATCTATCTGAAAAATTAGACAACACATGCAAAGCAAAATTCCCAATTTCAACCACAAAGTAATAAACAACAGTTCAGTAAGCGAAGTAACCCTAACAGAAACCCTAAAATATTCGACTAACAAATCGATAATGTAATACAAAACTGATTAAAATAACACTTTTTTCAACCCTTTTGATTAAAGAACAACAAAGTAATAGATAACAGTTGGGTAAACGAAAAAACCCTAACAGAAACCCTAAAAAATTCGACTACAAAACTCACATCTTGAAAATGTAGTAAACAACTGATTAAACTACACTTTTTCAACCCTTTTGAGTAAATAAAGACTTTCAATTTTGGTCGGCCATTTTTGTTCAAAATCGAAGAAGATTCACATACCGTACTCAGGAGGGCCACCACCTTTGTCTCTAACGCACCAAACCATCTTCGATTAAGACGTTAATCCTTCGATTTGTAGTTGATTACGATGTTGATCCTTCGATTTGCAAGATTGTGGAGCCCTAGGAATTGTCGTTTCCTCTGCTTGTCCCACCGACTGAAAAAGTGAGAGGAAAAGGTGTGTTTGATCCAGGTATAAACAAGGATTTTGGGACTGAGTGCCAAAACGTGACCCTCACGTGCTCCTTTTTCCCTCCAAAAACACCCAACAAACGTTTTTGTCCACCGTTAGTTGCCATGTCAGCAAGTTCTGTTAGTCATTTGACAGAAGGAGTAAGTTTGATTAACGGAAGGTAACGTTAGGAGTAAAATTGAAGTTTTTTGAAGGTTGGGAGTCTAATTGAACTTAGGCCTAAAGGTTGGGGGGTTTTTTGAATTTTTCCCTTATAGAAATTAGACATCTCCATTAAAAGGCTTGGTGAAAACAAAGCCACCAGAAAAAGCATATCTGTCCATCTGCGTGGACAATGAAGTCAATAATGAGTTAAACATCCAATATCTCTCACACATACTGTAGGGATTCACAATTTATGATATCAGCCAATTCTTTTTTATTATTTTGGCTCTCTTTTGCGAATACGCTATGTTTTTCTGTGTTCTTTTTTAATATCTCCTCTAAGCACGCATTTTGTTTGGAAAATCCAAGACTATCGGATTTATGCGTTGTAACCTTGGTTGATTATACTTTCATGTCTTTTATTTCAGACTTGCTAATTTGAAGAGATTTCTTTATCATGGATGACATTATGAATTTTGTCCATGTAAGTCCTTTTTTAATCTTTTAGATAGGCATCTTTATGATCTCCAACCCATGTGCTCCCTCCGAATAGATTACTAATTCTTCGAAATAGGACGGTTTGTGATATCTTGAGCCAAACTACAATAAATCCTTCATTTCTCTTTTTTTTGCATGTTTTTTTTCTTTACAATTTTCCTACATCTTTTTATACTATTTAAATATCAGTTGTGTCGAGCACGGAACGTGAGTATTGTTATTCGTGATGGACCCTCAAATGACATACGTGTGGTGAAGGTAAACTCACCAAACAACTCTATTCCTATTCTTCTTACATATGTGTTCACCTCATCGAGTAACTTTATTCTTATTCTCCTTATACGTTTTTATCTTTTTAAAAGAAAAACCCTTATACAATTTTTCCTTTTTTTTGGCAAGGGAAAAGAAAATGCCATTCAAGTGGTATGATTCTTCAAACACTTTGTTTTTTTCTTCTTTTTTTTTTAAATCTATGTTTTTTGAATAATGATCACGCATCAGTAATTTAAACCATGACCATGTTCTCTTCTACAAATTTCTATAATCGTTTACCATGATTTGTTGTCTCTACTCTACTTCTAGCTTTGTGATATGCTAATCAAATAAATTGAGCCAAGGTTAAGTCCTTATAAAACTAAAGCAACATACAAAAATGAAAAGGAAAATAAACATGATAAATTTTCTGCAAAACAACTTCAGCAAAAGTTGTTAACTATAATGTTCCGAAAGAAATAATCACACATGCCATTGTTATATAGATATGAAATGAAGCGCCATATGTTTTTTTGACAGATTGCATTGGCTAACCAATAACCAGTAATAGATACTGAGTTGGTTGGAGCTTGAAGCTTAGAAAGTTTACAACTTTGTTATCAATGATTCAAAAGAAGTGGAATTACATTTTTATAGTGGATGATTTTGAATCAAACTGCGGTCTCTATTTAGGGAAAACCATGTAAAAATCAGTATGTCATGGTTTGCCGTCGTTTACTTCTTTTTTTGACAGGTTGTATGACATTAAATTTTCTTGCTAGATGATTGAAATGGTATATGAACTGAATTAAGCACCATCTGTTTTTTTGACAGGTTGCATCAGCATATACCGATCGAGTTAGTTGGAACTTGAAGCTTAGAAAATCTACAACTTTGTTATCAATGTTTCAGTAGAAGTGGAATTACATTTTTTAATTCAATTGAAAGGCTGATTATGTTTAACCTTTTCTTCTTGATTTTAGAAGACTTGATGAATAAAAGCTAGATGCTGCTATATTATCATTAAGTTTAAAGTGGATTTTGTGATTACAGTTGGGTTTTGCCAGTTATGATCCGTAATTTGTAGTGTGGTCGAATTGGCTGTGAATTTAAATGGCTGGCGATAAGTGCTTTCAGGTACAGGAGCTAAAACTATTAGTTTGTTAGTTTGTTTATGTGCTAATTCAAGTTAACTGGTGAGAATACTTGAGCTATTATTTTTTGTTTGCGTAGTATGAATTTTGTGAATGGGGCCTTGGCCTTCAAAATTGGACATGAGTTGAATACCGATTTCGAGCCGTGCTTTCAGGCACGGGCAATTCCTAGTCTGTTACAGCATATGAGTGCTTTTATACAGAGTAGTTTTCCCCATTCGTAATCCAAACGGTCTAGTGGTTTTATTAGAAACGTTTTTTAGAAAAAGAGAGAATGAATCAGGTGTAATCAAATTGATTAATTAGACACTAATGCAAGATGGTTTTGACCATGGAATTAGCCATTGAATAAGAATAAATACATGATATAATACTCATGTATCATGGGCGTCAAATTCTATAGAAAAGTTACAAGAATTTCTCCCTAGTCAATTCAATGTTGATTTTCCAAAACTGATGAAACAGCTTTGACCCACAAAATGCACTTGATAAATTCGGATTAGATAAATTTTGAAACTTCACAAAGCAATTTGTTCTAACAGCATTTTCATGTCTTTCCTCGGCCAAGTCCAAATCTTTTTTAGTCGGGTAATATAATGTCCGAATTAAAAAGTCAAATACTTCCCAACTAATAGACCAATATCAACTTTTCCCCCTTATTAAAAATTTCAAAGAAAGGAAATATTTGTTCCAACTATATTGATCACGATGCAACCTTTTCGATCACTACCGCTCATTTTTTTTTCCTTCTTAATCATAAGATTATCGTAAAATTTTGGCTCGATCGGGCCAAGGAAGCCCCTTTATCATCACAAAAATTCTTAGATGTAAAGAATTTTGTTGTCCAATTAAGTGTCTATCCATATGCGGTTAACTTCATTCTTGGTACGAATGTTCAAATTCGTATTACGTCAAAGATAGATGATTTTGATCGTGAAAAAATACCTCAGGCGAGGCTCGGTTAGTTCACTACAACACTTAAACGTCTTCGAACGCATTAAATGTCTTTCGATAATGTGGTCGCCAATACCAAATGATCTTCGATTTTAGTGACAATGCTATAATAAGTAAGACGTGAAATCCTAACGATTCAGATCGATCATTATAAAAAATGACTCGGCAGTTACCTTAACTATATATATGTTTGATGTATTTGATAGTTAATTAAGTCTTATGTTGTATTTGTTGTTGCAGTAGCCACAAGATCGTGAGACAATCTTGACGATCAAGATCGTTGATTTTGTTGCACTTGTTGAATTATTTATTCTCATAAATTTGCGGCTCGATTAGGTTTAGAATATCCCTTTATCAAGACGTGAATTCATTAAAAAAATAGAGTAGTTTTTTTTGTTCGATCAATTGTCTAACGGAAAATGTTCAACTGTAATCTCAGTAAGAATGATCTAACCAATAATATTAGAGAAGATAAATGGTTCTGATCACGCAAAAAAAATCTCAAGTGGGGCTCGGGTGGTGTGTTATAAGACTTTAATGTTTTTGGACTTAATAAAAATCTTTCCAACTAAAAGATTTATTCCCAACTCAATATTTAGTTGGCCAAGACAAACAAATCACCGACTAATTAATTTTTGGTCGGGAATGGTAGAATTTTTTGCGCCAATTGAAAATTTTCATCAAAAAAATGGCGGGATTTGGGTAATTTCCGACTAACTATTTAGTCGGTAATGTCTATTTTAATACAAAACGGCGCCGTTTTATCCAAGCCCATCCAGTTATGCGTACACACTTCCCCCCATCCCCTCATATCGTCAATCAGTCATTCAGTCCCTCCCAATCGACCCTCTCGCTCAACCCCTCTCTCCAGCCGTGGTCTCCACCGTTGAACGCACCGCCGCCGCTGCCACACCCCCGACGAAACCCCTCTCTCCTCCGACTGTGGTCTCAGATCCTCCTGCTCCTCTCAATTAAACCCTCCGACGAAAACCCCTCTCCTCCGATTTTGCATCTCCAGTCTCTCTCTCGCTTGCTCCTGCTAGGTACTCTTTCTCTCTCTCTCTCTCTCTCTCTCTCTCACTTGTTTGGAAGTGTTGGGTCTTGCTTGGTTTGAGTTAATTCTATCTCGTTCTCTCTCTCTCAATAAACTTCTCTCTCCAAAATTTAGTGGGTTTGGGTTTCGAAGTGGAAACAGGGTATGGTATGGTGTGATTGTATTTGTATTTTTCCCTTCAGAAGTCAGGTAAGGTGAGTACGAGGAGTAATAAAGGTGAGAAAGATCTGTTCTATGATTTTCTAGGTGGGATCGAGTCTAATTAAACAATTTCCTGTTGGCCAGACCAAAGCAGTGGTGAGATGAGAGAGATGAGAGAGACGGTCAGGTCAGGGATAGAGTCAAGATTCTCGAAGAGTAGATGCATGAATAGATGATCCTAGGGCGTGTGGACGAAACTTTGCTCTTTATAGCTGCCAATTTATAGGTGTGTTTTTTTAGATTTTTTGGAGTTTCAAGATTATAAAATAGCAATAATGCTAGGATAATCTCGTACTGAGATTTGGATTTTGAGTGCTAACTTGATTAGTTCTGGGAATTACATTTGCATTGCTACTTTTATGTTTTGCTTACAATCTACATGCAACTAGTTTTTTTTTGGTAAACTAGTAATCCTCGTGCTTCGCACGTTTTTGCGTGCTCATTGTTAGTAAGAGCTCACATGGACAAGCTGTTTGGAAAACGATCTCTCCTTCCCATCAATTTGTCTGCTCAAGATTATAAGTGGGTTCTAACCTAAAACCAATTGATTATAAGTGGAGTTCCCTCAAGATTACATTAACTAAGCTTAATTGGGTTATCAGTTTGGCTCTATAGAGCAATGTTCTAGATCTGCTACAAATAAAGTTGTTGTTTCCAGGAGTAATTGATACTAGCTCATTTATGTCGTGGGACTGGATGATGGGGAGTGATCTTCTTTATTAATGCTAAGGATTGTACTGCTTCTCAAGGATTGGGAGTGATCTTCTTTATATAGATCCTGACAAAGAATATTAATGTTCCAAGATTTGATGTTTTTGTACTCATGGTGGTAAACTAAGTAGTGTCTTTTGTACTTGTCTATGGTGTGTCTTTTGCTCCTGACATAGAGCCAGGTGTGTCTTTTGTACTTGTCTATGGTATCTAAGGAGTCTAATGTGTATATTCATGCTTAGGGGATGATATAGATGAAAGAATTCTTATTACATTAGTCCATAAGCAACATCAATTTTTTTTTTTTTACCCAAAAAAAACATCAATTTTTTTTATCAGCCATAAGCAACATCATTTGGTAAGAAACATTTTGTTATTATTGATTAGCTGTCACTTGCTATACATGTCTCATTATAGTTCACTTCTTTTATATCCTTGTTTCTAATGGAGTAGTATTTCACTGTTTGACAGATTGCATCATGGGTCCTGGATCACGAAAGAGTAGCGCATCCTCCAACTCTATCAAATCGCTTGGAATTGAGGAAGCTACAACATCTGTTCCTCCTCCTATTGTGGCATCTACTCCTCCGAGTGTTCCATCTCCTTCTACCGGTACAAGTGTTGCAGGTAAGTACATCTCTCTCTGACAATCCTAAAAGTACATTTACATATGTTCATCCTGCTAGTTTTTAGCTTGGTTTTGCGATCCAGTAAACTAGGAGTTCTGTGAATTTTTTTAAAATCTGAACATAAGCAGTTATCTCATAGTATATATTGTGGTCTAGGAAATTGAAAGCACATCATTGTCCCCTTGCTATACACTTAGAAGTTTGACCATGGATGGTCGAAGTAGAAAATGGTCCCTCCATTCCATCCATACTAGTTAAGGAACAAAGAAAAAATAAAAAGAAAAGGCATTCGATGTGTTTGGATGACAATTTTGGATTGAAAATTTTGAGTTAAAATGTAAAAATATGTGATTGGATGAGTTATTTGAAAAATAAATGGGACCCACTTAATAGAAAAGAAAAAAAGAAAAAAACCGATAAAAGAGAGTTGGCTGACATCTCGGCAGACTCTCCCTCCTTTTCATCTCAACTTTACTCATGGGGAGGACGAGAACGAAAATGATATGAGGACCGACCGCCGCCCACCGAAATCGTACCGCGGCCGCGGCCGGCCGTCTCCGGCCACCGGAAGGCCGATCCGAGCCGTCCAAAAATTCTAAAAAACAAAACCGAGGGGGCCCACGCAAGAATCAACGGCATCCGACGTGTGTAGGTGCTTGGATCAAGCACCCTATTTTTCGTGTATATATACACACATGTATATATACACGAAAAATAGGGTGCTTGATCCAAGCACCTACACACGTCGGATGCCGTTGATTCTTGCGTGGGCCCCCTCGGTTTTGTTTTTTAGAATTTTTGGACGGCTCGGATCGGCCTTCCGGTGGCCGGAGACGGCCGGCCGCGGCCGCGGTACGATTTCGGTGGGGCGGTTGTCGGTGTAAATAGCAGTACTCGGAGGAGAAAGGGGGGGGGGGGGGGGAAGGTGGTGGGGCCGGAAGGGACATGTGTGTCAGGGGTGACTATTTTCAAAAACAAGTTTGTGTGTCAGGGGAAAGTCTGGGCCCGCCCCACATGGGCCACATCTCCTTTCAAAAACAAGTTTTTGAAACAATTTTTAAAATGTCCATCCGAACACGGTGATTATATGATCATTCGAACATTCTGCTGGGAAGATCCATGGCCAAAAGGGGCAGTTGAGAGCAAACATAAAAGAAAAGGCATTAAGGTTGTTCTTTGGTATAGTAGTGCGTGTATCTCTCTCTTCTTTTATACTATTCTTGCATCTCAATTGCAGCTGCACCTTCAAGACGTGTGCGGGGGCCTACACTTGAGAAAAGAGTTAGAAGGCTGATTGAAGGCAAGGATGGGACGAGGCTCCGAGTTTATGTCACACAAGAAATGAGAACTTTTTGCGGGGCAAATGCAACTAAAGTGGCCAATGAATTGGGGTCACAAATTAGGAGGATGTGCCTCCCTACTGCTGACAGTTTTTGCCACTCGTGGAAACTGGTTCCTTCGCAGGTGCAAATCGCCGTAATACAAGCCGTACGGGTAAGAATGTCAAACTGTGTGTAGTGATTATTTCTAGTGAATAATGAAATATCGGAAGGGATTAATTCCACTTGTTATATGCTTCTAGGACAAATTTGAAGTCACCGAAAATGATGTTGAATACACTCTGTTAGTTGAGAAAGTTTTTATGCGCAAAGCCAACTTACTCTACAAAGACTGGAAATGGAGAATGAGTGATCATTACGAAAAGACAAAGGATCATTACGAAAAGACGAAGGAAGATGGCAAAAACCCATATCAGCTTCCTTTTACCGAAGACATAAGCCTGGATGCTTGGAAGTTTATGATTGATCGTATATTCAATGATCCAGATTGGAAGGTTAATAAGATAACTTATGAGTTACATTTCCAATTCTACGTTTATATCTAACAAGTTATTTTTTTCAGCCCCGCAAAATAGCTGGCAAAAAAAATAGAAATACTCCAGTAGATGGTTTCTCTGTGGCTTCTCGTGGTCATACTTTGGGTTCTCGATCATTTGCTGCTGCAATCACCATTGAGGTGAGATTTTTTGTGCATTGTTAAGACCTTTTAAATACCATCAAACACTAAACAGAGTTGGAAAATAGTTCAGAATTTGGGCATATGATTGAGCTTCATCAATGTGGTTACTGTTATGTAGATATCTTCATTGTTTTTTTTTAATCTGTAGACTCTATGGCTTCTCGTGGACATAGTGGTAGGCCAGGTCTTTCTTGAATAGGACAAGGTCTCCCTCCACCTTCTGTCTTGCTTGCCATGAACATGAACAAAAGTGCAAGAAATCATGTTGGGTATGAATAGTGTGATTTTGTCACAAGATCTTACTGGAAAGCTGGAAGCAGTGGATTAGCTTATTTATGTTTTCTGTTTTGTGGTGACTGGGAAGTTTGAGTTGTTGGGTCACTGTTGTTAATTTGGTACGTACAGATTAGAAAATCGATCATCGATTGAGGATTACTTCCAGATAGATATAGGAATCAAGCAGCGAGCTTATCTGAATATTCATTTTTGCACCCAAAATATTATACTAGCACATCGATTGGTTATTTTCATTCAGGCATTACGAGTGATAATGAGATGGTTGAGTTGATAAAATAAGAAATGGTAGTTAAGTACGAGATAGACACTTGAAAAGAGGAAAGGGCAAATCTGATTTGAAATTTGGAAAGGCACAAGTGACTGAATCTTTCAATGTTTATGAGTTCATTGCACCCAATGGAGTATGAGACACAAAACTGTTGAATATTTGCAGTTTATTTTGCAAACAACTTGGGTCTCACAAGGTGCCATGAGACCTAGTGTTCATTAATTTGCTTTGCTGTTCATCATGACATTATGGAACCTAATTTCTTGAAAAGGAGGGTCGATCTCCGGACCTAGTGTTCATACGAACTACAAAGGTTGGTCACCAACATATTCTGATGTCTAGTACTAAACTATGAACTATTAAAGCTTGGTATTTTGATTAGTTTGTCTTGATTTCTGCTTGCCCATGGCAATTATCACGCTTGTAGTTGAATACCATTTACAGTGCCATTTTGTGGATCATGCTGATGGTAAGTTATCTCATTCCTTGGATGTATGCATTATTGTCAGTGATTAAAACTAATGGTTATTTGAATATGTTAGGCAGACAAGCCTAATGGAAAGGTGCCAGATTTATGTGAGAGATACCAGGCATCACATACATTGAAAGACGGTGGATGGATCGATCCTCAATGTGCGGAGATACATGTATGCATCTAATATCTGTAGACATTTTGTTTTTTCTTTTTCAATTAGTCTATTCCTTAAATTTTTCGTTGTTTATTTTCTTCTTTTTGCAAACGACAGGCGAGGATGGTGGCCACGCAAGACGAGGCGTCTCAATCAGGATGTCCGCTGACGGACGAAGAACTTTCGAGGATTCATCTTGGGGAAGCAAAGTATTACATAAGGGGATTTGGGGTTGGCCCGATGCCCTCATCCTTCTCTTCCCAATCCAGCTCCAACTTAGCACGGCAAGAGCTGCAGAAAGTCCAATCTGAGCTGGAGTTACTTCGCGAGGAGCGACAAAGAGAACGGGAGGAGTATGAAAGGCGGTGGGAGGAGGAGCGAAACCGGCGTGAGGAGGAGAGAAACCGGCGTGACGAGGAGCGAAACCGGCGTGACGAGGAGCAAAACCGGCGTGACGAGGAGCAAAGACAACGGGAAGAGCAGCAAAGGCAAAGAGATGAGCAAAGGCAACGTGAATTTGATGAACTCAAAGCCATGATGATGAGGTATATGCATGGACGAGACAATGTGTGATCGAGGTGATGGTGGGAAATATTCGGTACGTAATTTCCTCTTTGCTATGAATTAATGGGTTAGCTTTTAATGGGTTGCATATCAATTGTCATCTTCCTTCCTATTTGCTGGTGTTGTTTTACTTGGCTTGTATTTTTGGAATTTGGTGATAGTTGAATACTTTTTTTTGTGGTTGCTATTATGTCCGGTATTGTTTAGTTTAACTGTAGTGTATTTTGATACGACTTGTTGCATTATTATCTATTAGCTCCGAAAGAGTAGTAATTGATGTTGTGAACTTGTGATCGTTTAGCTTGTCATGAAGATAGAACACTAGAATGTGCAGAAGTTTAAGGTATGGGAAATGACTGGATCTTAATCGATGTCTTTCACCCACTCTTCTTTCTGGGTCTTTCCTGTTTAGGGTTGTATACGTGCTTTGTCTGGAACAAAGCCTGGTCTTTAATCGGATCATCAGGAACAAAGTCCGGTCTTTAACCGACTCTGTACTGTTTTAGATCGACTTCCTTTGTCTCTACCTATACATGCGTGTGTGTGTATAACGGAGCAGAGTTTACGTATCTGGAAGATAAAGGGGAATGTTGAGGGAGTGCTTTAATTCGAGCTTCCCGTTGGAAACTTCCAACTTTGGGTGGAGTTGGACTGGGGACTGGAGGAAGAGAGCCAAAGATGGTTGTGTAAATGACTAAATGAGCACATTGAAATCAGCTCGTGTGTTTGCAGCAGTAGGCTATCAAGGTTTTTTATTTGGGTTTGGAGGGAAAATATCAGCTATATTTACATTTTGCAGTTCATATGCATTCTTGAAAGACAACCACTCTTTGTGCTGATAAAAGATATGTTGATTCAAATTCACATGTAACCCTTTTAAGCATTTATAGACAGTAGCTGGTGGGAAATTTTGGTTTTTTGGGTTGGTTTTATGAACATGTCACACTGCCTATAGGCTGGTGGTTACCGGTATTCACATCAGCTCGGCGCTCTTTCTTTTTGGTTTGTTGCTCATAGTCATGAGTTCATGACTAGCTAATGGTACATGTGTTGGATTATAATTTTTATTCCAAAGATGGTTGACTATGAGGTACTTGAAGATGCTAAAGTTTGTTGTACTTAAAGCTAAGCATTCTATTAGTTATGTCTCAACGTTCCAACTTATACTGGAATGAATGAAGATGTGTTTTTGATTGAGATCACGTGGTCTGAAAAGACTTGCAATTCTAATTTATGTTCCTGTTTTGCGGGAATCAAGTAACCAGTAACAAATTCTACTCCTCAGTTTTCCATCATGGTCTGAATGGTAAATTGTTGTGAGTTGGCTTATTTACTTGCATTATCATGTTGATTCCAGAGGCCATGGACGACCAAGTGTTCTAAGTGTAAACTATTTCATGTGTAAAATTTGGAAGTTTTTGCCTTCTGGATAATTGATTTTCTGAGATTTTCTTATTGATTTTGGGATGAATGAATTTTTTTGTTTCTGCTTTCAGATTATTTTCAGCTTATAGCTATAAGAAGAAAGATTCCGATTTTGGGTCTTATTATTGTGTTTTGTTCTTTCTACAGATATTGGAGTATCTAGCATCTCGTTAAGGACTATATATGAAGGAGTTGAATTTTTGCCGTGGATTCTACCGTAATCTAGTTATGTTGAACTTTTGTATTATTTTGCGCTATAGGGCTTGGATATGATATGTTTGATGGTAGTACTTTTCGTGGTACAATTTTTCATTATTTTGTACTTTGCGAATTCGGATACCGTATGTTAAGTATTTGGTGAACACCTTTTATTTATGGAAGTTATGATTGAATTGTTCTTGAGTTTCAATACTTGATTACAGTATATTGGTGAATAGATATTGCTCAATTTAATTTATTGTGAATCACCAAAAAAAAAAATCTCAGCAGATTTTAGAATTAGTTTTAAAATTTGTAATATTATATTTGCCGACTAAATACTTAGTTGGTAAAAGTTGTAATATGCCAAAAACAAATGTTACATTTGCCGACTAAATAATTAGTCGGTAATTTATGAAATATTTGCCGTAATTTATTAAACATTTACCGACTAAATAATTAGTCGGTAATTTATTAAACATTTTCCGACTAAATAATTTGTCCGACTAAATACTTTGTCGGCAATAATTTAAATTAGCCGACTAAATAACTAGTCGGGAAAAGCTATGCCGACTAAATAAGTTTTAGTCGGTAATTACCTTTGCTGACCGCAATTCCCGAGTAAATTGCCGACCAAAGTTTTGAGTCGGAAAATACTATTGCCGACTAAATTTCCACCTTTTGCCGACTAAATTGTTAGTTGGGAATGGTGTAATTTCTTGTAGTGGTTCTATACGAAGGGTCGATAACTTTGACTCCAAGGGGATAACGACATCCATTTCGAACGCCATTGCGAATGAGGTTTGTCCCGGTCGAACGTCTCGGTGTTGAACAATTGGCCCAAAGAACATGTGGAAATTCTTCGGCCCACCTTCCCCTTTTCCTATCCTGACTGGTAAAGATAGGGGGAGCATTCCTTCGGGCATGCGTCGTTTAGGTTGGTGTAATCTAAGCACACCCTCCATTTTCCATTCTTTTTAACCACCACTATGTTTGCAAGCCACGTGGGGTATTGAACATCTTGTATGGCTCCGGTTTCCAAGAGTCGGTCAACTTCCTCGATCACCGTCTCAGTATATGTCGGTGCCGAACGTCTTGCCCGTTGAACGACTTGTTTCTGACTCTCATGAACATTGAGGTTGTGACAGATAAACTTTGAGTCCACGCTCGACATCTCATATGGGGTCCACGCAAACATCTTGCACTTAAGTAAGTCAAAAGATGGAAGAGTGAAAAGTTAGATATTTGCACAGAAAAGAAAGAGCTTTCACTGCAACTTGAATTTCAAAGCTTTCAAGTGGTTTGGCAAGTGAGGCACTCACCTATTTATACCCGAAGGGAGAAGTTTAGAACATTTTCTGCAAGCTTCCCAACTATTCCAATCTAGTATTATGGCTACGAATATCTATACAAGTCTAGAACTACGTATAATAATCTAGATTATTCTAAGAGATGGTTCTATAAGGTATCTAAAATCTTCCAGGCTTCCACACTGCTATAGGAAACTCTTAAAAATTCTAGAAAAAATTATATGTCTTGGTGGGATGCATGTCAGGTGTATGTCAAAATGCTATTGCAACGATGCCCTCATCGCGTCATATTCGTGGAACCTCTGAATTTTATTATCAAATAGCCACCCTTTCTTCTTTCGGTTCCCAACTTGCCTTGCAATCCAGTTGTCCCTTTCATTACACCAAGTACTCATGAATAGGAGTGTGGCATATCCTTCTAGGAATCTGATTGACTATATATAATGCACTCCGCCTTCTTGTCATGAGATGTAGTGATCCCCGTTGGTGATTGGCTTAACTTGCCTATACTTGGATCCTACTTGTCTCCGTGGTAAGGCTTCAAGCAACTCACGTAAAACACCGGGTTGTGAGACCCTATCTTGAATTTAGGGGTTGAAAAGAAAGGTGAATTTAATTTGTGTGGTTCTTGTGAAGTTTTTATAAACTATAGGGGTGTAGGTGTAATAAAACAAAACAAAAAAAAAAAACCTTTATGTTCTGTGTGTGCACGTGTAAAACAAATGAGGTGCTATGGTGCATGTGTGTATATGTATCACATAACTATTGAAATAAAAGAAAAAAGAAAGAAACCCAAAGCAGAGAACTTCTCTTCTACGTTTCAGAGAGAGAGAGAGAGAGAGAGAGCAAGGGAGAGAGAAGGCTGGGGAAATTGAAAAACCCTAACTTGGTAAGTAACTCATGCTTGTATTTTTGTGGGTATTGATCCAGAAATCTATTATGTTCATGGATTGAATTATTAGGGTTTCTAAAAGCTATTGGGTTCAAGTGTTCAACTAATTAGGGCTATTCCTTGTTGGTTTTCTCTAGGAAAATGTTTATCTTCACTAGAAGCTAAAGGATTGAATGTTAGGGCTTGAACTTGGCAACTAGGTTGCTATAAGTTGTGCTCCTGCAGGAATTTTACTGTGGAGACTGTGAATAATGGATGTTTTAAGTGCCTAAACCAAGTGTTTATTGCTGGAAATTGCTAGAATGTGCTGAAACAATAGTCTATAAGTGCTGAATCTGTTAAAAAGTTGCTGAAAAACTACTGTTTGGATGCTGAAATCGCTTAAATTACTGTTGGAAATCATTAGAAAGCGCAGGAAATATGTTTTATGCACAGGAAATTGACCTAAATATGCTGGAAAGTGGAAACTGAAGCTTAGTTGCTGAAAATGCGACTTTAGCGCTGAGTGGTTGTTTAGGTGCAGAAAATTGGTTTTAGAATGCTGATCGAAAACAATGAATTATAGGTGCTGTAACTGTGAATTGATTGCTGAAAACTGTCTTTCAGTTGACGAAATCATTTATGTAGCTGCTGTAAATCATTGGAAGGTGCATGAATTATATATTACATGCAGGAAACTATGAGGATATGCTGGGAAATTGTTGCATATTCTGAAAACATGCCTCAAGTGTTGTGATATGCGTTTATAGTTGCTGAAAATATGAGTTGGATGCCAAATTTAACTAAACTAGATGATGTGTTGCTGAGAATTAGTATAAAAGAGAAGTTGGAGCTTGTAGTGGCTTTGGTGCGGTTATTCAATACTTTGTTAAGAGAATTTAGACTTTGCGCTCATATATGTGGATTATATGTTAGGTTCGGAGGCGACGACGAGCACCGTGACTCCACGTAGGGAGTGAGCTTGTGTTGGTTTTCCTTTTTGTTGGAGACAGAGGTGAGTGTTCGATTCATAGATGTTCTTCAATTGAATTGAACTTGTGATATTGAACTGTGACTTTGTGTCGATGAGCAATAACGGCTAATGGCTGGACTTCATGTCGTGCTCCTGACTTCGTGTCAAATCAATGGCTTTATGCCAAAATTATGACTTTGTGTCGAGCTAATGACTTTGTGTCGGATTAAAGACTATGTGACGATTATTTGTTTTATGCTTAATTATGGTGAACTTGGATTTATTGTTTCTATTGAAAAGCATCCATGTCTCATATACACTCCTGGGACTCATTTTAGGTTCCAGTTTTGCAGGTATAGGACGGTGTCCACTACGTACAGGTCGCGTTTTTGCGTTTTTGTGACTCGCTCGAGGAGTGCGTGGTTGAGGCCTGTGGGAATCTTTGTCTCCCGACCCGTAGATGATTTTTGCCTAGTTTAGTTTTTTGGATAATAGTTGGTTATGTAAAGTTTATTTTTTTTGACAGACTTCCGCTGTAGTTTGTAAATGACAGTTATTTTGAGATGTAAATAAAATGTGGCCGTTGATCTTCAATTTTAGTTATTCTTGGAATTGCCAGTAGCTGGTTGTCGTTGGGTTGTTGTCACGTGTCGTATCGGGATAGGCTGATGAGGTGCTATTCCGGAACGGGGCGTGACACCGGGTGGTGATGCAATCTTCTAAAAAATCTTGCCCACCTTCTTGATCACCGAAAACGGTCCTTCATAGCGGCGGGCAAGTCCTTTGTGAAGTGGCCTTGGAGACTTGTGTTGTGCTAGAAGATTGACCATGGCTAGGACTCCAACATCAAACTCCACATGTATGCGCTTCTCATCAGCCCTTCTTCATCGCCTTATGCAAGTAGGATCGTGTCATGTTCACTTGCTCATGCCATGCATGGTTTTGTAACCTTGTATGCCGTTGGGCTCTTCCTTGTGTAGTCCATTTGGAGAGTGTAGCATTGTACACATTTCAATACACTTTGTAACCATATTTATACATTTTCTACAATTTTGAGTCAACACACTTCGGGATTAAAATATGATCCAAGTAAAGCTTGAATTGCTAGCTACAATTTGGGGGAGCAAAGTGCGAAGGAGGTTGATAGCATAGCAATGGCCGTTTGGGGTTTTGATTTTTGGACTCGATTGAACAAACAATATTTATAATACAAAACACAATGATGTACGGCCCCCAAAAAGATAAGTTATTGTAATGATTGAGATTCATTTGATCTAATGATTGAGATGCATTCTTCCAATTTTAGTGAGGTGTCCATAGTCTTCAACTAAATTACACAACTGCTATGTTTCCTTTACTGTAGATCGTCTTTCCCATCATGTTTATTTCATATTTCACACACACAAACACTCTCTCTCTCTCTCTCTCTCTCTCTCTCTCATACAGACATTCCAAATTGCGTTCAAAACTCTAGCTATCAACCATGGTGGAGAATGAGCAAGAGCATCGTGAGGGAAGAGGGGAAGTGCTCATGGGAAGTCTGTCTTCTCCTCTAAACCCTAACCCCCAACTTTGCACTCCATCCTCCTCTATCATTGGTAACTCCGACCACCACCAGGTCATTGGCCCTCACCTCAACTCATTTCCAACTGATATTTGCCTCTCCGATCACGCTGTCGATCTCTCTAATAGAAGCTTCGTTCATGGCAATCAAACCCCAAAATGATTAACACCACCATGAAAATCAAACCCCTCATGGCCCTCTTCCCTCTCTGTTTTTGCTCACGGTTCAGACCTAGCTGGCATCTGAGAAGTTATGTTTTAGGTCTTTGAAAGATTCAGACAGAGGGAGGGAGTTGATTCCTTATGATCCATTTAGTTGCAAATTATTTAGGCAGTTGTCTTACTATGAGTAACAACTACTTTATTGTTTATCATGATTTGTGTGTTTATTCCAAGTTCTAATTTTCGCGTATACTTGGATTGTTTTCCAGGTAGTTTGACTCTAGATTATGATCCTGACTCATGATGCTCATTGGAGCCACTATCAAGCTTCATAATTTACTAAGATCTTTCTTTTCCCCATTTTTTAAGGAAAATTCTAGAGGTGGCAAACGGGCGGGTCCGGGCGGGTTGAAACAGGTCGTGGTCAAATATAGGCGGGTCGAATATGGGTCAAAAAGTAAACGGGTTGAAACGGGTCGGGTCAAATATGGGTCAAGCCAAACCCAAACCCGCCCGCCCCGACCCGTTTTCCTCCCCTCTTTTTTTTTTTTGGTTTTGGTTTTGTTTTTTGTTTTCCTTTTTCTCCCTTCCCCCCGCGGGTGATTTGTCTCAATAAGGGAATTTAGAAAAGTAAAAAAATTTATGATTAAAACTCAATTTTTTGTATTTGTTTGTTTTGCGATAAACTTTTTATTCCTATTAGTTCGTCTCAACGAGAGAATCGAGAAAGTAATTTTTTTTTTACTTTTACCCTAATATTTTTTGTAATATTCAAGATAAATCCCAACAACCGGTTTTTTGGGCTTTATCTTGGATGTTTTCAAAAATATTTGGGTAAAAGTCAAATTTTTTTACTCCGTACTTTTCTCATTGGAGCGAATCAAAAATCGTAAATTACTTGTCGCTCATAGGAGCTCAAGGGATTGGAGAGAGAGAGAGAGAGAGAATTTGTGTGGATGAATTTTAGAGGTGGCAAATGGAAAAGTAAATTTTTTTGTCCTTTACCTATATATTTTTGAAAAAAATCACTTTAAAAAAAAAAGTCAAAAAAATTTGGTGTACTTATCTCACTGGAATGGAGAGATTCTTAGAGGGAGAGAGAGAGAGAGAATTTGGTGTACTTATATCACTGGGACATTTTTCTAGCAAAAAAACGGGAGTTCATAAAGGAGGGAGAGAGAGAGAGAGAGGAGTTGAAATGAAGGAGTAGGATTGAATTTGATCTGGTTGTCTATCTCTCTCTCTCTACACTTGGGTTTATTTACTCTCTCTTCTAATCTCGACGCCAAATGTGTACCAGAGAAAGACGGGGGGAGAGTGTGGGCTGAGAGAGAAAGAGGTGGCCATTTTTAATTTTGACCCATATTTAACCCACTCTCAACCCATCTAAACCCATATAAATATGGGTTGATATGGGTTGTTGAACCCATATTAACCCATTACATAATATGGGCGGATTGGGTTGGGTTATAAGTGGGCGGATTTGGACGGATTAAGAAATATGGGTTTGGATTGCCACCTCTAGAAAATTCTATCACCACACCCATTTATACACCCACACTCACAACAAGGGTGGGGCCCGCTCACACTGGGTGTGTAGTGTGTGCAGGCTCCACCCTTGTTGTGAGTGTGGGTGTGTGAATGAGTGTATAAATGGGTGTGGTGGTAGAATGATTGTTTTTTTAATATGATCATCTGGCATTTGTCAGTTGTAGTATTTGGATGTAAAGCTAGACCTATTTCGATAGATTCTTGAAATGTGATTATTAAATTGAGACGGAGAAAGTAAATAATAGGAAAGGAAATAGATATTGGAAAGGAAAATAGAAAAAAGGAAAATCTTTTGAAGGATAGAAAAGTGAATGTAGACTAAATAGAAAATTTACTTGGATGGGCCCTCTTATTGAACAAAGTAATGAAAGTGATACTACCTATGTCCCAAATTATTTGTCCGATCCACGAGAACTTAAAATGATGCAATTTTTGCAAGAACAATTCAAACTTTTTTCAACTATTCACTAGATATCAACGAGTTCTTTTAATTTATGGAAAAAGTTTGAATTTTTTCTCGAAGAGTTTGTATTAGTTTTAGGTCCTCGTTTTGCGGACGGGACAAAATTCTTGGGCCGGAGGAAGTAAATTGTTGGGCCAAATGTGGCTGTTTCGCTATGGGCATTTCCACTCAGCTGGTTCGGTTTGATCAAACATACTGGCCCCCAATTCATGGTGATGCTCATATCAAAGTCTAGATAGATAGAATGGTACCTTGCCAACTAGAGTTTGATTTTCTGGGTTGTTTTTTCTTTTTTCTTTTCAGGGTGGATTTTGCTTTCAAAGTTTGTCTATAGTTTATGGCCTTTAGCCAAGTTGTTTCCATTATTTCAACTTTTAGTTAATATATGTGAGAAGAATAAGTTGTCTCGATATCTGTATTTTCGTGAGCTTTAGCCCGTTTAGTCTGTTTAGACAACGAGAAAAACTTAGCCGCACTAGGTTTTTATAGTGTTTTATTCTCATTATCAATGTTATAATTATTTTTGATTAAAAAAAAGCTTTTTAAATTGTAAAACAATTTCTAAGTGAAAAGCATAATAATATTTAAATTGAGGAGATAAAAGATAATAAATTATCTTTCAATTTATTCGATGACAGATTCCATTGAACAAAGAGAATGAGATTTAGCATTCTCCCAAGAAATAACAAGAAAACTAACAAAAACCATGCTTTCATACAAACAACATTTTTGGTAGAATAACTCGTATAAATTTATATGAATAGTAACATGATGAGCACCCAATTTTGTAGATAATTGGTGCGTCTAGTCCCATTCTATCTTGCTTTTACTTATGTTTATTTAGCTTTTATAGTGTTATTGCACGTAAGGTGTGGTTTTTGAGTGTTTCAGGTAATACGTGCTAATAAGGCGGTTTTGAACGCCAAGGAATGCTCCGGATGCAACCAAGTGCTCAAGACCACGTGCCACCATGTTGTGGTGCCCAAGGAGCCATGAAGAGGTGGTTTGGAGGTTGCTCGGGTCGCCCAAGGGTCAAGGGAATTGAAGGAGAAGTGAGAATTTTACCAAAGCTACTCATCTTCCGACCAGCTGAGGGTAGAATTGTCATAACTTTTGATGTACAAATGATATTGGATCCAAACCACTTGGGTTAGAAAGTATACTCGACGAGCTTTCCAACGGTCCAAAGAACACCCATTTCCGAGTTCGGGAGTGTCCGGAGCGAGCCCGCGAAGTTGTCGCAAAAATCTGTCTGTCAGCCATGAACCGGTACGGGTAAGTCATGAACCGGTTCATGAAGACCAGATTTTGTATTTTGGAAGATTTTCAGCCATGAACCGGTACGGGCAAGTCATGAACCGGTTCATGCTTGTAATTTCTGCCCGAATCTGCTACTTTTTCAACCTTCCATTTATGGAAAGTTTCCACTTGTGGAATGTTTTTGGGATATTTTGGGGGGCTTTTTGGTCATTTGTAACCCATCTTTAGAGCCCTATAAATAGGCTTGTATGCCTTTTATGGAAGGGAGCCATTTTCTAGTCTTTTTTAGGCCTAAGTCTTTTTTATTGCTTTCCTAGAACTCCATTGATGCTTTGAAGCTTTTAAGTTAATTCCTTCAAGAACTCCTTAAGGTATTTGTCTTATGTTAATTTCTCGTTTATTAATGTTGTAGCTACGCTTTGGATCTTCGCATAAATCAAGTTTATTTCCGTTTTCGTCGGTTAATCATGTTTTCTCTCTTAAGCATGCTTTCTAGTCTTTTTACTATGTGTGAGTAGTCAATTAGGCTTGGCCATGGGGTGAATAACACCTTGTGATTTAGGTTAATTTTACTCTTCTCAACTTAAGACTTGAGGTTTGGTTTGTAAATGTGCGTGGTTCGCCTTTTATGTAACAAAACTTGTCGATGTTAACCTCCGGTGATCATATGCTCGCTCATATGGTTCCGTGAGCTATGTCTCGACTCGTGTTTGCCAAAAGAACCAAAGAACTTGCTCGCTTTCCAAACTATACTTCTAGTTCTTGACCTTGATGTTTAGTTTGAATTCAAGTCTTGGCGTTGTTAATCTCCGGTGATCATGTGCTTGCTCACATGGTTCCGTGAGCGATGTCATGCCTTGTGTTTAGCTTGTTATTCAAACTCTATATCAAGTCTAACCATTTTCACCGCTAAATCTTCCGGTTGATAACCTATGCCGTGTGATTCAACCGTGTATTCGTTGAGATAAGTTGATTGGCCTAAGTTACGGGTGTCATGAACTTCTATGCCTTGCCGCTTTTAATTCTTAGTCAAAACCAAGTTTCTAGTCTTTTCATCACCTTTTCAAAGCAAAACCGATAGTTGGCCGTCTGAACGCTGGGAACACTTGCATCTACAAATCCTAATTAGCTATAGAGATTATCTCTGTGGGAACGATTCCGGACTTTCCGGTATCTATGCTGACAGCGACCTAGCCCTACGCTCGGGGTAATTCGACCTCATTGGAAGGCGAGGTTGTGGACGAAGCTTATTTTGGCGCCGTTGCCGGGGATTTTCTTATTATAGCTTATTGGGAGGTTCGACAAACCATTGTAAGTATCCCGCTTTATTTTGTTTTGTGCAACTTATACATAGTCTAGCGGATACCTCTAACCGATCTTCATATCAAATTTGAGGTGTAACGAAGCTAGAGTACGTATCAATTGCCTTTACTTTTTGTTTGTATAGCGTGGCGGTGGTTTAACCCCACAGAACTGTTTTGAGAAAGAGGTGGCGGCATAGCCCCTCTAGCCTGTTTTTTTTTTAATTTTATTATTGTTGAGAAGAAAAAAAATGGCTCATTTTGCAAGGTGCTATGGAGGGTATGCAAACCAATTTGATTGTTCAGTGTCACCTCCTATATTTTATGGCTTGGCCTCAGAAAATCCATTTTCGCATGTTGATAACCTTGAGAAAGCTTTTGCTAGCGATGAAGTGGCTATTCTACAAGTATTCCCAGCGTCTTTGCGTGATAGTGCTCAAGATTGGTTTTACTCTTTGAGTCCAGGATCGACATGGAAAGAGATTGTAGAACAATTTTTTCAAACTTTCACTCCGTCATATGAGACTCATATGCTTTTACAAGAACTATCACATTTCTATCAACAAAATGATGAGTCTTTTCCGCAGTGTTGGGAGCGATTTAAATATTCCGTATTCTCTTGGTCGAGTTTTAATTGTGAGCTTGGCAGTCTTCTGGCTATCTTTTGCCAAGGTTTAAATTCTAAGACATGCCAGGTTGATTTTATGTCCAATGACGAATTCCTGGGTAAAACTGCTGAAGGCGGTTGGGATTACCTTGATGAATTAGCCCAAAAGCTCCAATTTTGTGAGTTGACTGAAAATTTTGAGAAAACCAATTCTGATGTGAGGGAAAAAGAGCAAATAGAGCCGTTTGTCATTGGTGAAGGCTATATGCCTTTTGAGGAGTCATTGCCAATAGTTGCACTGAACAATCAAATAGTCTTAGCTCTTGATGATGCCACCCTTCATACCGAGTCTCCATTGCAAGAGTTTTTAAAAGTCGAACTGATTGATTTTCTTGGTGTTGATAATTTTGCTTTAGTTTATCATCCTTACATTGTGGATTTTGTCAACACTCTGAAAATTGATTTAGTTTGGAATATGCACTTGGTGGAACTCAAGTTTATGAAACGAATTCGACAATTGCTTTACTCAAAGTATCTTATCTTATGGCAAGGCCGAGTTCAATTTTTGGCAAAGAGTTTCAATTTGAGTGGCGTGTTCATTGTAATAATTTTTGTTGGCATGCTAAATGTTCGGAGCCCGCGTTTGGCTGAACGTACATAAACTCTTTCTTTCCCTCCCTCCCTCCCTCTCTCTTTTCTTTTTCTCTTTTGTTGGTCTGGTATAGCCACCCGTTTCTCGCTTGGGAAATGGGAAGAAAAGTATGACTCGTGTACTCGCGTGAAGAGTTGGTTGGAAGGTACGTTTACTCCCTCTCTTGTATTTCATTTCAATTGTCTTCATGCTATGAGGACATAGCATCGTTTAAGTTGGGGGGAGGGATATATATGCTATATATATGTTTTTGAGACTTGTCTCTTCTTATCTCTTTTTGTTTTTGTTAAAATTTTTGCTTTTACTTGCAATCCTCCCTTGTTAGTAGTAATTTCGTATGATTAGATACTTTAGATATGCTCAATTGTGTCAATATGGCAAGAGTCATGTATCCCGTCGAATTCGGTTATGTGTTTTAATCCATGTCATTTGCATATACATGAACATTGATGAACAAATTGAGCCTAAAAATCAAGTCAAGTAGTGTGCATCACTAGAGTAGAGATTCACTTTTAGGCATCCCATGCTTCTTGCTTTCATTTCCCGCATTTGCGTAAATAATATCTTTTGTTCATGCTTGAGTAGTGTATATATCTTTCTTGCATCTTGTTGGAGTTGTTGGCGTACTTAGGAAATGATTCAAGGCATTTTTGTTTGATTTAACCACATAAGAGTCTCATTGTCCTTATTTTGAACCATAGTCCGAGTCTCTTCCGTTGTTCAAACCTAGGTAACCGGATGTTTGGAGGGTTGTGTGTCAATAGTTTTCAAAGATTCAAGGAGGTTTGGGGGTGGTGTGAATATGATAGAAGTGGTTGGGATGTAAAAATGTGAAGAATTGGTATATGATTCCCTATCTCTCCTCTCCCACTACGAAAGCTTAAGCCCCAAATTTTCATCTCCCTCTCCAAAGCCTTCAAAATTGGCCCTCAATCTCTCTTATTACAAATCTCAATTCAAATGACCCTATTCCTCAAAGGAAGATAAAAGAAATGCTATGAAAGAGCAAAAGCCAATTCGAAAGAGGGTTGAATACTATGATGAGAGGATTGGTGTGACCTTTGGGCTAGCATACATTCCGGATGAGAAAGAGTCCGATGGAAAGGGGGAGCTTGATGCTCAATACCAAGAGGAGCCGGATGAGGACGATGACTACGTGTGGTGGAGTCGGTGGTAGTAGTTTTTCTTTATTCTTCGTTTTTTGTTTGTTCTTTGGCCGATATGTGGCCATGCCTGGGGTAGTTAGGGTCGGTAGTGGCCAAAGGTAGATTAACCATGCAAGTATATGGCCACTACATTTTTGTAGTCCCTTTCTCTTTGTATCCAAGGTCGTTATAAGCTAATAAAGTCCTCCGTTGATCTTTAGTACGCTAATTAACTCCATTTGATGCATGGTTGATATCTATTATTACTTAAGTTGTGATTTATCCTTTGTCGTGCATAGTTGTCAATAATTAGCTTTCCTTTCGTTCTAAGCGCTCTTTTGATAGCATGCGTAGCTTTTTGTCTCTGGCTATTGCATTTTCTCGCTAGCGCTTGTCATGGGATGTATCTTGTATCTCATTGTGTGAAAAGTCGAATAAGAGTGTATCCTTGTGAGTTTTGGAGTCGAAACTCGTTGTGGTGCATGCATGCTTGGTTACTCTAATATGGCATAGTTTGTTCATCCTAGTTCATGGCATGTTTGTGCGTGGATTACATGTACTCGGGTTTGAAGGGGTGTTTTTGGACTCTTGCCTAGTTGTAGTAGTTGAGCATAACTTTTGTATCTTGAATCTCGAGAGGGTTGCATAGCTTGGTTAAATGCGTTTTGTTTTTGTTTGCTAGGGACTAGCAAAGTTCAAGTTGGGGGGTGTGATGAGCACCCAATTTTGTAGATAATTGGTGCGTCTAGTCCCATTCTATCTTGCTTTTACTTATGTTTATTTAGCTTTTATAGTGTTATTGCACGTAAGGTGTGGTTTTTGAGTGTTTCAGGTAATACGTGCTAATAAGGCGGTTTTGAACGCCAAGGAATGCTCCGGATGCAACCAAGTGCTCAAGACCACGTGCCACCATGTTGTGGTGCCCAAGGAGCCATGAAGAGGTGGTTTGGAGGTTGCTCGGGTCGCCCAAGGGTCAAGGGAATTGAAGGAGAAGTGAGAATTTTACCAAAGCTACTCATCTTCCGACCAGCTGAGGGTAGAATTGTCATAACTTTTGATGTACAAATGATATTGGATCCAAACCACTTGGGTTAGAAAGTATACTCGACGAGCTTTCCAACGGTCCAAAGAACACCCATTTCCGAGTTCGGGAGTGTCCGGAGCGAGCCCGCGAAGTTGTCGCAAAAATCTGTCTGTCAGCCATGAACCGGTACGGGTAAGTCATGAACCGGTTCATGAAGACCAGATTTTGTATTTTGGAAGATTTTCAGCCATGAACCGGTACGGGCAAGTCATGAACCGGTTCATGCTTGTAATTTCTGCCCGAATCTGCTACTTTTTCAACCTTCCATTTATGAAAAGTTTCCACTTGTGGAATGTTTTTGGGATATTTTGGGGGGCTTTTTGGTCATTTGTAACCCATCTTTAGAGCCCTATAAATAGGCTTGTATGCCTTTTATGGAAGGGAGCCATTTTCTAGTCTTTTTTAGGCCTAAGTCTTTTTTATTGCTTTCCTAGAACTCCATTGATGCTTTGAAGCTTTTAAGTTAATTCCTTCAAGAACTCCTTAAGGTATTTGTCTTATGTTAATTTCTCGTTTATTAATGTTGTAGCTACGCTTTGGATCTTCGCATAAATCAAGTTTATTTCCGTTTTCGTCGGTTAATCATGTTTTCTCTCTTAAGCATGCTTTCTAGTCTTTTTACTATGTGTGAGTAGTCAATTAGGCTTGGCCATGGGGTGAATAACACCTTGTGATTTAGGTTAATTTTACTCTTCTCAACTTAAGACTTGAGGTTTGGTTTGTAAATGTGCGTGGTTCGCCTTTTATGTAACAAAACTTGTCGATGTTAACCTCCGGTGATCATATGCTCGCTCATATGGTTCCGTGAGCTATGTCTCGACTCGTGTTTGCCAAAAGAACCAAAGAACTTGCTCGCTTTCCAAACTATACTTCTAGTTCTTGACCTTGATGTTTAGTTTGAATTCAAGTCTTGGCGTTGTTAATCTCCGGTGATCATGTGCTTGCTCACATGGTTCCGTGAGCGATGTCATGCCTTGTGTTTAGCTTGTTATTCAAACTCTATATCAAGTCTAACCATTTTCACCGCTAAATCTTCCGGTTGATAACCTATGCCGTGTGATTCAACCGTGTATTCGTTGAGATAAGTTGATTGGCCTAAGTTACGGGTGTCATGAACTTCTATGCCTTGCCGCTTTTAATTCTTAGTCAAAACCAAGTTTCTAGTCTTTTCATCACCTTTTCAAAGCAAAACCGATAGTTGGCCGTCTGAACGCTGGGAACACTTGCATCTACAAATCCTAATTAGCTATAGAGATTATCTCTGTGGGAACGATTCCGGACTTTCCGGTATCTATGCTGACAGCGACCTAGCCCTACGCTCGGGGTAATTCGACCTCATTGGAAGGCGAGGTTGTGGACGAAGCATAACAACATGTCCATTTAACTAAAACAATAATAATAATAATAATAATAATACCGACCATTATGGATTGCGACGTAAGCCAAAACTCGAAAACCAATATACCAAAACATTTATAAAAAAAGAAGGAACAAGTAAAAAGAATAACAAACAAATTACATACCAACCACTTCTATAAACTCCATTATGTAAGTGCCGCTAGGCTGTTACCAATATAATCTTCTCAATTTTGCGAAGGAAAAAAAAAAAAAAAACCACTTCTAAATGTAGTGTTTCTCTTCATAATGTTTCTCAACTAGATCTTCTGATGAAATAAATACAACATATAAGTCCATCTTGTTGTGGCAAACCTGTCTTAGAAGACTTAAAAGAAAAGCACGTTAAACGAAAAGCATCACGAATTCAAAAAGATAGGCTTGAAAATCGAAAAGTGAAAAGAAAATTTGCATGGAGGTTGACTTATTCACGGAGGAGCCGTGAATAAGTCATATAGCACCATCATGCATGGCCATGACAAAGCAACAACAAATTTCACCTCCCACACATTTTAGGGTTAGAACTTTGCATCACATTTTTGGGATAAAATCTTCGCGCCCGAAGCCAGCTTGCTCACCTTAAAATCACAAGTGACTGTCAATTCTAGGCTCTTTGTTATGAAGCTCTTCAGCTTTACGGGGACATCGATCGTTAGAGACAGAGACACCGGTGTTTTCGATTTCGTGTCCTTCATGCTCTTCTCAATCTCGCTAGGCAATGCCCCGTTTGAGCCAGCTAGGTGTATCCGAACAAGCGTTGAATCCTTTGCCTCTTGGGATAACGATGGATATTCTCCCCCACCGATCTTTTTCTTCTTGAACGAAAGTGAGGCTTTTCCGCCATATTCGTAAGAAATGCCCATTCTTTCGTTTGGATTACCGGCTTGCAGAGAGATCTCATACGTAGGGTGCGTGTGTTTGGCATGCGACGTTGGTGGGTTCTTGACAAGGACTTTGGTGACGGAGAATTCAGGCGTTTTAGAGCTACTAAAAAACATGTGAACGATCGCTACGCCAATCCCCACAATGGCGGCAAGGGAAATGAGGGCGACGACAATCCATAGGCCACATTTGCCTCCACAGCCTTCTCTTTGGCGACTAGGGTTGCGGTACCTCTCCACGATCTTGGCATGCGCAGGCGGTGGAACGCGATAGATCTGGTCCCTTGGGATCTGGACGATGTAGGTTTCTTTCGTGTCATCGGACGAAAGTTGTTGTGGCGGTGGAGGAGGAGGAGGGTCGTCGGTGGCTTCTGCCGTGGCAGGTGGGACCCGCCCCTCCATTGCAAGATGGGGAGCGGTGGTCGTAGAGGGGAGGAGGTTGGCAAAGTTATATTGCAGAGATTTTGAGGGTTAACTTGCATGAGAATAGGAGGTGGCATGGAGAGAGAGGGAAGAGAGAGAAGAGGTTACATTGCAACCGTTTTCGGGTAAAATAAGTGTCATACAAATGACACTACAACATGTATCTAGTATTGTAAAGTCAGGTGTATATTTGTTCGGGAGGGTTAATTCTTGTGGCAGGCCAATAATTCAGGGGGTCTAATTTTAGTTCCTTTTTCGTCAACACGAAGTTATAGCTAGTAGCAGTCTGGCTAGCTCGGTCTATGTTATGGACAAAATTTGGTTTTTTTCTTGTTTTGTTCTTATTCAAAAAAATTCGGATTTGTTAATTTTTTTCTCGATTTGTTAGTTTTGAGTCATACTTTTGTAGATTATTCGTCTCGTCGTAAGACGAATCAGAAAGTAAAAGATTATGACTTTTACCCAAATATTTTTTGAAATCTATACTCCCTCCGTCCATTTATTACATTCCAGTATTCCATTTTGGGCTGTCCCTTAATAAGTGTTCATTTTGTAAAGTTAGTGGGTAAAAGTTGGTGAATTGTCTATTTTGTCCCTAAAAGTAGATTCCATTTCGAAAAGTTAGTGAGTAAAAGTGTAATGATAATGGGTAAGTAGGGAAAGTGGAGGAAAAAGTTGATGTGAAATGTATAATGATGATGTCTTTTTAATAAGTTGGAGTTACGAAGCAAGACATTTAAAAAGGGACGGAGGAAGTATTATAAAACGAAGCGGTTTTTGTCTGCACATACAAACATGAGCACCTCTACAACCATTGATCGTCTTCAAGCTAAGATCGTAGTCTGGTCAAGATAATATTTTTTTAACTTATACTTTGACCTACTGTTGTGGTAATATACACACTATATTTTCCAATTTATTACCTTTTAATTTTTTCCATTTTAAGTTGATATTATTTCAAGAGGGTTGATAATTAACCTGTAAATTATTGCCTTTTTTATTTCTTCTCTCTACCTTGGCATGAGGTTTTTAAAGTGAGGCAGAGAGTGAGTAGGTTATATTGGACGGATAGAGCAGAAAACTTATTTAAGTTGGGATTGTATTTCGTTTGGACGTGCCTTTAGGCACGGGCATCCACTAGTCCACGATAAAACCAAAAAGCCGACTTTTTGGCTTTTTGTTAATCATTGGTTCTTCTCAACGAAAGAAATCGAAAAAGTAAAAAAAATGTGATCTAAACTCAAATTTCTTTGAATAAAGCCAAAAAAAATCAAATTCAATTATCCCTGTATCAGGGTATTTTTCTACTAGGTTGAAAGTGGAGAATACGGAGATAGATGGAAAGAAGAAATGCATTCAAATGCTTAGTGATATGCTCCCTCAATCCCAAACTTTGTCCATTTTTTGACATGCATGTCATTTGTAAATTACTTATCTTTTTCAAACTATATATACCTTTTTTATGATTTTGAACATTTTGATTTATAGAAATCATTAAGATCTACTAATTAAGTAAGTTTCATATTTCATAAAAAAAAACATTAATTATACGTTTAATAATGTAAGAATATTTTGAGGTGTCCAGAATATTGAAATTGGATAAGAAATTTGGGACGGAGTACATATTAGAGAGTTCTACATTTATTTGCTATGATGGTTGAGCAACTCGATACGTGATTCGTTCAAATCTTTTAGTGATTTTGTGAACACTAGAAAATTAAAGCTTGTGAGCGCAATGGTTGAGTTTTGAAGTTAATACACTACAGTTTGACCTTCACGAGGGGAGAAATAGTAACCTTTAGACAGTACCTAATTAAGTATGCCTGTTATTTTCACAGGTTAAATCTTTCTTATTCTTATTACTCCACGCTTTCTTACTTTTACTTGTTATTTTAACAATATTCTGTGAGTTCCAATTAATTATCTTTGTGCTAAAATGATGGTTTCAACTACAAATGCTACTCGCCACCCAAAATGGGTGGACTTTGAGGCCTTATCCACTTGATATCATTTGAGATCGATGATTCCATTCCTGAAAAAAATAAAAAATAAACAAACAAACCTACAATTGCTACTTTCAAATGCATAGGCCCCCCCCAAAATAGAACCTGAGAGAGGTAGTGCAGGCATATATACGTCACATAATTAGTACTCCGTCCGTCCCAGTTTGTTTGTCCAATTTCGACATACGTGCCTTTTAAAAAATTGTCTATATCTCACAATCTATAATGTTTTACATAATTTTGAAAACATCATATTTTAGATCTAATTGAGATCTATCAAACAAGATCTATATTGCATATAAAAAATATTATAAATTGAAATATATAGACAATTTTGTAAGAGGTTTCAAATAGTGAAAATGGACAAACAAATCGGGACGGAGGGAGTATCTGTTAGCCTCACATAACAGAAAGTCTACTGGTACAGCAATCTGTGTACAGATTGTGCACAAATTTTTTTGTGGGGCCCACTACGGGTCCCACACAAGTGATCCAAACCGTTCATTATGTTTAAAACATTTTTTCAAGTGCCCCCGCGAAAAATCAGCTTAATCCGACACCTATAAATACTTGATCTAATCGTCTAACTAATTTTCATTCTCTAAAAACCCAAATGAAAAGTTAGATGATTAGATCAAGCACTTATAGGTATCGGATTGACCTAATTTTTCGCGGAGGCCCTTGAAAAAATGTTTTAAACATAATTAACGGTTCGGATCACTTGTGTGGGACCCGTAGTGGGCCCCACAAAAAAATATGTGCACAATCTGTGCACAGATTACTGTACCGGTAGCAAGGTTGCTCACATAATCATTATCCATCAGTGTGAAAAAACTTTTGAAATATCGCACGCTATTGAAATTGACAAGAGCGAGGAACAAGAGCGAAACGCAAAATGAAAATTAAGAACCGGAGCGGAGCGGAGCGGAGAACTTTCGACAAAATATTATGTGACCAATGTGTAGACTCACCCCACCCATGTGCGAGTGCAATTTTGTTCACCCTCCTTAAAACATTGTGAACATTACCCTCTCTCTCATTGGTTGAAGTGGTGTGTACCCTACCACAAAGTGATGTCATGCTTATCATGAAATAAACTTTTTGAAAAGTATGACATTACTTTATGGTGTGGTTCATATCATTTCAACTAATAGGAAGGAGGGTAATGTTCACCTTCTTAAGTGGAGGGGGTAAACAAAACTCAACTACTCCCCATGTGCCCTTGGAACCTTTTTTTTGCAACCATTGGAATATGCCCTGACAAGCGAAATAAAAAATAAAAACTAAAAAAATGCCCTGAAAGTCCAGAGATCCCCGACCTTTCCTGGCCCCTAGTAAAAATAAAGAAGATGGAAACAAAAGCCATAAATCTTAATAATTGCACCAAAGAAAACTACACTTTATCAATTGCATCGCTGGCCTACCTTCATTCGTACATCTCGTGACACACGTTTTTTAGGTAAGGGCAATCTTGTAACTTCCGAACATTTCTTTTTAAAATAACCAGATGTTCGGGCCAGTTTATATGCGTGTGCCTTCATTAGATCTGGATCCCGAACTTAACGATCGGACAAACGCTCTTCTGACTCCAAGGTTAGGAATGGTTTCGCTTACTGTAGAGTGTAGAAGGGGACTCGTAGCTGTTGATTCAAATTTTATGGAGCAAAAAGTCTTGCCCTACAGACGTGAAAGTTGTCATCAATGATATTCACCGAGAAATTGATCGGTTAAGGATTTGTGATTTTCTTTTTATTTGTTTATAAGAAAATATAGTTGCACACATTTTAGCGACTTCGGATTTGTGAACTTCTGGAATTCATATTTGGAAAGTTAGACTTCCTAATTGGTTATTCGATCCTTTGTGAAATAATAATCATTTTGTAGGAGTGTAAACAAACCGAGCCGAACCGAGTTTCGACGAGCTCGAGCTCGGCTAGTTTACTAAACAAGCTAAAAACTCGAGCTCAAGTTCGGCTTGAGCCTTAACGAGCTGAGTTTAGTCATTTACTAAACGAGCTTACGAGCCTCTTTAATCGAGCCGAGCTTCACTCGATCAGCTCGTTTAGTAAACGGGCCGAAAACTCGAGCTCAAACTCAGCTCGTTTACTAAACGAGCCAAACCAAACCAAACTTAAACGAATCGAATTGAGCTCGCGAGCTGCTCGATTCATTTACAGCCCTATGTTTAATGTATTTGAGTGACCCATCGGCCCCATAACAATTCCGCCTTTATCTGCATTAGATTGGCCGGGGCCACGAAGGATATAAACAAACAAATACAGAAATACACCTAGAAATATGAACCCTGTTATAGGTACCGCCAGTGAGGGCACCGACGAGCATGCGGACCCACAAAGATGATTCCAATCATTTAAAATTTAAAAAAAAAAAATCAAGTGGACCCATGAAAATCAGTTCAATTCAATATGTATAAATGTTTGATTCAATTTTTCATTGTTTCATTCAGATTACAGGATCCTGAAATCTAAATAAAAAAATTGAAGATTGAATCGAGCACCAAGGATTGAGCTAATTTCGCACAAGCCCACTCATTATGCCCATTGGTACCTTATCGGTATAGCCATTGTCGGTCCCTTTTGCTTTTTCGTAATAGTATTTTGATAGCAAATGGAATGGCCCTTCATTTCATGTCATCACCTATCAAATGGAAGTCTATATATAAGACGAAAGCAAATAGAGCTCGGGACACAGAAGCCTCCACATACATAAATCGGGTATACTCACTGATTTAGAGAGAGAAAAACAGTTTGAAGATCGAAAACCAAAGGCAATGGGAGCTGTCAACGGTCTCTGGTTCCTCATCCTCTTCTCCTTCGCCTCCATCGCCAGATCCGTAAGCTCTCCTCCCTCTCATACATTTCCATACAGATCTATTACTCTCTCTCTCTTTTTTGTCCGACGGAGTGTTTGAGTCAATTTACGCCCATCTCAACTGGTCCATCTTCTTTTCCGCCCGATCAAAGGCATGTCATCCATTAGGATGTGATGCTGGCTTTCACTTTTTTCCTCAAACTAGCCCTTTAATTACCTAAAAAACACTGCAAAGAAGGAACCAAAAAATTGTCACTCCAAATCTCTCTCTCTCTCTCTCTCTCTCTCTCTCTCTCTCTCTCTCTCTCTCTCTCTCTCTCTCTCTCTCTCTCTCATATTTCTACTTTTACATCCCAGATTTCATATCAGATTCGGACATGCAACGGTCTAGTACATATGCGTGTGTTAATTAATAATCCTTGTAATGTGTGACAACTGTAGGATGATTGTGTGTACACGGCGTACATTAGAACCGGGTCGATCATAAAAGGAGGGACGGACTCGACCATCGGCCTGACCTTTACGACGTCGACGGATGGGGGATCCGGATCTCGAACATAGTATCGTGGGGCGGGCTAATGGGCCCGTCCTATAACTACTTTGAGAGGGGCAACCTGGACATCTTTAGCGGGAAAGGTCCGTGTCTAACCGGGCCGGTTTGCGCGCTGAACCTCACGTCCGATGGGTCCGGCCCAAACCACGGCTGGTACTGTAACTACGTGGAAATTACCTCCACCGGGGCCCATGTGGACTGTGCCCAGCAGCTTTTCACGGTGGAGCAGTGGTTGGCTACCGATACCTCGCCGTATGAGCTTACTACTGTTAGGGATTCTTGTGGATCCGACGGTGCTAAGGCTCGTGACGGTGATCATGTTCACGTGATTGACGGTCATGGTGGGGTTCTTGTTTCTGTTGAATAGTGCGGGTGCAAATGTCCAGATACGGATTTGTTCAGGATCGTCTGATTGTGTGGATCTCGATTCCACACAAAATGAACGGCTCGGAAAATGTGTTTGAATATTTGTGTCCCAATAATTTTCCAGAGTGGTATGTGGTTGAGTTTGATTTTCTTATGTTCCTCTATTTATGATACAATAATGCTACACAAACAGAAAAAAAAAACAGATTTTGCATACAGATTTTGTGTGGGGCCCACTACGGGTCTCACACAAATGATCCGAGCCGTTCATTAAATGTAAAACAGTTTTTCAAGGGCCCCCGCGAAAAATCAGTTCAATCCGATACTTATAGATGCTCAATCCAATTATAGAATGTTTCATTATCCGGGAATCAAAATCAAAAGTTAGATGATTGGATTGAGCATCTATAAGTATCGGATTGAACTGATTTTTCGCGGGGGCCCTTGAAAAACTGTTTTACATTTAATGAACGGCTCGGATCATTTGTGTGGGACCCGTAGTGGGCCCCACACAAAATCTGTATGCAAAATCTGTTTTTTTTTTCTGTTTGTGTAGCATTATTGTTTATGATAAGTGTATGGTTCTAACTCAGGCCCTCTTTAATTACTATTTCGAGTGTGCTCCTGATTTCTTTCAGTATTTTTTGTTAAATTCTTTTAGCTTCAAAAAGATAAATCATAAAATGGTCTAAATTTAAGAAAAACAAGAAAGCCAAAGGCAAGCAAAAAAAAGCTGGAATTTTTGCTTACTTCGTCAATTAGTGAGCTTTTTAAAATTAGTTTTAAATTTTTAATCTCTAATTCCTCAAATTTTTAACCTTCCCAAATTTCAAAATGTTTGAGCTCAGCTTGTTTAGAAATTAGGTGAACTCGAGCTCGTTGAGCATCAAAAATCACCTGGAGCTTGTTAGTTTTTTGTGAAATTTGAGGTGGACTTGAGCTCAAGTGGAACTAGAATAAACGACCTGACTCTAGCTTACGTAAGAAAAATTCTCATTTATTGTAGATTATTCAATAAGTACATTATTTAAATAAATTCTTAAATACACTATGTTCTGTAATTACAAGCCTACTTGAACCAAACTTTGGCAACCTTGAGCTTGGCTAGTTCTTTTGCGAAATGAGCCAAAATTTTTATCCAAACTCATTTTTTAAAGTAACAAAATGTGCTCGAATGAGTATTTATCTCGTTGAGCCTCGAAATACTCACAAGTAGCTCAGTTTGTTCATCCACTCTCCTCATCTTAGCAAAAAATGATAAGGTGGGCTGGGCTGGGCCCCACGGCACGATGCACGGTACGGGCATGTATAAGGACGTAAAAAATACTAGTAAGAAACATTCAAAAAATAATAATTTATGCCAATTGAGAATTGTATTTTTTTTATTTTAAGAATGCAAATGATTGATAGTTAAGTGTCAACCTAGTTAGGATGTATTCGAACTATAGTGATGGATTTCTTATTTATAATTTCATTCATTACATTACAAAGTTTAATTATCAATAAAATGTGTTTTTATTTTTTGAATTAAATGTGTTAATCTTAGTTGTAATTATTTGGCATTTCTTTTTTCAATTTTAAAAAAAAAAGTGATGGCAATTTTTGTAGAAGTATTTTTTAGCTTCACGAGGCCGAATGTGCAGAGACACAGAAATTAGTATGGCACGACACAAATAGTGGTTGGCCATACGTAACGTTTCCGAATTGTTAATGAGCCAATGAGTCAGACTTTGATTTGTTAAGAAATATATATAAATGTCCACATGTCTTGATACCCCTTTTTTTTTTTGTCTTGATACCCTTTAATGTTCATAAATTGCTGTCGTTTTTCTTTTTCTTTTTTGTCTTGATACCCTTTAATGTTCATAAATTGCTTTCTTTTTTCCTTTTTCTTTTTTCCTTTTGTGTCTTGATACCCTTTATGGTACAACTTGGTTTCCAATTATATTAGGGAATTGATTTTGTCACTCTTCTTTTTGTTAATGTCACTCCCCTTCTCTCACAAAACAAATCATTTAATCAAAACACAAAGGAGAGTGGCATTAACAAAAAATGGAGCGGCAAATCACTCCCCTTATATTATATAACCATAAACCACCGACACTGTCGATTAGGTAGTCCAACTCCAACATGGTGTGAAAAATTACTACCTAGCCCAACAGTCTTTACACAATGGCATGCCAACCACATGATACCAGTCTAATCTTATGTGTGGAGAGAGGTGTGAGAGAGAGAGAGAGAGAGAGAGAGAGAGAGAGTAACAATGGATCCAATCCACAAATGAATCAATTACATACGTAAAAAACTAGGTTACATTCATACACACACACGTCTATCACTCATCCCTCTTAAATCCATTCGATTGCTCCGATTCAGTCCTGCACTCTTTCATGCTAAAAAAGACCTGTGCCAGCAAACATGAACGAACCCTATTTCCTTTCGACTTTACTTTCCTTCACAGTGTAACACGAATGATATGTACTGATGCATGCGGTAGATTTTGGATTCATTGTCAAACCTAGATAGAATCTAGTCCAAAGATTCTACGTTCCGGATACTAACCGGTGAAAATTCTGGGGTCATACTGTGACATAAAAACAAGATTTTCAGCCCCTTTTGTGTCATCTCTGGCTCATTTGACACTTTGGATAGGAGATTAGATATCAAAACTGCTTTCCATATCCACCTGAATCATGTGGTATAGTATTTTACAGAGCTCTCCAACAATTCGTGATTGTCACCTGGAATTTCTTTCACTCTTGAACCGTTCTTGAATATTTTGAAAGCCGGCAATGAGCTAACACCCTCAGATTTGGCTATGGAAGGGTGCTCCTCAACCTCCACCTGAAAAAGCTTATTGAGGTAAGCCAGAATCGATGCTAATGTAACCAAATCATAAGGGTGTTCATCGTTGTTTTAAATGGCAATATTGGAACACATCATGCATCAGTCGTAAAGTATCGAAAAATGTATCAGGAATCGAATGCTACAACGTGAATGCTTTAAACAACCAAAATTGACCGAAACACTAACAATAATGATGAGAATAATTAGAACCTTGTAGAAGTTAGCTGAGGGGTATTTCTTTCGAAGTTGCTCCAAAAACTGTAATGTCCCATTGTCCCCAGGCTTGTTACAAAATAAGACAACAATTACACCTGCCAAATAATAAAATTAACAATGTTAATCTAAAATACATCTCCAACTCTAGCAATTAATATGAAAATCATTTAAGAAGGCTGGAAAGATTATTTGGGTAGCATATTTTATGCGATTATTTGAGGTGGTGTTTAATAATGAGGGCGGACTTGGAGAATTTGATGAATTTAGTTACTACCAGAACTGGTTTGTGGGTTATTGCATTGAACAGCATCAAATATACGGGGGTTGACGATTTCATTAGGCGTACAGAATCATAGAATAAAACTTGCCAAAAACCATAAGCTCTCTTGAATGATGGAGGTCTTGGACGGGATGTTGTGGTTGAAGCTGATAGATTTGGGTGTTTCATGGGCCTCGATGCAGAGCTCGGTTGCATAGTTTGGTGAATTTTCTTGGTTGGTCCTCGCGTTATGTTGGTTAATGTCCTGGGTTTATGTTAATACTGTGCCCACTTTGACTTCGTTTTCGTTCCTTGTTGATCTCATCGCATCTTTCTTGGTATTGGTTTTAATGAATTCTTCTTTGCTGATCAACAAAGATGAAAAAATATATATATGGTGTTTACTTCCAACCTTGGAAAGGAAGGTGCTGGTGACTAAGGTATCTATGATGGTGGTGGTTTTGAGTGGTGATGAGAGCAGTGGTGGTGATGTGGTACTAGTGGTGATCAAGAAAACGTTTTCCACATTCCAAAAAAGGAAATGCTTTGCACACGAACTAACTCATTTTCCATTGACCCATTGAATTAATTTTCCAGGACTTCAATTTCCGGACGGCTGACACATAAAACACCAGAAACTTCACGAATTATTTTCAAAAAACTTTTCCTGCTGAACTAAACGAAGTGTCACATTTTCTGAAATCAAAGGATATCAAACAGAATGCCTTCAATTACCAGGTGATGTTACTCGGTCTCTGAAATGCTCGTTGCTCGATATGGAGACCACGTCATGAGTGCCACCAACCTTCACATCACTAACGTCTTTACATCGCTGTTTCTTGAGCTGCAATTGTGCATCCTTCAAGCCCTGGACCAGCTTCTCGTCTTCTGGTGTCTCCCTTATCATCTCCTCATAATCTTGTATACAAGCTTCCCATTTCTCCAACTACAACACACAACAAAAATTTTATTCCACCCCAAAAGTATCACCAGAAGAGCAACAATGCTATAGATAGTAGACTCAGAGAAGTGGAGCATAAAAAAAAAGCTCCGAAAATGAGTGTACACTGTACACTTTCTTCCCCGTGGTTTGTGGGTCCTGACCACAATGAATAGAGTGTTGCTCACAACAGCATTCTCGACACCTCTGTTACGCAGCATAAATTTTCCAAGCAATGCTATAAACCCCAAAAAGATTTCATCGAAAAGTTTCCAGAACGCAATGTGCCAACACTGTATTTATTGTGCTAGAATGTGGACTCCATCCGTAAATAACGCAGAGTAACAACCACAGCATTCCCAAAGCTAATGAATTCTGTGTTCTCCAGTTTTTCCGAGGATATCAGTTTCCAAGAAAATGGCAGTGCATTTCCTGGGGTTGAGCCTTCTTCAAATTAATGTAGCATTGCCAATTGAAAATACTAATGTCATTGACATTTTTGTAGACAGAAACTCAGTCTATTGTTTCCACTTCTACCGTTACTAGCCTAGTATGGATTGTGTTATAATGGGAAAGTTAGTCAAACAATACCAGATATCAAGAAAAGTATACCAAAGCGAAAGTAATGGACAAGCTTCATTTTAGATGTCACCCACATCATGATATCTTCACTATTTTTAAAAAAAAATTAATCATATCTTTACTGTGAACCTGACTTTTTGGTTAATTAGAAAGCTAGGAGCACATAACCTACTGTAATCAGTCACCTTGATATAGCAATCGATTCTTCTTAATTTGGCCTTTGCATAAGATGGTCGCAAGTTAAGCGCAGCAGTGCAGTCCTCAATTGATTTCTCCAACTGCCCAAGGTAGGCTCGGCAAGTGGCTCGGTTCAACAGCAAGACCGCATTGTATGGGTCATGGTTGAGCCCCTCGCCATAAGCAACACAAGCCTCTGAGTATCTTTTCGCAGTGAAGAGCTCGTTACCGTTTGATCGAGCCATTGCCACAGCTCGTGTCCTCCTAGCCACCATATTCACTTCCTTGTTGTTCGAGTCAAGCCGAGCTGCCCGTTGAGCTGCCTCCATAGCATTGTCCAATCTGTGAAAACATCGCATTGAACACTAAGGAAAAGAAATAAAAAAATCATTCGACTAACATGTAGATTATAGGAGTACATGTATTTTGAGCCTGGATTGGCGGGTACAGGTCGAAGGTTATACCAACTCTAATTTTAGCATCATTTTAACTCTTCTTTTCCCGGAATGATTTTGCTTTTGGGATAAGAACGAGTGTAACAAGCACATTTAAAGTACATATTCTACAGTGACCTTGTGTTTTCTGCAAATATTTTGCTTTGCTGTTTCACTTTAGATGTGGATACGTATAAGATAATATTGGTGAAAACACACCAATTATTATACCCTATGTTTTTAATAATGTTACAAAAGTACAGAAACATTGTCTGTAAAACGTTCAAAAATGCATTGGGACAGCATCACAATCGTGTCTCGTTCACACTGAATGCAGTGCACATCAATCTAAAGGATTTTCTAGGAAAACATTAGGGTGTCAGTGGTGTAGTTTATCGGCACTGCATTCATCATGATCGAGTGTCGAAGATATCCAAAGCTAATACACTGCTGTCAGAACAGTATTTTGAAAAACTTTTCTAGCAAGTGCGGAGTCCGTGTTATTATCTTCTATTTTTTTACAGCAAACAAAAGCATCACAGCATATCTATTCATAAATATGTGTAGTATGGGTACATGTAAGTATACATATTGGGTAATATACTAATATGCACAAACCTGCCGGCAGCCATGTCAACTTGAGCCCGGATCACCAACAGACTAGCACTACCAATAGGGCCAAAGAATTTAGTGCACTCATCTATGTCAAAATTTGGTCCCTTTTTCAATGCTTCATCCGCGTCTTGCGGCCTACGGAGCTTCAGCAAGGCCTCAGCTTGCAATGCAAAAATCTTTCCAAATTCCAACCAAAAAACAAAAACTCATGTCAAATGTAGCTATGGCACCAAATTTAGAAATGACGTGTAATTTTAAGTATTTGGATCCTAAATTCTAGAACAGAAGATTAAAATGAATTTGTAAAATGTGACAAAAAAATCTACGTTCGAATGTCTTATTCCATTCGTGTTTTCAGCACACAATTCAGGATAAAAACACAACATTAGAGTGTGTTAACTCCGTGGCTAACCTGCGGTGCAGAATCAGCACCAGCCGATATGGCGAGCCTGGTTTCTTTCAGTACTGTGTTCCAATCTCGCTGCTGCTTAGCCTCAGTGCACTTACTCAAATGAACCTGAAGATTTTTAGCTTTAGTCAAGACATCAGGGTCGGATTCCGCACCAGCATGTTTATAGTGATACATGGCCTTCTCTACTTCTCCTAATCTGCAAGTTGAGGTAAATTTGCACAAGTCATGGTTTGAAACAACGGTACCTATCATGGTGTAGTGGTTTCAAGAGTATCGAGTGATGCATAATAGAACATGGGTGCCAAGAAGTGAAATTTTTTAAGTGTGGAAATATTTGCTGATAATGATGTCAAAATTTATGTAGTTGTGGTTGTTCTGGCTGAAAATCAAGAAAAAGAAAAAATCAAATGCGTCTGTATTCGAATAATGTGTTCATATAGCTTTCCACTTCAAAATCAGCAATCACAAAAATATCAGGCGAATCAGTCATATCAGATGTGGACATTGGTTCATGCCAAATACGCAAAGCCAACCAGTCGATACACAAGTGATATCACTATGTGCATGTTCCAGGAATCAGGATGCATCAATATGAGGCGAAAAAAATCGGCAGTTAGTAAACAGAATGCAATGTATCAGCCAACATTTAAAACCTCCTCCCCAAGTATAATGTGCATAGACAAATGAGTTGAAGATTTTAAAGGAGATCAACCAAAATTATCTACAAGTAAAAGATTCCATACCTGACGTAAAGTGTTGCCAAACGATTATGAGCTCTCTGGAAAAAGGGTTCCATCCTAATAGCTTCTCTGCATTCAAAAACAGCCTCAAGAAGTCTACCCAGAGCAGTCAATGCCGCACTCTTGTTACTCCTATACGAGGCCTTGTTTGGATCAATAGAAATAGCCGCATCATACAAAGCTAAGGCCTCAGCAAACCTCCCATTCTTGTAATCCTCATTCCCCATAATCTTCAACTGCTCCGGATCCATCCTTGTCGACAACGCCCTACACAGGGAAGTTGGTGGCGGCTGTTTTTCCAAATCCTCGTTCGGTTTCGTCCCCACATTTCCCACTACAGAAGGAATGTGGGCCTGCTCCGGGTCCTCTCTTGCCGTTTTCGGTAGGTAATCAAGCACATTGTTTGAGGTCAAATTGCCACCACCACCTCCCGGTTGTCTCAAATTACCTAAATGCCCAAACAACATTACGTTGCCCGACGAAGCGCGGACCAGACTATTTGCCCCCTTGGACTGTTGGTGATCGGTCATCATGCTTTCGAGCTCACCGGATATTCCGGTAGACCCCTGTGGTACCCGCCTCCCTTGGGCATATCCTTGGAGAGGTGCAGCACTTTTCCCCATACCTTGATTTTGTTGGTATTGTTGATGTTGATTATAATTTTGATATGAAGGTGGGACCTTAGGATGGTTGGGCCCGGGCCGAGCGATGATCCGGTCTACTTGTTTTGGGGACGAATCCGACGGGTCGCTGGACGTTTCAAGGAAGGTGGCCTCATCGGAGTCGCCACGTCGTCGCTTTGAAATGGGGTTGCTCGGGACTCGGACGATGTTGTTGGCATTGTTTGCCGCGTGGAGTGATCCTGTGGAAGTGGATCTCCTTGGCCATATGGTACGGCGACCGAAAACTGCACTTAATAGGCCACAACCGGATTTTCTCTCCGGAGATTCTTCCATTTCGTGTAAGAAGGTTTTCTAGATTCTCAAATCAAATTGTAAAATGGAAAGGAATCAATGATTGTGGGAGAGAATGGTATCTGAGGAATGAGTTTCAATCAAATACCATGCAGGGCATCTTCCAGGGCAAGAAAATGAAAGACAGAGAAGTTGAAATGACAAGACAATGGGCAAGAAAATTTGGTTCAATCCATTTTATCAACAACGTAGAGGACCCATGTTATGAAAAAGAAAAGAGAATAAAACAAAAGAAAGAAAGAGAGAGAGAAACAGAGAGATTGATTGGGGCCAGAGGCTATGTACCTAGGAGATATCAAAGCCTCGTGAAGTGGCTGCCCAACACAAAAAAAAAAAAACTCTTTTTCTTCCCTTTCTCTCCTTCTGTTTTGGTGAAGATGGCATGAGAGAATGACAAGAAAAGAAAAATTGCAAAAGAAAGAAAGTGTAATGTTTTAGGGGTTGTTTTAGTGTAAGGCAAGTTGGTTTCAGATCTTTTTTTTTTTCTTCTCTTTTTCTTGATTCTATTATTCTGTTGTTTTGGTTGTGTGGTGGGAAGTGGGTAGCCAAGAAACACGGTCTAGGAGGGAATGAGGATCTCTAGTATTTTAGAGAGAGAGAGAGAGGCACATAACCTTCCCCCATTTGATGTTGGAGAATTTATTGTATTCAATTTCTTTAACTACTAAATATAGAGTAATGAGAAAGACAAGGAGGAGGAGTTCACCTAGATTGCCAGTCCCCCTTTGACCTCCAACTCATTGACTTCTTCGTCCTAACTCCTAACCTCCACTCTCTCTTTCTTTCAGAAATGACATCCTCTAACTTACTATCTAATGCGTTTGGACTAAGCTTTTAAGACATTGACTTATTTTCATGCTTGGTGAATTTTTTTTAATTTGCTGTCATAATATTTAGAATTGAACATTTGTCTCATCGGAGAAATAAAAGTATAGAGCAAACTTTTAAAATTTTCAACAAGATAAAAAAAAAAAACTCAAAAGCTGTTTTTTTTTTAAAATTGTTGCTGTTGCGTCCTTGGAGAAAAAAATTTAGCATTTGATCGTAATTTTTTCCCTTTTAAATATCTCAGTCGATAGGAATGTTTCATCAAAAAATATAGAATGCAACGCTAACAAGAGCTCACACACACTTACAATAAAAAGACGACGCACTTAATTTAGGACAAATGACTAAAAAATGGGCAGAATTTTCATTTTGTTCAGGGTATTCTGGATACATCAGTTCTTTGTCTCCTACATATTCCAGTAGCCCTATAGGTGGCCCCTAAAAAGAGATCAACTGCTTCATGCAATTGTTAACAACATTTTATGGACGATTATTCAACAAAATCGTATCCATCACCAACTCAAATTCCAGAAAGAAACACACCTGAAAATACTAATAATAACAGCTACAATGAAGATAAATATTGAGAGACAATTTAAGGATGAACTGCAGAAGAACGTAAGTGTTGTTAACATGAACACATATAAGCAGTTGATTTTTACAATGCACATAGTTAACCTCGCAAATTTCAAAAGGTATTCTTGTGCATGCAAAGTCGCAATTCAATGATCAGATTCAGTCATAACCTTCAAACTATATTTCGAATTTAAGGACTTGGACAATTCAACACATCAATTGTTAAAGAAACAATCCTTTTTAGAATCACCTCGCTTTTTTATAACTTCGAGTGTGAAATATATTGACTTAGCAGGCTTGATACGTCAAAAAACTAAATAGCGTTCTAAATTCTGATCATGAGTACCTATATATATCGAGAAAGTAAGATGGTAACACTACAACAAACCCCATCGCAACTGTGGCAGAGGTGGGAATCATCAAGTTCGTAACATTTTGATAACAGCTCACGCTTTTTTAATGATTTTTTTTTTTCTGGTTTTGCCAGCGATGATTGGTGGATCTGATAATTGGTCTTTTCCGATTGTAGTAGGTGTGCCTTGACGGGGCCAAGAGCTATAGTTAGTTGTTGTTTTCATTTGGTTGTTTCTTTTCTCGTTGTAGATACCAGCTGATTAAAGGACTCGTACAAGACTTATTCAACAATGCATAGGGAGAAAATGACAGTTAATATCAGATGCCTCGCTTACCAGTCGGAGTCGATGGACAGAATAACACCAAGTCAACCTACTATATTCCAGCTTTCTTTTTCAGCTCCTTTAGTAGTGCTTACGACAGCTCCTCAGCATTGTACTCTGCCGCAAAGCATCTCGTTACTTCCGTGTTTGGATCATCAATCATCAGATAACTGTTTGTTTTGATATTCTGGTTAAGGTAATTGCGATCGACTTCAAACAACATCAACACAATTAAAGTAGGACTGGATCATACATATTACGGGAAGATTCAATGAGGCAATATGAACCGATCTCTTCAACCTTCTTAAAGAACATTCGGTATCCCAGCGCCATCTGCATAGCAGCCAGCAGGTCCATTTAGTCCGATTCATGAGTCAAACTCAGTGGCTGTATTTGGATCGTGCTTTTGTAAAGGGGCTTGCAGAGGGAAAATCATATGAATGAGAAAAACATATTCAGATATTTTAATATCTTTTTCTTTTCAAGTACAACAATGCGATCCAAGATCCAAAGGTAGCTGGAATAGATGAAAAAGTATCGGAAAACCATTTATAGTCAATATACGAATAGTATGGTGGTACTCAGATCGCAAGTTCGACGAAAAGTGAAAACTAACCTTGAAGCTAAGTACGTAGTTGTGAAGGAATGTCATGAGTGGATCGATGGTAACAAGTACAATAAGGACCTTAAAATTCTGTTTTGATTCCTGCTTCAATTAGAAAACCAGAAATCAATGGTTGTACTCGGAGAACAGAACAATATAAAATCAAGCCAAAAGATATAGAAAGCGTTAAACCTCCTGTACGAATAGCCTTGACCATTTTTGGAATTCTGCAAGCCCAAATGTCAGGGTAGAAGTGCAACCAAAGTAGAGGACATCCCAGTTTCCCAGAAGGTCGTGTCGAGGAGCTAACCAACCCTTTGCGTCCATCAGAGGGGAAGGACCACCAGGCACCAACAATGTGCCTCTTGTCGTACTTATTATTGAGGTTTTCACCTTGGCCTGATCCAGTCCGACAAAGAAAATTTAATTTAGCCACTCACAATTCAAACATTTCACACCACTTTTTTCTTTCTCCTATTTAACTATGGGAAAACATCAGATGATTCATATGCCCAGTTTTTGCTGTAGACGTTAATATCCAACTTGATTTCATATTGAAATGGGCACCACAACAAGATGACTTAACAGGGTCAGACGGAACTACGAAAGCAAGAAAATGATTCCAATTAACTACAAGCAGAATCATGAGCAGCACAGGAGGCATATCAAGCCATTGGCCTCACCATGCCATCAAAGTTTCTTTATGCCATATTGTCATGGTTCTATTCAGCTTCTAATAGAAATAGAGAAATGTGTTCCTATATGGATGCCAGCAATTGCAACGAGTCTTGCATCAGAGTGCAAAGAGGTGAAAGTTCAGAGCCGGCAGCTGCTTCGTAGGTTACTTGAAAGGAAAGCTCTTTGGCTATCCAAAGCACAAAAAGGCCGACCCTAAATTTCCAAGCCGCAGAGGTTAAGGTTAGAGCCATTTCTAAATTGCAAGCTTGGGCATTAATCAACAAGATCGCATAGCGAAGATTATTAGCAAATAAAAGAAAAACAAGCACATACAGACAATGAATGCAGCGAAATGTAGACTGCTTATACAAAAGCAAGAAAAATCTGAACAAAAATCTTGCCCTCTCCTCAGTCTGTGTGTGTGTGAGAGAGAGAGAGAGAGAAAGAGACATGACCTAATGAATTATTTCATGAAGGGTCGTTATTAACAAGTACTACCTCAAGAAAATCTATACAATACCACATACCCGCCTAACTAGGTCTATCAGGCCAAACCACAGGTAAGAAGTGTTTATCACTATTTGCTTTTCAAGAAAAGGTATAATTATACACATTCACCACTGTTTAAAAATTCGATATCATTTTTCCCCTCAACAAGTTTCTATATAACTTATTCCTTGACTACCTTGGATGGCTTAGGGACAGGCAACTCTTTCTCTAATATAATTATTATTTAAATAGCTGCAAGACCAAAACAGGGTGCGAAGAACCGTCTTTCCTTCCAACATGACTGACAAATCTAGGGGAAAGAGAGGAAAACGAAAGCGAAGAAAGGAGAGAGAAGCAGACTTTCTTCCAATAGAATAGAGTCCAAGCGAAAGGAAAAGCGAGGACCAAGTCGAGTTGGCAGCAGAGTAAGCAGGTCTCACGTTGTTCTCAATTTATCTTCAATTGGTGAGAGAAACCCCTACATGTCCTAGATAATCCCATTTCCAGTTTTATCTTTTTGAGTCTTACCACACGTCCACCTTGACTTTCGTTTGGCTCAGTTCCACTCATCCTTTATTCTGATGTAGTGAATCGAAAAAATCTCTTTCAGCCATTTGCAAACTGATGTGGGTACATCCACCGTTAAGTATGAGTAGCCAAGCTAGTGAAGGTTGTCCCGTAGTAGTTACATATTAGAGCTTCAGTGACACAACCATGTTTTCACAAAGTCTGGAGATTATCCATGCAGAAACCAGTAAATTAGCAAAGAGATTAAGTGCTTATTCTGGACCTCTGGTACCTCAAAATGCCTACTTCATTATCCTATTGCTTAGATACTTATTTTGTTATGTTTAGAAAATGGAACTACCCGTGATAACAAACTTGCAAAATGAATCTGCGCCATAATCAATCTTTATGATCCACAATCCTATTCCATTACCTCATTCACCATTTGAGAAAAGGTAATTTCAATTGGTGACTCAATTCTTAATTTGACAATTGTTTGGCAAGAAAGAATACTTCGATATCATGAAGTATCAACCAACCGAGAAGGATGAAAACCCCATGCTTGAGTGGATCCTCATTAGCAAAAAGTTACTTGAAGAGTCAAGCCATAATAATTTCATACGTATCAATTGAGATGCTATCGCATTATATGATGTTCAATAATGTTCTCATAGCATCGATATGCTAATCATTGAATATCCAACAACAATCCAAGGGTCCCACATTCTAGTCGAACTGAATTGCTGGAAAATTAAAGGGAAGTATGAGAATCTCTTCCAAGACAACAACAATATTCGAGTAATCCCCAAATCAATGGGGGTGTACGGCAAAGAAGAACTAAAGACAGACATAACCGTTGGCCATATATGAACGAAGTGGCTTAGAAAGTTTAACCACTAAATAGTGGCCCCCCATGCCTCCAAAAATTGAGGAACTCAAGGAAGTTATGCCACATAACCATGACCCCAAGAAGTCAAAGGCAGAAGGAATCACAGAGCACAAGCCTTGGAATCCCTAACTTTCCTGCATTTTATCACATAATCAATTACCACCCATGTCTTTTAACTTTCCTACTGAAATTTGTTTTCCTCAAACCTAACTTGAAAAATATACAAAATTTAGCAGAAATCTTAATTTTAAATTACTTCTCTACATTACATAAACCACTATATCTTCATTCACTCTCAAGATTCTTTTATAGCTCTCCTTTTCCTTTACTTGACTAATCTTTCCTCAGAAATAATTTCCATTAACCAAATTCTTCCCAACTGAACGGAGCCAAACAGAAACTAAACTCCCTCTTACGATCCATGTAACAAGTCACACCGAACAAGGTACTCGGCAACCCAAAAGGGTTTGGCCGAGCGGCATGAGACAACAATCAAAGGGCTTGCCCCCAAGGGGTTGCAAGGTCGAATCTCACGAAGGCCAAACCTTTCAAACCTCGGGGACTGGAGGCTATCCCGGTGGTAAGTGGTTAACTTCAGGGCCCCGGGAGTGGTGGAAGAGCGCGTAAGCTCCCGGTTATTAAAAAAAGGTAGGAAATTTAGAGTCGCAAAAATCAAATTCGACAATGAAGCATCGGTAATATGGAAGTCTAACATCTATGGGCTCAATTTCCATCAACTACTGCTCAAGTCCTCATCAATGAAAAAACAACCATTTCATTTGCAAATTGAAAAACCCAAACATCAAAGTTGAAATAAAAATCAAGCACTGAACAAAAACAAGCACAAACAGCTGATATATATGTTACACATAAAGCATACAATAAGGAAATATATACGTATATCAGTATATATGTATATAACACGCACCGTTTGAAGAGAACCAGTCCAGAGAATCTGCAGAAGGGTTCTGCAAGGAGAGGCAAGATAAAATCAGAGCAGGAAGGAATAGGTCTTTCTTGTGTTTGACTACGTGTTGACCCCAATCAAAATTGCTTATGGTTTTGGGACATGGGAAAACGGGAGAATGAGAAGAGAAAATTTAAAAAAGAAAAAAGAATTCCTTCTCTGGATTTGTTTTAAGAAAAAAGGAGTGAAGAAATTAACCAAAAAAAAAAAAATTATTAAAAATAATGTTCTCTTATATACTTTTTCACCCATTTCCATTCTTAAATTACCTGTTCCGATAAAGTTCTTATTTTTAAGTATTTATTTTTCGTTTTACGAGAAAAGTCATTCTCTAATAATACATCGTCTTTAATTTAAAAAATAACTTATTTTAGTTAATGTAACGGAGCCTTCTTTCTTATTTTTCCTTCTTTTCCACAACATCCCATTAGACTGTTGAACTCCATAGTTGCTTATCAACAACATCCATAAGCAACCAAAAATGCTACACGCATAATCGTTGTGTGTGTTGTGTAACAAATTCTGGGCGCCTAGATGTATTTGGACGGTCCAGATTTTTAGTAAACTATTCGCACGAATAGTTTATTTATTCCCTGAGCGAATCTGGACCGTCCATTACAAGAATGGACGAGTAACGATCGGTTGTGCAAAAGGTTGTGCAAAGAATTTTGCACAACCGTTGTGTGTGTAGCATTTTTGAGATCCCGTTCAATTACAAGGAAAGGAAAGTTATCTCAAGATTCTTTCTTTTCCTTGTAACTGAACGGGATATTTAAAATTGATCACTTCTTCCAAACCCCATTTGTTGTAAGATTGATCACTTCTTCCAATACGTAAACCTTGGTTTTTGCAACCACAATACTCGCTTGAATTTTGATATTTATCATGTATTCTAAATTTATCGTTTTTGAAATTTATCACAATGGGTATACAGATGAAATACCAATTTCAGAAATTTTCCTTTTTTCTAAACTTATCATTTTTTAATTTTATCATTTTCAAAATTTATCAGAATGGGTACATGATGCAAGATATACATGGTCGATTTAAATACATGGTTTGAGTGATTTTGTGCCAAAATATGTCATGGTGATATATGTTAGATTAGGAGAAATTAGTCATTAAATAATTGTCATTCTTGAGCCTCAATTTTGATGTTTAATTTGCATAAGTAATTCATGAAAAATTTGTTTATGTTGCTTAATTTGCAAGAGTTACGCCTACTAATGCCAAACTGGGGAACTAAATGGAGACAAAGAGAATCAAAAGTTGATAAGAAAACAATCGATGATACGTCTTCCTCAAAGAGAATCAAATTTGTGAATTGATCTGTATATTGAGCATCAACATTACCAAATCTATATTTATATGTAAAAAAACGTATCATGTCCGTGGAACTTCCAATTTCCAATTTTAATTTTCTAAGAAGCATATTAATTGTAATAACCTATGATGCTTGATGCTTCTAGTTACTATGTGCTAAATTTACCATGTTCACCGCATTGTTTTTTGTATTAACCCATTTCATGTTCGTATAAAGCATGAGACGAGGTGGTTGAGACTCTCTCCTTAGGGATGGAAGATCTCCCACTCTTTCCATCATTTTTGGATTGTGGTGACTCATATATGGGGCACCAGATCTAGATTTTCGCTCCTGGATCCGAATCGATATAGGCAACGGATTTCATGACTACCTAGCGACACCGATAAAAGCGTCTTGCGCTGGTGATTGCTTTGGGAACGAGCTACAAATGAATGCAAATCATGTTTCATCCACCCACCTTTATTAGCGAATCGATGGATTCCGACACTGGAGGAGTTGGGTTTTTTTTTTCCGACTTTTCTCTTTGTATTTTTGCTTTGTTTGTTGTATTTTCGGGCCAATGTGTCCTTTGTAATAGTTTGTTTGTTGTTATGAATATATGTTTGTCTTTCCTCTGGAAGAAAAAAAAGAGATCATCATACCCACTTTCAGAATTTAGGATGTCATCGGTTAAATATGAAAATAAAATCAGTCTTACTTTTTGAACTGCCTAATTAAAGATAAAGAATATTAATGCAATTCCACTAAGTTAGGAAACACAATATATTTACGTATATGTATATCGTCATAAGAGGGTAAAAAGGATTAATGTACATGTCAAAATGATGTAAATTAAATTAGCAAGATGAAAACTTACATGGTCATATACTTAGAGCATCCTCAATGCACTCTCTACAAATGTCTTCTTTGGTTAAATAGAAATTCGATAAGGGAGGATTACAAAACTAGTTGGTTGGACTGGGATGGCCATCTCGGTCGATCCATCCGTATCCGATCCGTTATCCGTTTCGAACAGAATATTAGAGATTCGGAGATTGGAGCGGATTCGGATTTATTTTTCAAAAAAAATTCGGAGATCGGATCGGATTTGGAGGTAAGTCTGTCCCCGCCTTGATCCGCCCCAAATTCGATTCCCATCCCCGATCCGCCCTAATCTGTCCCCAACTACCCGAATATTGCACATATACACTCCCACAACAGCCGCACACCACTCCCACTTCTCTCTCATCACACTTTTTTCCCAACTACCCCCACTCTCTCCAACCCCAGTCCCTACACTCGTCACGAAAAATCACGAAGCAAATTCGTTGATAGCATCAGTTCTAGGGTTTGATTGAAAATCGAAAATCATTCTTCAATCGTGCTCTCTCTCTCAATTTGTTGTGTTCTTATCTGATCTGGACTGGCTCTGCGTTTACCAAATACGTGTTATATATGGGTTTTTTGGTTTAATCAAAAATCTGTTTTTGTTTATGATTGAAAACCTGTTTTTTACTTTGTTTTATCCAAAATCTGGTGGTTTTTTTTTCAAATTCGGATATCTGAATCTCCGATCGGATCTCCGTTCTCCGTTCGGGGCGGGAATAGAGGACCCAAAAAAAATCCGATCGGGACGGATTTGGAGACGGGTGGAGGGTTCATAATCGGATATGTCAATACATCCCTAGTTGGACGGAGCAAACCTGGAAGCAAAGAGTAAAGAACGTCAACTTCGTTACCAAAAAAGAACGTCCACTTCTTGTCCCACATCGGGTATAGAGGAAGAGCTCCATCATTGGAAGGCCATATAAATAATAAGGAGCTGTGACATTCGAAACTCGCCTTAAACTAATGAGTAAGGAAAACAAAGCGAGCGGTGAGAGCTGCTCGCCGCGCATGACATAAATTTTTTTGCGCACGAATTTATGGAGGGGTTATAGGCTTGCCGAGCGTAGACGCTGCTTACTTTGCAGAACTCGTTCGTGCGGGCCTCCCAAACCACCACCCCCAAATCATACTAAAGCTTTTTCTCTCTCTACGTTTTATGTATGATGGTTTTTTTTTTATTTCCATCATTTGTTAAAAAACCTAATCTAATCTATCTCTTTTTTATCAAATGGCTGGTCCTTTATGGGTTACCGTGTCATACAAAAAATTGTCTATATCATACAGATAATGAAAAAGAACGAAGTAATTTGGGGAGCGGAAGGAGTATATTCTAATTGTCTATATCTCACAAATAGTGAAAAAGGACCAGCAATTTGAGAATGAGAGAATATATCCTTTTTATCTCACAAATAGTGAAAAAGGACCAGCAATTTGAGAATGAGAGAATATATCCTAAAGGATTGGGGGAGACGAAGGGAATATATCCTTAAAGAATTGAGGGAGAGGGATGTGTGCTTACGTCCTTAAGCCGCCCAAGAACAGAAAGAAAAACTATCTGATCAGGTGGTGTTGGTAGGAAAGGGAAGGGGTCTAGTTCACCTGGGAAGGTGTAGCTAACAAAGTACTTTGGCTATCAACAAGTCTACCGTTCCCGACCTGGTTCCCCGAAGTCTCTCCCGACGCTGAAGTGGCGGGTGGGCTCCACGTCAGCAGCTACCCCAAAAAAAAAAAAAGCTGAAAAATTTGGATTTCCCCCCAAACCCAATCAAACCATTTCTGTTCTCCATCACCGGCGCCATTATCGACCACCAAGGTCTCTCTCTCTCTGGATTGTCGATGACCCCTACACTTTCAGTCGATTGTAGACTTCAAGTTCACTGTAATTGAAACCAAGAAAAAATTAGGGCTTGTGAAATCGGGGATTTTTTGGTTCAAACCCTAACTATAAAATTGTGAAATCGATCTAGACTGTTATACATAGGAAATTGCTTGGTCAAGCTTTTGTGGATTTAGAGTGCTGACTGATTTTTACCATGAAATTAAATAAGCTTGCATAGCTTTGTGTTTCTCTCGGGAAATAAGCAGAAAGGTATACAAACATGGAAGTAAATTGTTAGGAGGCTTGATTTCTTTTCTTAGAAAAAAAGTAACAGTTGGGCGTGGTGAGATTGGAGAATGATGATTTGTGTTATTATATCCTTTTCTTGCATTTAAATTGTTGGGAAAAATGCCTCACATGGGAGTAAATTGTCCCTTACAAATTGGATAATCAAACCATTGGTCATGTGTCTCCAGAAAAATTAGACATGGTTCATTTCTATGATAGCTTTCTATTTAGGAATCTTCTGTTTCTGACTGTGTGCATAGAAATATAAGAGAGATACTAATTGCACTGCACTCCACTTGCATGTATGACGTGTTTGGATCATTCAATTTGCGCTTTGACTAAAAATGGTTGTTGGGGATTCCGAAAATTCATGGATCACTAGTCTAATTTTTGGGCACAAGTCTGTACCAATTTTCGCTAGATTGGGGTCTACACGGACCTTATCAATTGGACCCATCACATAAATTGGACGCCCGGCTCCAGTTTTTTTTTTCCACCCCTACGAAACATTATGTAGAAAATAAACACATCTATTATTTGTTGAAAACTTATCTGGCTTAATTTATTATATTTTTTTTATTGAGCTATATAATTTACTCACAAATTTAAGAGGATTTTCCTTTTACTCTGAATTTGTATGAATGATCCACTACAGATAATATTAAAGAAAATCAATTTATGTGCAACAATATATGCAGGAAGGATCCAGTCCAGTTGGTTCAGACCAGTTTGGTCCATTGTTTGCATCCAAGCAGTCCAAAAGTGTTTTGGACGGCTCAGATTTATTCTGGGTGTTTTGGAGATTTTGTAATAACAATAAATCCGAACAAATCTAAGCTGTCCAAAACACTTTTGGACGGATGCAAAACACCCAGAACTAACAAATGGACTAAATGGACCAAACTGGTCCGGACTAAATGGACTGATCTGACCTCCAATATATGATACTAGTGGATGCCCGTGCCTAAAGGCACATCCAAACAAAATACAATCCCAACTTAAATAAGTTGTCTGCTTTACATGTCCAATATAACTTACTCACTCTCTGCCTCACTTTAAAAAGCTCATGCCAAGATAGAGAGAAGAAAAAAAAAAAAAAAAAGGCAATAATTTATAGGTTAATTATCAACCCTCTTGAAATAATATCAACTTAAAATGGAAAAAATCAAAAGGTAATAAATTGAAAAGGAAAGTGTACATATTATCACAACATCAAGTCAAAGTATAACTTAAGGAAACATTTTAAGGAAACATTCTCTTAATCGGACGGCTACGATCTTAGCTTGAAGGCGATCAACAGCTATAGAGGTGCTCATATTTGTGTAGACAGAAACCGCTCTGTTTTGTAATATAGATTTTAGGATATTGTTTAACCAAAGAAGCGCACACCAATATTCTAAGTCTAAAACCAAACGACCATATAATTAAGATCCAAATTACAACTTCAAGGAGCAATATATGATTCAAACCCCAACTAATTAACCTAATGCAGAAAGCACAGAAAAGAGAGAGGAGAGCACAATATGAAACGTGACGTATTAAGGCGGGGTATTCTCCTCACATCAGCCTTCAATTGGAGAGAAAGCAGGTGCCTAGCTTTCATCTTGTGGATCGCAGCCGTCGGGCCGAGACTTTTAGGGCAAGTGGCTGTGCAGTTTTTGATCAACCTGCACCTATACAAGCGTCGTTTGTCCTCCGTTAATGCTGCAACTAGGCATCTAAAAAGTCATCTCGGCTGCCCAAAAAAAAAACAAAAACAAAGAGAGTCAATCTACGCGATCAGCATTATATACGGGAACGTACAGTAAAACAACATTTCGAGAACTAATGCTAGATTGTTACACCATATGTCACCATTAGTTCGTTCTATGTCTTCTTTTTGGTACGATAAGTCGAGATGGAAAACTCAATTTGCAACACAAATGAAAAAGAGACTGGTTGTTAATCCAAAGGAATATTTGTCAAATGAAACATGAAATGGTGGAATCCAAATTCCAATCCTCCTTCTGCTATTCCACCATTCGCAAATTTCTTTTGCGTAAATTGAAAACAAATGTACGCAGTGAAAATAAAATTAGTCTTACTTTTTAAAATGCCTAATTAAAGATAAAGAATATTAACGCAGTCCCACTAAGTTAGGAAACACAATTACGTATATGTATATCGTCATAAGAGGGTAAAAAGGGTAAATTAATTAGCAGGATGAAAACTTACATGGTCATATACTTAGAGAGCATCCTCAATGCACTCTCTACAAATGTCTTCTTTGGTTAAATAGGAATTCGATAAACTGGAAGCAAAAGTAAATAACGTCCACTTCTTGTCCCACATCGGGTATAGAGAAGAGCTCCATCCTTGGAAGGCCATATAAATAATTAGGAGCTGTTAACAATTGAAACTTGCCTTAAACTTATGAGTAAGGAAAACAAAGCCGCGCATGACATAAAGTCTGTTGCGCACTAATTTATGGAGGGGTTATAGGCTCGACGAGCGTAGACGCTGCTTACTTTGCAGAACTCGTTCCTGCGGGCCTCCCAAACCACCACCCCCAAATCATACTGAAACTTTCTCTTTCTCTCTCTCTACGTTTTTTTTTATGTATGACGGGTGTTTTTTTTCCGTCATTCGTAAAAATCTAATTCAATTCTTTCTATTCCAAATTGCTAGTTCTTTTTGGGCTGTCGTTTCACTCAAAAAATTGTCTATATCTTACAAATAGTGAAAATGGACAAACAATTTAGAATTTGGGGGAGAGGGAAGTGTGCCTGCCCTTACGCCGCCCAAGAACAGAAAGAAAAACTATCTGATCGATGTAGGATTGGGGGACTATCCCTTACGCCTTGGTAGGAAAGGGAAGGGGTCTAGTTCACCTGGGAAGGTGCTGCTAACAAATACTTTTGCTATTTAGGAATCTTCTGTTTCTGATCATGTGGATGGAAATATAAGGGAGACACCAACTGCACTCCACTTGCATGTATGACGTGTTTGGATCACTCAATTTGTGTTTCGACTAAAAATGATTGTTGGGGATCCCGAAAATTTATGGATCACTAGTCTAATTTTTGGGCTCAAGTCTGTACCAATTTCCGCTAGATTGGGGTCTACGCAAACCTTATCAACTGGACCCATCACAAAAATCGGTCGCCTAGCTCCAGTATTTTTTTTTTCCAATAGGAAACATTATGTAGAAAATAAACACATCTATTATTCGTTGAAAACTTATCTGGCTTAATTTATTATATTATATTTTATTGAGCTATATAATTTACTCACAAATTTAAATGGATTTTCCTTTTACTCTGGATTTGTATGAATGATCCACCACATATAATATTAAAGAAGGAAATCAATTTACGTGCAACGATATTTTAGGGTATTGTTTAACCAAAGAAGCGCACACCAATCTAAGTCTAAAATCAAACGACCAATATAATTAAGATCCAAATTAACTTCAAGGAGCAATATATGATTCAAACCCCAACTAATTAACCTAATGCAGAAAGCACAGAAAAGGGAGAGGAGAGCACAATATGAAACGTGACGTATTAAGGCGGGGGTATTCTCCTCACATCCAGCCTTCAATTGGCAGAGAAAGCAAGTGCCTAGCTTTCATCTTGTGGATCGCAGCCTCCGGGTCGAGACTTTTAGGGCAAGTGGCTGTGCAGTTTTTGATCGTCCTGCACCTATACAAGCACCGTTTGTCCTCCGTTAATGCCTACAACCGGGCATCTGAAAAGTCATCTCGGCTGCCCCAAAAAAAAAAACAGAGAGAGAGAGTCAATCTACGCGATCAGCATTATATAAGGGAACGTACAATAAAACAACATTTCGAGAACTAATGCTAGATTGTTACACCATGTGTCACCATTAATTCGTTCTATATCTTCTTTTTGGTACGATAAGTCGAGATGCAAAACTCAATTTGCAACACAAATGAACAAGAGACTGGTTGTAATCCAAAGCAAAATTTGTCAAATGAACACATGAAATGGTGGAATCCAAATTCCAATCCTCCTTCCGCTATTCCACCATTTGCAAATTTCTCCAAGCAAAATTTCCTTTGCGTAAATTGAAAACAAACGTACGCAGTGAATTGAAGCAATGAGCGCTAGCTGAGCATACAAACACGAATATTACTTCAACTAGACTAATTGCACCATTATGCTCGAAGCAAAAGTTATGCACAAATTAGTCACCTGATTACAATCGAGTCTCCTATTTTAAACTAAAGCGCTAATTGTGTTTATTGAAATCTTGCCCAGAACTTAAACCCATTCACTCAAGATTCACAAAAAATTACCTATCGGAAATCCAACGATAAGCTTGTAGCAACGCAGCTGGTCCAAGGAATTCCTCAGCGTTCCACCAGTAGGAAGGGCAAGAAGTTGTGCAACAGGCACATAGTATGCACTCATATAGTCCATCTAGTTTCTTTCTCTCTTCTGGTGTTTGCCTGTACTCTCGGCCGTCCGGAGGGGGCTTTCTTGTCTTTAACCATGGCTCTGTTAACCTGTGCAGTGACATGCCAATTATTTCAGGTTGTAACCTAACAAGAAAATAAAATCACTAAGGATATACTATGGATGATTAATTTTAAACGAGAAAAACGGAACCCTACAAAGTTCAGCTATAAAAAAAAAAAACTGATTCTCTAAGGAAAGAGAGAAATGCTCGTATTTTTCAAAACAAAAGAAGGGATGCCAGAGGCTTGATCAACCAAATTGAGGAGGAGGTAAGGGCTTTGCCTGTTCTCTTGGAAATGAGTAAAAAGGAATGATGCTAACTGTTGGCTTGCTTTGAAGTGGAGGGTTCCTGCTACAATTTTTTTAGTTTAGTCTATGTTTAGTTGGTTTCCAGCTTTGTAATGGCTTAGAACTTGGATTTTGTTTGATTGAGCTTAATTGATATCGCATTTCACCAAAAAAAACCTTAGAAAAGGAAATGGTTGCCAATGCTCCAACATTTTCGTGTTTGTATTTTACATTTAACGTTTAATATTAGACAGACAAATTGCAATTTCACTAATATGGGCTACCTAACTATACTGATATTAAATAAAGGACAAATCCACTTTGACCTCCTGTGATTTGGGCCATGTGCAGATACACCCTTTATTGTTCAAAAATGGGATCATAACTACCCTATGGTTTATTAAAACATACGTATGTACATTCCCAACATTTTCTACTTTGGACATGCTCCATATAATTTAGAAATATAACTCTGCATTTTCTACTTTGGATACTTTGGTTGTCTTCTCGGTTTGCCTATTGTGAGATTCAATAAATTAAAGTTTCAAAAAGAGTTTAAAGTCGGGGGGGGGGGGGGGGGGGGTGGAAATAAAAAACCAATGATATATAGGAAACAGTTTCCATTGCCCTATATAGGAAACAGTTTCCATTGCCCTTCATCACATTCCCAACATTACAAAGTCAAGTTATTGTAGCGATACTATAAAGCTTGCTTCAGATCGGTTTCACACGGCTATCTTTTCTTTTCCTTCCGATTTTTACCCTTCTATTCAAATACCTACCCATCACAAACCCATCCTGATATAAACTGTCAACACAACAAAGGCTAGCAATGAACCCAATGCAATGAACAACTCCAAACACATGCAAGAACAAGCAGAGGAGAAAGTGATTAAGGAAAGCTGATCAGGATGCATATTACTTGCATGTACTGGTGGTAGAAATTGGTGAGGTGTGTTATGGATTTTACGCAATCCTACAACACCCCTACGGATCTTGGAACAATGGATCACAGAACAAAAAAAACAAATACGTGCGTAATGAAAACTGGAAAGAAAAACGAGACACAAGATATACGTGGAAAACCTCAACGTGAGGAAAAAACACGGAGCCACACTAGTCCACTATGAAATCGATCCAAGAGTACAAGTCTTCTCACAATCTCTCTGAGATGTGTTTTCTCTCGCCTCTCTCTTTTTCACGCTCAGAAAAAGTGATTACAATTATCGTCACAAAAAAAACGCAGCCGGCCAAGAAAACCCTAAATACACTTTTAAGGCTCTAGGTAGCGCTACAAGCCTTTTGTTGTAGCGCTACAGCTACTAAGGCATTAGGTAGCGCTATACCAAAACCTTGGTAGCGCTACGGGACATTCTGTCCAAAACTTAATTTCTCCTGCTGAAGGTTGTCTGCACCCTAACAAGGTGAACCACCAGATCTTTGATGACATGTACATGTGAGGGAGAGGAGTGATGGTTGTGGGGTTGGAGGTGTGTGGGTCTATGGGCTTGAGGCATGCCACTGTGTTGGTCCCATCTATGTTCATTGCACATGAACCAACCACATATCCCTTCCCTGCATGACCTCCTGTAACCCAAGGTTGAGTCCTCTCCTCTGCTTTTATTTTCTGCAGCGCGTCCAATACCTACAAACACAACCACAGTCAACTACAGATGTTCGGATAAACGATTTAACACCTATATATCAAGGTCAATTAAATTAGTAGTTGCGGAGGATTTAACACCTATATATCAAGGGCAATTCAATCAATTAAATTAATCTTGTTCCACGTGGTACTTGTGCACGCATCTCGGCCGTCCAAACGTTTTGAATGACTCAGATTTGTTTGAGTTTAAAAAATTACCCAAACACTCCCTTAAACCCAAACAAATCTGACTGTCACGATCGAGATGCGTGCACGGGCACCCGTAGCCGTGCCCACCCAGCACTGAAAAAATTCTCGCTGCAAGGGGTTTGCTTTTATTTTTGAGACAGCTGTGTCGTGTGAATCGTAAGCAACACATACGTGGAGGGAGTAGAGCAAAATTGCAAATTAGCTCATCATTTTCTTGTCCTTTTTTTTTTTTCTAAGCAAAAAGAATTTATTAATCTTTATAAAGGATTACAAAGATTAAAAGGATCAATGGCACACCGGCAGAAGCCACCCGAGACCTAAAAGAAGGCAAGACGCCAACTGAACACCAAAGAAAACCACATCCACAGAACCTCAACAGCCAAAACCCAAAAGAGCCTCACCATTTTACCTAAACCCCCATCCACAACAAGCTGAAAAGCCAAACAAAAGAATAGCCAAAGCTAAATCAAAATAACAGCCAAAACCAAAACCACATAGCCACTAAGCAAAAACAAAATAAGCCAAACACCTCAAACCCGCCCAATCTTGAGTTAATCTTGAATTCAAAAAGCCATAGAGAGAGAGGCCTCCTCCTCAAAAGTATCGACCTCCGAGATATCCTCTTCCTCAGAATTATCTTGAGCATGGAGCCTTTCATTTAATTCTTCCTCTTGCATTTCAACAAATCTCTTCAGATTATAATTCATCCCTCCTTTAATTTCAATACCCAAAGACTTACCAACATCCAACATCTTACGAGCTTCCTTAAAGAACATAGAGGAATAAGGGTTCTTCTTCTTATTATGCTTCAATTTATCGAACTTAGCCTCAATCTCTGCGAGATGCTTTTTCTTTTTAATTTTCCTCTCAGATCTTCTCACTCCCCTTTTCATTTTGAGGATAGCATCGGAGGATGATCTAATGCCGGGAAAGTTTTTCCCAACATTAGATTTTTGCCTAGGAATCTCTTCAACTACTTCTACTCCCTCGCTAGAAATAACATAATCCTCACTATGAGAGGCCTCTCTACTTCGACGATACTCCTCAAAAGACTGAGTGATACATCGTGAACTACCTTCCTTTTGGTTCAAATCTATGAAAGGATTAATTCCCTCTAGCTGATTCTTGTCCTTTTTTGATCGGTACAAGGCAAAACTTTGTTTGTTTGTTTTTTTTTAAAGTTCCGTTATTTGTTTTATTAGAAATAAGTATTTATTTTTTCAATTTTCAAGTTTAAAAATAATGAGTTTACTGAAATCTAAAAATATGCAATATGAATCTTGTTTGAAAGATCTTGATATATATTTTAAACGATGCAAAAAAAATTAAAAAATTATTTTTGAGAATAAGTACTTGTTTTTTAAAAAAGGTAGTGGAATGGGGCCAAATTTTGGCTTTAGCGGCATTAAATAACTACCGGTAATAGTACTCTTTACCGAAGCTTTTCTTATCGCTAGTACAAGATATTTTTGGCATAGTGAAAGAGAGAAGTTGGTTCTCGAGACCCAAAGCAACATAATTTTTAGTAGCTTGTTTCAATGAGTCTAATTGAAAAAAAAATTCAGAAAAGAGTCATTAAGAACAAAAAGACATTATTTTAAGTTCATAAATTTGTTCTAACAGCAAACACAAATAATAATTGGCTTGAAACTAGAACATATACTAAATTATTCAATAGTCCGGGAGCACCGCCATGGCGCCATGTAGTGCTCCGAATCAATCTACAATCACAAATTCTCGTGGATTCATAATTAAGTGCATGGAGTGGTCCCGAGCACCACGTGACGGTGCTCTTCGAGTATTGAACAATGACTCCAGATATATACTATCACTTAAAAAGGATTCTGAAGAAAGAAAAGAGGAGCTACTACGATTTAGCAAAACCAAACATAGCCCAAAAGTTGGCTGTTCAAATAACAAAAATAGCCCATGATCAAATAACAAAAATGGCCCAAAAGTTGGGTGAGTCATATGGGCCTTGAGTACAGCACTGAGACAGAGAGTGGTTTTGGGCTTCCATGAGAATATGAGCTAAGTTAGAGCGGAAGATGCTCTGGAGTTAAATGGGCCTGTCAGTCATCCAATTGCAATAACAGAGAGAGACAGGACTGCAAACGAGCCGAGTTGAGTTTTAACTTGTTCAGGCTCGTCTTGAAATATTTTAGGTTACCTCAAGCACAGCTCGAGCTCATAACAAGCCATGATCCGTGCTTGAGCTCGGCTCGTAAACATTAACAGTAGCTTGGGCTCGGCTCGTTGCTGCTCGGTAAGGAGCAGCCTTTCAAGCGCTGCAAAATCGCACTGGGGGAAAGGGAGAGCTTTACTTATAGAGCACACTTTGCCTTAAATTTCCTTGGGCAAGCGATGTGGGACTAAAGAAGAAGAGACTTTCCTTTGCACAATTCTAGTCCCACATCGGAAGAATAAGGCTTAAGAGGCAAGGTGATTTTCCTTTGCACAAGTCTACTCCACTCTCCCCAACACGTACTTCGTGCTGCGCATGCGTGACCGCGTGTGGCAGTTTCCACAAGTTTAAAAATAACTTTCAATCAATTTGAATGAATTCTAAAAAAATTTGAATTGACATATATAATATTTATATATATATATATATATATAGAGAGAGAGGGGGGGGGGGGGCTAGTGAGTTCATACGAGCCGAGCATTAGTTTATTCAAGCTTGGTTTGTTTATAAAATGGGCTCTATAAATCTGGAGTTCATAAAATGGGCTCTATAAATTAGTTCGAGTTCATTCGTTTAGATAATAGTGAGTTGAGCTTGAACGAGCTCAAATCGAGCTGAATTGGATAATAGTGAGTTCATACGAGCCGAGCATTAGTTTATTCAAGCTTGGTTTGTTTATAAAATGGGCTCTATAAATCTGGAGTTCATAAAATGGGCTCTATAAATTAGTTCGAGTTCATTCGTTTAGATAATAGTGAGTTGAGCTTGAACGAGCTCAAATCGAGCTGAATTGGATAATAGTGAGTTCATACGAGCCGAGTATTAGTTTATTCAAGCTTGGTTTGTTTATAAAATGGGCTCTATAAATCTGGAGTTCATAAAATGGGCTCTATAAATTAGTTCGAGTTCATTCGTTTAGATAATAGTGAGTTGAGCTTGAACGAGCTCAAATCGAGCTGAATTGGATAATAGTGAGTCGAGCTTGAACGAGCTCAAATCGAGCCGAGTTTCAAGCCGCAAGTGGCTTGGTTCATTTGCAGTCTTGAGAGAGAGAGAGAGTTTGGAGACTTTGTTTTGGTGCGAAAAAGGGGAGGGGATAAGAGAGAAAAGGTTTTGCCTGCTGATTAAGTAAAAGCGAAAGCGAAAGAACCTCATGGCATGCGGATCAAAAAAAAAAAAAAAAACCTCATGGCATCAAAATTTTCCATTTTACCTTGCACCACTCACGACTGAGTCCCGGGATCCGTCACGGACAAAGTTTCGTAATGATTTTAATAAAAATCTAGTACTCCGTAATCCAAGCACAGGAGTCGTAGTTGTATTCTGCGCTAAAATTTGTGTTGTGGCCGCTTTAGACCTTCATTTTTTTTTTTTTTTGAATTTTTGCTTTAAGTTCCTAAAAAATCAGAGTCGGCTCTGGTCGAACCCCAAACCAAATGCTGGAGAAGGGACTGTGCGCGAGATAAACACGTCACTCGTAGCATCTTATTCACAAGGATTACTAGCACAAGCGACTTCGAATGCGCCGTGCTGTCCCGCCAAGGGATAGCACCGTGCTGTCTCGACCGTGTGGGATCGCTACGGTCTAGCTTCAATGATAAAAAAAAAAAACCCGATCAAAATATATGAGTGTAAAAACATATTCTAAACAAGTTGAACGGTTTGAATCATCAAAGTTTAGCAAAATCCAATTCCAAAGCATAGACGATGTATCATAGAAAAATCCAACTTCCTAGACAAGGGCCGGTATCATACAAAAATCCAACTTCCAAAGCATATACAAGGAAGGTATCATAGACAAGGTTAATTTGCACAAAGTTAACATCACAGCGGCCACTAACTATCACATCCTCTCTCTCTCTCTCATCGACAAAAATGCAGGCTGTATGGCAACTTTTCCCATCCTCTCTCACCACTAGGACCGCACCTGATAGTCTGAAAGAATCTCGAAGGCAGATGTTGTGTTCAGATGCAGCTGAAAAACCAAACGTAGTTAAAAATTGCTACATGAAAAATATATCCAAAATTGGAAATAGGAGATCGAGGAGGTAGAATATATAAGTACAAGAGAGAGTGGTAAAAGGAAAATACATGTCTGGAGATATCCAAGTACTGATATCCTTTGGTGCAATCACATCCTGCGTAAGGCTTTAAGGAAGTGGAAATTGGGTGCCTGTTAACAAGATAGGTGGACAACTGTAAAGAGACTAGAGAGCGAATAAGCCAGAGGCATGGGAGCTTGATCAATTTTATTCTCCGTACTCTCGCTCTAAAGTCTGGAGTTGGGGGATCTGCTGTCCCTGCCTGCTGTCTCGGCCAAGGTGGCCGTGCTCCAGTTTCGCTCTAATGATCGGAAACGTTCATTTCGTAGAGCGCGTCGAGTTGAATAAGTATGTAAAAAATCAGCTCGATCGGATATCATTAAGTGCCTAATCGAAACCTTTTATCTTGAAAAGAATGGATCCGAAACACTGGATCAAATCTACTAGAACCCATTATTGGCAAGTTATATGTGTTCCGATCAAGAACTTAATGATATCCAATCAAACTGATTTTTTGCATATATGTTCAACTCGACGAGCTATACGAAGTGAACGTTTTCGATCATCGGAGCAAGATCGGAGCGGGACCCTCTCGACCGGGACAGCACGCTGTTGTCCCTTCAAGGGACAGCAACCCCCCACCTTAAGTCTAAACCCTCACCATCAAAATTTTCTCTCTCTCTCTCTCTCTAGTCAAATCGAACAATGGATGCACAGTTTCAACAAAATTTACCTAATGAGTTTGGCCAGTCAAATCGAACAATGGATGCACAGTTTCAACAAAATTTACCTAATGAGTTTGGCCATATATGCGGACTTATAAAGCTAGTCCCAAATGAGCTTGTCCGGTGGTGCAGTTGGTCAAGCTCCATTCGTATCCACATCCTTCTCATGAGCTGAACTCATCATAAAACGGATTCAACCGACAATAGGAAATATACTTACCGAGCTGAATTAGAATCGAGCTTAGAAAATTAACTAGCTTGGAAACAGCTTCATGTTTGTTTGGCTTATTAAACATCAAAATTTTCTCTCTCTCTCTCTTTAGTCAAATCGAACAATGGATGCACAGTTTCAACAAAATTTACCTAATGAGTTTGGCCATATATGCAGACTTATAAAGCTAGTCCCAAATGAGCTTTTCCGGTGGTGCAGTTGGTCAAGCTCCATTCGTATCCACATCCTTCTCATGAGCTGAACTCATCATAAAACGGATTCAACCGACAATAGCAAATATACTTATCGAGCTGAATTAGAATCGAGCTTAGAAAATTAACTAGCTTGGAAACAGCTTCATGTTTGTTTGGCTTATTAAACATCAAAATTTTCTCTCTCTCTCTCTTTAGTCAAATCGAACAATGGATGCACAGTTTCAACAAAATTTACCTAATGAGTTTGGCCATATATGCAGACTTATAAAGCTAGTCCCAAATGAGCTTTTCCGGTGGTGCAGTTGGTCAAGCTCCATTCGTATCCACATCCTTCTCATGAGCTGAACTCATCATAAAACGGATTCAACCGACAATAGCAAATATACTTATCGAGCTGAATTAGAATCGAGCTTAGAAAATTAACTAGCTTGGAAACAGCTTCATGTTTGTTTGGCTTATTAACATGAAAAAGGCAACTGGGGAACGAGTTTTTACTAATTATACCCAAACTTGAGCTTAAGCAGATTGGTCGCTCAAAATCAAACTGAGTTGGTTTAACATGAGATAATACCTAACCAATACCCCAAACAGGGTATTGGTTAGGGTTTTGAATCGCGAGGGTTTATTTTCACCAGCTCGAGATGGAATTTATAGCTAAGAAAGTTTAAGGGGCGACTATTCGCAGTCCCGTATTTTCTCCCATAGTCCGTTAAAAATTTACAAAGATTATATTTCAGTAACTACATGTCGAAAATATGTTCAACATTCGGTAAACAACTGCCGAACATACATTTTGGTAAATAGCTGTTGAAAACAAGATTATATTTCGGTAACTACATGTCGGAAATGCACAAAAAACATATATTTCTGTAATTGGATGCTGAAAATGTATTTCAATTTCAGTAACTGACTGTTGAAAATGTATCTTAATTTCGGTAACTAACTGTCGAAACATATTTCGATAGTTGAAAATTTTTAATGGGCTAAGGGAGAAAATACAGGGCTGCGAATAGTCGCCCCCAAAGTTTATTGTTACTGGTAAGGAAAATTCCAAAAATACCCCCAAACATTGATCAAAATATCTAATTCACACTCAAACTTTTGTAAACTTTAATTTTGCACCTAAAAGTTTGTGGTTTGTCATTCAATTAGACACCTATCCTACCATCTAGCTAGGCCTGTCAAATTTTTTTTGGGTAACTAGGCCTGTCAAATTGCTAATGGGTTTTAGCTGACTTGGACGTTTGGGCTCCCTTAAATATCCTTTTGTGGTACCCCATCCTAATTAAAATGTGACACAAATCTCGAGAGAATTATAACCTCCAATATAGTTTACGGCATCCGTGCTTCATGCACACGAGATGGATTGTAGAGAAGTTCGAAATTTCCAATTTCCTTATCTAATGTACTACACAACATAACACAAAATTCGACCATCGTTCCATCAAAATGACAAATAAAACATTCCACAGTCAACTAACGGGACACACAAATAATGCGCGAGCAAATTCATGTTTGGATTGGCCCCAAAAGAATCATTAATAGTATCTAATAGGTTTTGAACCTGAAATCTTAAGAATGAGCAATTTCTCATATTAAGGCAAATTTCGACACACGGGAGTACGGGACATGCAGTATCTAACCCTTTTTATTTGTTTAAAATTCTAAATAACACATCATAGTATGATAAAAACACTGGGAAAACTCCACTTGCCAATCACTGTCGCACTCCTCCCTACCTTTAATTACCTGCTAGAGTGCCTCCTCTCTTCGCTTTCCTAATAGTCTATTGTGCAGTGAGGTGCATAGCACCTTGCAGCGCATTTTTGAGCAGTTGGATCGTGCATCCGACGGCTCGGATCTCATCTCGACAACCAACGATTGAGAGCCGTTCATTACCGAGATGAGATCTGAGCAGTCGGATGCACGATCCGACGACTCAGAGGTGTGCAACACGGTGCTGCGCACACCACTGTACAACACCATGCCCAATTCTGTAAAGGGACGATAGCAAATCACATATGATAAAACTATCCAATTCTGTAAAGGGACGATTGCAAATCACATACGATAAAACTATCAAATTTGATTAAAATGATGCAATGATGATTATTTGAGACTTTAATAGACCCGCAACTGCGTGAATAGTATTTACATATACTAGTGTGGTGCAAGTGAGGTGCCTAAAATTTTGGGAAAATGACGGTGAATGACGTGTTTTCATAATTAATACTCGCCAAGAATATTTTCAGCATTAATAAATGTTCTCAGCATGTTTTTGACGGGTATTAATGTTAATGCTGAAAATATCCTTGGCGGGTATTAATTATCAAAATATGTCCGGGGTCGTCATTTTCCCTAAAATTTTACTAGAAATACTAAAAATGGATTAGAAGTGATTAAACCCTGACCTAGTCAATAAAAGTTGTGTTTTTTCTTGACTACGTACATTAAAATTGACACGAACTTAGGAAACCAAACTACAAAGAATAATAAAATTATCAAAGGTAAAATAATTTGGGTATAGAGATGAGAAAATAGCTGGTTTTAAAATATTAATCAAATACGGGAGTAATATAATGCCATGAATTTTTATTCAAATGCTAAATCCTCTAATATGCTCGAAGTAAATCCTCTAATATCTGTACCGTTTGCTATGATTTTCCATCCATTTACCGATTTACGAGTCAAATGCTGTGATATGGAATTGATTTTGTCACTCCCTTGAGAAGTGTGATTATCAATTTATGAGTGACACAATAAATTCCCTAGAATTAATAGCATGTATATAGAATATTACGTTTGTCATGTTGACTAACAAAGATTATTCGCTTTCAGCTCAATCAATCTTGACTGGGAAATTTGCAAACATTGATTCAAGAGGAAATTTTCCCTAACAAGCCTTTATTTTTATTTTTTGGCAAATGTGAGAAATTGTATTCTGTGAGGCGAAAATCTATACAACAGAGAGAAAATTGGTGTCCACAGACTGAACAAACCATTAGAGAGAATAATTAGAGCACAGTATGTGCAGCCATATTTTAAACTCACCTAACGAGATTAGGTTCGTAGAAAATAAAACTAATACCAAGCACACATGACCAACAAAGCACTGGACATAAACCAGACTAAATTTGGACAGAAACCGAACTAAATCCGAACAAAAACTAAATAAAGCAAAAATACATTCCCCTCCGTCATTAAGCAGTTCTTCTCTTGCCTATCCCCCTACCGATCAAGCTCCCAAGTCGGCGACCCAAAAAGTCACCGGTGATCACGCGGCTTCAAACCCAAAAGCAGTGAGGCGATGAATGCCAAGCGGTTTTGGTGGAGAAGGGAAAGAGAAACCATATCAGAAGGCAGGGATTGGTTCCTCCCCTCCCGCCACCCAAATTAGGGTATAAACCCAAGGGGAAAAGAGGGGAAGGATAAGAGGAAGTGTGGCGGCTCCCTAACAAGTCAAAAGGATATAGAATATAGAAAATTAAGTAGCTAATTAGTGGTGTCTAATCACCTACCTAAGCAATAGGGATTGTATTTTCTTTTTCTCCATTAAAATCAAGAGGATTAGGTAAGGCATATGATTACGAACATTAAATTTAGCTTGATATATCATGGAATTGGACCGCATTATAGTCCATAAAATAAAAAAACAAAAAAAAACTTCAAGAACCCGTCAATTACGATATTTTTGAATGACGAAGTATGAAAGAGAATGGAAAAAAAAATAAAAAATAAAAAGCTTCGATCATCCTCTTAATTGCGTTTTTTTCTACAATATTGGCCGGGTTTTTTTCACAATTTGGTGGTTTGTCCACTCACATTAGTCAAGAGGTCCCGTTCCAGAAACACAAATAAGTACTTAAAAAATAAGGACCTACTTTCAAGTTTAAAAATAATGGGCTTACAAAAATAATTTTTCAAATTTTTTTGCTGGGTTTGATAGATCTCGATGAGAATTATCAAATAAGATCCATATTGCATTTTTTTTAATTTCAGTAAGTCTATTATTTTTAAGCTTGAAAATTGCAAATAAGTACTTATTTTTAAGGGGCCTTTCTGGAATGGGAGGCCACAGGGTTTGATCAGCGATAAGCGGTAAAACGTTCCCTCTTTGATGAACAAAAATACTAGGAAATTAAATCAAATTACTTTTTTTATGTCAAAGATTATATGATCCTATCCCGTGTGATAAAAGGTACCGTTTTATATTTGAATTGCAGGGAAGCGATAATATTACATCACTATGGGGAAAAAGAGCGGATATAAATTTAGGGAGTGCGAAAATAAGCCCGATAAAAACTTCGATAAGGCGATTAGAAAATCTTAGTGTTGTGCAGCTTTATTTATTCGTATATGTCTTTACCATCTTTATTTCATGTCGGAAAAAAGATTTAAAGTTATTATACAACTTTCTAATTAAAGCTTGGGTTGGTTTTGATATTAATGGGTGGGGAAGGAATAAAACAGGAGAGGAAAAAACCACAAAAGAAAAAAGTTGAAAAAAAGAGAGAGAAGAAGATCGAAAACCAAAATATTCCTGCAGGAAGTGGTTTCACAGAAATTCTAAGTTGGGGAATATGTTTCAATGTTGGGAATTCCATTTGGGTAACTACTGGATTTGCGAAATTAGAATACCCAAATATAATGGCAATAGGGCTAGCTGATAAATGAAGGAAACGAGCTAGCGGAGCAGTTTATTGTTCAAATTTGGTTTGAAAACTTAACGAGCTTTAAAAATATATATGTTCGAGTAATTGGCTAATTTATGAGACGAATCGATCTCGAACAAGCTTTAATCGAACCAAACACAAACCCATCTTGAGTAGCTTGAGTTTTTTAGAATCGTAAGCGGAACGAGCCGATCGAGCTGTCATTTATTCGAGCTTGATTTTTCCGTGTAAAAAAACAAACCGATCTCAAACAAGCTTTGACGAGCGAATACAAGCTCAAACTAGGCGAGAAGTTTTGTTCGTTCATCAGCATTCTGCAGCCCTAAATAAACATGTGATTTTTGCTGAAAATTATTCTCCCCTAGTGCTCTCCAGTTTCCTGATTTGCAGAATAATTCCTAGCGCTTTCACTTTAGATTTCCTTAATAATTTTTTATTTCAGTTGGCCTTTTAAGGTCAAATAAAAGCATCATTATACAGGAAAAAGGAAGAAAATAATTAGGCTGATGGGGCAATATAGGAAAAAAAAAAAAAAAAGACGTATAAATGAACCAAATCCATTGAGTTCTCCTTTTCTCGATGTATCCTATCGAGTTCTCCTTAATAATATTTTTGTCATTTCAAAAAAAAAAAATCCATTCAGAAGCTTCAATATTCCCACTTAGATACTCATAATTATTCTCTTTTTTGTTTAGTATTACCCTGTATATTTGATAATTAAATTTTGATCTTACAATTATCTAATGGCATAACCAAAATTTACCACCTAGCCTGAACACCTAAATTATTACTATTAAAAAAATTGAAAGCAAATGGAAACAAATTACTACAAATTAAGTTTATTGGAATCATTTGGGATTCATAAGCCCAATACACACGAAAAAAAGCAAGGAAAATGACGGTCGATGACGTGTTTTGATAATTAATACCCGCCAAGAACATGCTGAGAACATTTGTTAATGTTGAAAATATCATTAGCGTGTATTAATTATCAAAACACGTCATTGAGTCATTGACCGTCATTTTCCCAAAAGCATACGTGAAAACCCATTTCCAGCTTGAAGGTCCAATAGTTGAAAACCAAGTCCGGCCCACATGGTTATATATATAGTTGAATTTTTTTTTTTACAGCAAAAAACAAGATTTTATTAACCTTTGAAAAAGTTTTTTTTTTGATCGGCAAAAGATGAAATTTATTAAAAACGGGGAGAGGGGAAAGGGGATCCAACAAAAAGTTGGAATACACCTCTAAAGGGCAAAAGCCTAACCACCCAAGGGTCTACAAGGGATCACAAAAGAGTTAATTCTGGGCCGGTCCTATTTTTCAATTTCATAGCCCACTAGATCCTTTTTCTATAGAGTGCAATTCCTAATAGATCATGTGGAGTGTATTTTACATTTTTACCCACGTTTAAAAACAAATGAACCCATATAACCTTTTACACCACCACTACCTCCACCACAACCAGCGCCACCACCGCCGCCGCCATCACGCCGCCACCACCACCACCACAATGCCGCCACCACCACCACTCCACCATCATCACCACCACCACCACCACCATGCCGCCGCCGCCACCACCACCACAATTAACAGTGATGTGAATTTAGACAAAATTAACATTGTTAATCGTGGCGGATTAATACTGTTAATTTAGATAAAAATTAACACTGTTAATTGTGGTGGTGGAGTGTGGTGGCGGTAGTGGTGGTGGTGGTGGTGGTGGCGGCGGCGGCTATGGTGGCGTGGTGGTAGTGGTAGTGGTGGCGGTGGCGGCGTTGTGGTGGTGATGGTGGCGGCGACATAGTGGTGGTGGTGGTGGCGATGGCGGCGACATGGTGGTGGTGGTGGTGGTGACGTAGAGGTGGCGGCGACGGGGTCGTGGTGGTGGCGGCGGGGTCGTGGTGTGGTGGTGGCTGGATTTTCTCTCTCAAATCGCCTCTTTTTTGCGAGGGGTATTTTTGTCAACAAAATAATGAAGAGGACCTACTGACTATAGGATCTTTGGGCAGGACCTAGTGGGCTATTCTTCACCCAGACAAAACCGACCAGGAAGTAGCTCATCACAAAATAGAAACAATTGAGCCCAACCCAAATACCCAAATAAAACAATAAAGTCCAAACACCCAAATACCGGCCCAACCCTGGACCGGCCCACCCAAGCCAACCCCCAAAACCCTAACCACAACGGCAGCCACCACTGTACAAATCACCGGAGGAACTAGCCTCGCCGTTAATTTTTGTAACCTATTCAACTGAATAATCTCGTCACGGCGAAGCAATAATCTCGTCTCAATCTTGAATTTTACATTTTAAATTCCCCTCGTCACAACGAAGCAATAATACGCAAAAAATAAAAATAAAAATGATGAAAACCTAACAAATGCGGAAAAAAAAAATTTGAACAAAGGGAAAAAAATCCATTTGGATTATTTGGCGAAAATATGAATCTGGTATGATGCATAAGCAAAAGATCAGATTTTTGTCTGAAATCGTTTTGTTCTCATGGTATCAGAGCATTAATTAAAAGCTCCTACGAGTTACGATCCATCCTTCGATGGCTTCTTCTTCTTCTCTATTCACATTTGTTCTTCCAGGTACGAAGACTTTCACTTCTTCGTCTCTCTAATCTCACCTTCCTCATCGTTTGGATAGCACATTAATCCATTGGTTCCATGCTGTACGTAGCTTGTGGGGCAGTTTTCTGAGCCAAAGAACATGGAAATAAATAGCTAGGACTGTACAACGGATGAACCGAACCGTCCAATCTACCTGATTCGCACCAAACCGAGGCAGGCTACGGACGGATACGGATTTCAAAATACTAATTCTAACGGATCCGGTTCAATTCGGTTCGGTTCGGTTTCGCCCAATCCGCAATGTTCTTATTTCTCTTCTGAAGGTTATGGATGATATTGAGTACTTTGAACAAAATTTCACAAGTAATAAACATGTATTCTAGTATATTTTTATATTTTATGTTGAAAATGTTAATAATCTTCTCTATTTTTTTGGTACATTAGAATCTGAATTAAGTTCATGTTCTAGTGCAGCTCCAAGTTCGAGTGTTATTGACGTCTAATAGTTTATCTTTAAACGTACATTAGGGTGGATGAATGTAACTTAATTCTAAGTAATATTGGTTTAGACTTCTTTGAACTTGTGGCGGACTTGATTGGATTTGAAATTTTGGGGCTTTATTTGTCAATTTTTTGGTGTATATAAAAAAATAAATTGCATGCTCAAATCCGCTGAAACTGTCCAAACCGATCTGTCTAAACCTCATCCAAACTGAACCAATCAAACAACGCTACGGACGGTTGACAAATGAAGAAAACGACAATCCGCCACAAGCGAATAGAATTGGGAACCGGACTGATCTGCATTAAACCGATCCGCGAGCAACCCTCATATTCGAGTGCTTGAGAGGTGGAGACTAAAAAGATTTCTATTGTTTTCTGCTGTGTTTGGATGAGTTTTTGTGAAATTTTGAAGAGTTATGAGTGGAGAGAAAAATGAGAGTAATGATTGGAAGTGGAGGTAATGATTGGAGAGAGTTAGAGAGAGAAATGAGAATAATAATTAAAGATATGAATAAGTAATAATTGGAAGTAGGGTAATGAGTGTTTTTTGAGTTGAGAATTTTTTTTCCAAAAAGCAATCCAAACAAATTTAAGCATTCATTTCTGGGAAACGTGGAGAATTGTCGTTTGGAAACTTGATCCTACCAACTATATACGTACAACATCTGAAGATCATAGCTGGTTCAAAATTTTGCACGCTGATAGACCAGAGAGAGGCTACATCTGACAAACATCATCATTGTACATTTCACATTAATTATATTAAGTGTCCAGTTTCGTAATTTTAATTTATTGAGAAAACATCATCATTGTACCTTTCACATCAAATTTTACCTCCATTTTTCCTAATTACCCTCTATGAAGATATTATCATTATACTTTTACTCACTAACTTTTCAAAATAAAATATACTTTTAGAGGCAAAATTAAAAATGTATCAACTTTTACTCACTAATTTTACAAAATGGACACTTATTAAGGAATAACCCAAAATGAAATACTGGACTCTAAAAGAGGGACGAAGAGAGTATTAACTTATCACCCATTACATGCCCAAGCGAAGTGGGATTCTATTTCCTTAACATCTGTCACGCCCTCGATTTTCAACATAAATGAATAACCTTTTCGAGAAATAATCCTCACATACGGCTATTAATACCCAAAATGAGCTTTCCCACCTGTTCAATTACAAACGAAGTCCCCAAGTTTCTAGATAAACAACGTTGGCACTCCGGCCTAAATTAACTTAGATACAAGCACAAGTGTTTAGAATATTACAAACATTAGTCAAAGATAGTTCAAGAGGAAAATTAGTTACAAATTCATCTTCAATCAAAAGTAAGTCTTTACAAAGATGATTTGGAAACTAAAACATAAATAGCCTCCAAAATGTCTTCACATCTCAATACTCGAAGCATGCACGCTATTGACCGGCGTTTAAACCTGAAAATAAGGATTTTGTTGAGCTACGCTAGCCCAGTAGGAAATTCTTTATAAAATTTATATGTAATGAGATGATAAGCACGAATGCGGTGTATCAAATTTAATGACAAGATCCAAACAATGCACGTCAACATCCCTTTCAAGTAACATAGCAATTTTCATACACATGCACACACACGCGTACACTTCCTCCGACAAATCTCCACCCCTTGCAAATTGTGTTTCCACCCCTTGCGCCATAATATACTCCACCTCTTGCAAATTTGTGTTTCCACCCCTTGCGTCACAATTAACTCCACATTCACTTCACAACAACAATCCCACTATCACCACGATCATTACCGATACCTTAACCACATTTCACACACACGGACAATATCAAATACGTCACAAATGGCTCATGTACCATAGCAATCAAGACCACTATACCATTTTCAATAGGATATGCAATCGTCAAGCCACAATACTCCATTCAACCATAAATAGCAATCTAATACCCATATCACACTTAATCACCATAAAACATGTAGAGGAAGAGAGAAATCCCTACCTAAGTGGGTTTTGAGCAAAATCCTAGGTCTACCAAGAGCAATAAGCTTTAATCCTTCAAAGGCAAGTCTCACCCAAGCTTGGATACAAGATCTAGAGCAAATAAACCCCAAAAACATGAATAACAAACAAAGATCAACAAATAATCGAGAGGAGAGAGAGAAAAATGTGATAGAGCTTCGAGGAGTGAAAACAAGAACACAAAACTCACCCTTGGTTCACCAAATGCAAGAATCTTGTGATTTTGAAGAAGAAAATCCTTGGATCTTGGAGATTCGAGGTTGAAATCAAGGGTTTTGGGTGAGATTGGAGTGGGGTGAGTGAAAGGGGGTGTTTCCAGGTGTGTTTCGTGGGTTTGGGAGTGAGAAATGACAAAATGGGGGTATTTATAGAAGTCCAAAAAGCGTGCTGAAAATTGCAGAAAAACGAAGCGGGTACCGGTACTAGGCGACTCCCAGTATCGGTACTGGAGCCTACAAAATGTCAATTTGATCAAGGTCTGGACAGTGGGTACCGGTACTAGGCAACAACCAGTACCGGGACTGGCTAGGCAGAAAAGTGAAAATTTTCAACGGACTCCGGAACGAACCCAACTTGATACCAACACCTCCAAACAACATTTCAACATCAAAACTTACATTTAACTATTCTCCGAGAGTCCGACACGCAATCGAATACGTATACCCGTACATCCCCACAAACATACATACAACCTTAATAACAAAACTATTCTTTTACACACCAAATGATTTTCAAAATTTTAATAATTTGCGAGTCTCTACAACATCCCCCTTGCATGCAGCCCGATTTGAGGTCTGCAAGTAAGGGGATGTTAAGGAAACTGAGCAAAAAAAAAGGTATAGACCCAAATGGGCTGCACGTACAGGGGATGTTACAGAAACCAATCCCATATTGTTTGGGTAAGGAATGAAATACCACTTAATAATGTAGGGACTTGTCAAGCTTAACCAATGCAATAGTGACACCTTACATGGTCAACACACCGTGAATAAGTTCTTTAAGGAGCTCATGATTAACATCCGGACCATCCAAAATACTTTTGGACGGTCGCAATACACGTCCGTAAAACTTCTTTACGATACCCTCCCTGAAGAAGTTTTTTTATATGTATATAAAGAGTCCGAACACCATGCAGTTTGTGACAAAGACGTCTAATTCCAAACCGAGTTTACTTTGGTTGTATAAACAAAGCATCATTAATTATGACATTAAAATGTAGTATTAAATTGGGGATCGTTCACTTTTGGTTAAGATGGTTGTAGCAAACACAAAGGTGTTGTTGAACTGATCTGATATCCGAAAGCCTATTAGATAGATACGTGATTATCCCTAAATTCCTTTCTCTAATGGGGAAGTGATTTTCACACTCCTATTTTTGTTATTCCTTTTTTTTTTTTTGCTAGGCGATATACATCAGTGCGGGGTTAGCGGGGTGTTAATGTGTTAGTCAACGGTCAACGGGGGGCTTAGAGGCTATTCATAGCCCTGAAATCCCAAACCTGCTCTCCGTGGGACTTGAACGTAGCTTGGTCACAACTGGGAAGAGAGAAGAACAAACCACCTATGCTAGCGTGGTGTTCTCAACCATTTTTGTTATTCACACTCTTTTTTTATTTTTTAGTGTTGAAAGTGTATGTTTTTTTTTTTTCTAAAAGATTAAACAAAAAGAGTGTGGATATAAAAAAGAGCCATTTCCCTTCTCAAACATTTGGTAATTAAGAAAATAGGAGTACTAACTTATACAAAAATTAAAGAAGTAATACGGGTGGTGGTAAAAGTGGAAAATTTCATGAGAGATGATATATGATCATTATTATATTTTTCAATTTTTATAACTCAGGTGTCCGTTATGTGCACATCGACTAATCTTTAAGGAGAACCAATCTCACCACCTACTTGCGAGGATTCCAATTAAAATCTGAACAAAACTCTATATTGACTGACCTCAATGAAATTAGTAACACCTGATTAATTTCGAATTTAAACTCTTAGGAGGGGAAAACCTCTTCGCCTCCCTCCATCTAAACCCCTTCTAGGGCTACCGCTGCCTGGGGGGGGAGGTGCAGCCTCCTTCCCTCCTCCCCCCAGGCCCCCTCTTCTCCCTTTTACTTTCCCTTTCCTTTTCTCCCTCCCCTTAGTTATCCCAATCTTGTCGCCATTTCTGCTGGTGTTTCATCTCCTTGGTTCTCATCTCCAATCGGGTATCATTGCTCCACCTGCCGGTTTCTATCTCTTGGGGAATCCGGTCGGGGCTTAACGGCGAGGGTGGAGCGGTGGTTTTTTGGAGATGGGCCCGCATTGCATCCCTTCCGATCTACTCCTGGGTTTTTCGGACATGCCTAACGGCGGCGGGATCTTTGTGGCAGTCGGTGGCCGTAGATGCAGAGGTACTTTCGTTGCAGCGTCTGGTGCTTATAATGGGTGATGTCGGTGCGACGGGTCTCGGCGGAGCTTTGGTGTTTCGCGTGGTCTGTCGTATCAACATCTGGTGGTTCTTTCTCGGCCAAGTTGGGTCTTCGGTGGTGGTGTGTTCTCTGCTTGGTGGTGGCCAGATGAGTGGCGATGGCGGCAAGTGTTGGTTTGCTTGGGGTTAGGGTTTTTTTTTTTTTGCAGGTTTCTTTGAAGAAGGCGTCTGGGGTTGGGTTTCAGATTTGAGATCCAAGGGTGGCTGTTTCCAGGGGTGTCAGGTGGTTGGGGTTTTTGGGGAGGTTTGTGGGTGGCAGCTGTGATGGCGTGTATGCGGTGGTGTTGGTGAGGAGCTGAGCTGGGTTGGGATGGTGGTAGCTGGGCGGAGGTAGCATGGCAGCAGCAACTTTCTGGCTCCTGGTTCGTGGGTGGCGGCAGCAGGCGGCGTCCGGATGCTGATTGGTACCACTGTGGTCGGTTGGCTCAGATCATTTATGGGAGCCGATTCGACGGTGTCTCGATGGTCGTCGTTGGGTCTCCGGCTGCTCACGGGGGCTCTTGGTGGAGGACTTGTCTGCTGTCGTTTGGTGGTTTCGATCCAGGGCTCGTCTGTCGGTACCTCGGGTGTTGGTCGGCGTCTTGAATCCGGGTGGGTGGGTTGTGGTTTGTTGTGTTTGGCTTGGCCTATGTACCCTATGGGCTTTGCCGTTGGGGGCGGGGCCTATGTTTCCTATGGGCCTCGCCTTAGGTGGGGTTTTGGTGGTGGGTGTGGCTGGTGGTGGTGACTTCCGGCGGTGCGTCTGCTGGTGGTGGTGTGTTGACTGGAGTGGGTGGCGGCGTTGGATGTAGGCGGCGATTGTTGGCTGGTGTTTCCGCTGTAGGGTTTAGGTTGTGGCTGTGGGCAGACTAGTTCGTGATTAGTTTGTTTGGGTCAGGCCCATGTGTTGATTTGTGTTTGTATCTCTTGGGGCCTGGCCCATTTTGGGAGTGTTTGGACTTGTCCAAATAGTTTTTTTTCATCCAACCCTTTGTTGGATTCCCCTTCCCTTCCCCTATCTTGATGTACCCTTTGTCAAGATTTCTAAATAAAATTTTGTTGCCTATCAAAAAAAAACTCTTAGGAGGGGCAAATTCTTGAGTCCGACAACTAGACCAAACCCTTGGTATTGATATGATCATTAATCATCCACCACCAATGCAGTGGAGGAATACTGTGACCAGATTCTCTGTGGGTTCTCAATAATACCACTGGCACTACATTTTACTTCTCTAGAGGCTGGAGCCTATTCCATCAAGCTCTCTGACTTGGTCAAAGGCTGTGGTGAGGAAGTCTCTGGTTGGTGAGGCTATCAGCTAGAAGTTGCGGACGACTTCTTAATAGCTATTGCTTTGTAGTTAATGGAATAGTCAAGTTGTTTCTGCCAAATTATATGTAGCAATTTTTTGTACTATTTTGGGCCTTGGAGGAAGAAAATTTGTTGGGTATTTTAGTTTAGTAGAAATAGCTCAATTGTGTTCCCATAGCTAAGTACTTATTTTTTGAATTAAAGGTAATGTATTGTGAGAGAATGGCATGTCTCGTAAAGCGAGAAATAAGTACTTAAAAAATAAAAATCTTAGCGGAACGCAGTGGCGGAGCCAGAATTAGGACTCCAGAGAGGGCCAGCTTAATAGACATATACTGTAATTTATCAGAACGTTACTTATTATATCATAAGGTTTTTTATATATTTTCAATACATTACATTTCTACATTGAAATGATTATAGCCTAATGATGTTAAAGTATACTAATCATTTTATTTTTCTTCTTTAGGCCACTTTACGTGTCACATGTTTATTTTTTTATTTGTGAAAGAAATTGATAAATGAGAATGGAAAATAACTAATTTTTTTATCAAATCAAACCAAAATTATTAAGATTATAAATAGCTATATGCAAATAATTATAAATAATATTTAAAATCAAGTATATACAAAAAAAAAAAAAAACTCGGGCGCTCGGGGATTCGGGAGGAAGAGCGCGACTGCCCTCTCTCGATCCAAAGTAGGCAAGGGAGCAAATGGAACCAGTCCTACCTTTAAGTTGAAGAAAGAATCTAAAATCTTAGAATTAGCGGTTGAGCAGACGAGCTGATGGGATCTAATCAATTGTCATACTCAAAGAGGAAATGATGTTAGTTAGCTAATGTGCTGACTCAACCAGAGGAGATAGAGAGCTAATCCAAAACCAGGACTCAGTTAGGAAACAAGGAAAGGCTTTTCGATCTGACCAAGGAGCATCACGTTGGCTTTGAAGCAACTGCATTTATCGAGCTTGGGATTGTTGAGTGAGGTTCTCATGAAGGGCATTCCAGATGTGCAGGTAGTCTCCGGCCCCCAACATAGCTCCGCTCTTGTCGGAACGGAGCCTTAGGCAATGGAAACAAGGGCCAAGTCTAATTTCCTTACAAATTTTAGACAGAAGAAAATGTTTTGCAGAGTAAATAGAAAAAGAAGAATTAAGCACAAAAAAATTGGAAGGAGAGAAAGAGAGAGCGCTAAATCCTCATAGCTTCTTGAAACTTTTGTCTTTTCCTTTTATTTGTGAAAACTTTGGCTACTTAAAACGTCAGTCTAAACTTTAAATAAAAACTGAATTGCAAATTTATTGCAAATTTATTTACTTTAATATAATATAGGTCTATGCTGTTTTGGGATCCTAATTACTTCCTCTGTTCCATATTAATGGTACTATATTTTATTTTGGGATGTCTCAAACTGTTTGACTTCTTTGAAAAATTCAAACTAAAAAAGTGTGTATATTTTCACAAAGTAATGCTCATAAATGATTAAAATTATTTTTTAATGAAGAAAATAAAGGGTGATATTTGAAAATCTAATCATACTTTATGAGGAGACATGCAAAAATTGCACGTTCTCTTAAGAAGTTAGATTTTCCGTAGATGAGAAGTAATATGGGACGAAAGGAGTATAACAGAACGTTTTTATGAATCATATGATGTGACATAATAATATCTGTCATATATTTGTAGCTTACCTGATATTGTACTTTAATATTTATTCCTAAAAATGTGGTGGTTGTGATAGCAATTCTATTTAAATAGCTAAAGAATTAATATAAGTATTTTTTTTTTTATATCATCTCCTATCATCATTATTTATTGGGTGGCATGGAGATGATGATCATACGTGAGACTTGCATGCGGTTTGGTTTGTATATTATATAAGTGTGCAATTGTTTATTAATTATATTTGTTAGAAACATATGTGAAAAATTGAGTCTCATATTAAATAAATAAAAAAATGGTTGGAACTTATTATACAATTGGGTGGCTCACCATTTATAAGACAGTTTTTTAAGTGAATATGGGTCATTCGATGTATACTGGGTCTAGGTGATGTAATGTGACTCTGTGGATACTTCCCACAGATTGGGCCTACCCGCACACAGGAAAACCATAGGCAGATCAAACTCCCAACAAGTGGTATCAGAGCCGATGGCTGATGATCTATGGGCCGACTCTCCTGAAAGCATCAGTCGTCGTGGGCTTGCACAGAGATTCTTGGAGGAGCGGAAAAATCCATTGTAACTCTCGATGGAGCAGGAAAATTCCTAGTGCGCGACAGGCAGCCAGAAGCAAAATCGCTCTTGTGGAGATGGAGTAGAAGAATTTCTAATGCGTGCGACAAGCGGCCGCTAGCGAGGTGGCTCTCATGGAGTATGGAGGCTCTCGATGGAGTGGGTGCGGTGAATAAGTCGGGGTTCGGACACAGTGTTGGAGAATAGTAATAGATTATCTCGAATAGCCATAGCTTCTTCGACCCTAGGAGAGGTCACTCCTGTGTAACTGTTCAAAGAGATAAAAAAAAAGGAGATCGAAGAAAAAACGCCGCCACGCCCACGAAATCTAAAGCTGCGAGTCCAAAGAGAATGGCGGCTAAGGGAGAGAGAGAGAGAGAATACACCTCACCAAGAAATCTGACTGTTTTCGTGGATAATCTACCAATTGATATCAGAAAAGTGTGGGTCTACAATCTATTCTCAAGGTATGGAAAGATCAGGGATATTTTCATCCCCAAGAAGAGGAGTAAGGTTACAGGTCAAGGTTTTGGGTTCGTTCGATTTGAGGGAAGAAAGGAGGCGACTCAAGCGGTAACAAATACTAATGGTATCTGGGTATGGGGTCAGAAATTGATGGTTAATTTAGCAAGATTCACGACGGAAGGGGAGGATAGAAGGATGAAAGCGATGGTACTTCCGAACCCTAGAAATCTCAGTTCAAACTTTCAAGATCGGAGGATTAAGGGCAAGAATATCTCAAACAGAGATTCGCCCAAACTTACTCAGGGGATCAATGGCATTCGAAGCAAGTTTGAAAACAGAGGTAAAGAAATCTGGAGGAAGAGGAATCAAGCGGAATCAAGTAAGAGAGGAGAAGATGGAGCTACCGTCTTACAGAAAGATCAAAAGGCAGTAAAAAGTGTTCATCTTCAACCAATAGGGAATGGGTGGTTGGCGAGAAGTGCAGTGGGTAAAATGAGAAGATTGATCTCAGCCGAAGATTTGGAAAGAATTATCAAGAAGGAATCAGCAGGTTTATTGAGTATCAAACCGATTGGTGGAAGATTTTTAATTCTAACTTTTGCTGATGAAGAGACCATAAACGAAGGGATTAAAATGAAATGGTCACAATTGTGGTTTGAAGATCTTAGACCATGGGGGGGAGAACAAGCTCAAGAAGAGAGATTTGTGTGGATCTCATGTTATGGTATGCCTCTAAATGTTTGGAATGTTCCATCTTTTAGGGCGATTGGGAGTAATTGGGGGCATTTTATAGAAGTGGATGAAAATACTTTGAAAGAGGCTTCCTATGAGAAGGGCAGGGTTCTCATTGCTACGGAGAATCCTAGTAAAATAGAAGGTAAAATTCAGCTAATAGTGGATGGAAAGAGATATATGATTCGAGTGGAAGAAGAGCAGTCATTCAGAATCGTGAAATCCAGCAAACATTTCTTCAGTTTGGGTTCAGAAGGTTCAAAGGGTTCAGTGCCAGAAGAAGAAGATGATGACATGGATACCAACTAGTTAAGGAAGAACAAATCAGGGGCTGACAGTGAGGCAGGAAAGAGGGCTACAGATGCAGTTAATGCAAAAACAAACAAAGCTTTTAATACTGGCTCAAATGATTTTTCTTTGGAGAATCCAACCGACCATGCAGGAGTAAAAGCAGCCAGAATAAATACTCTGAAGGGGATCAACAACAGAGTTAGACAACCAATATCGACTACGAATCCAATTCTCAAGTTAGTGGAGGTAAGTAATAATGATGGATCTCAAATATCTCACGGGCTTGATTCAGTAGTGCAGGATTCCCTAAGTCCAGAATTGGAAAACGAAACGCCTAGTCCTAAGAGTAGAGCTCAAGGGAGTGAAGTCCAGGTCTTTGAAAAACAGGGTTGGGTCGTTCAACAAAAGGAACCTGAAAAGAATATTGATGCCAATTGTAACCTGGGGTTGCTTGAATCCAACTGTCAACTTCGAGAGTCACAGAGGAAAGGAATAAGTCTTAAGTGGTGTTGCATCCAAATGATTCTAGGAAAGAGTACCGGAAGAAGTTAATAAGACAGAAGTTTGACAACAGCCAAAGCCAAAATCTTGAAGATATCCAGGAGGAGGATAGTATAGAATCTGATTCAGATGAGCAAAGGCAGGCCATACTTGATTATGAGCTCCAAACAACCACTGATACAGGTAAGAGACTAGGAATAAGATATGAGGATGGTGACATCAAAGCAATAAAAAAGATGATTGAAATTGAAGCTAAGGATTATTTTTTACTTCAGAGAAGTAAATCTTCCAAATAGAATCCTGAGAATTAGCCACCCATCAATGCCATGAAGACAATATCCTGGAATATAAGGGGTTCGAGGTGTTCAGTTAAAAAGAGGTTTTTAACAAATTTGATTAAGGAAAGAAACCCAAAGGTAATGATGGTTCAAGAAACAAAGATAGAGAGATTGGAAGTTCAGTTTGTGCAGAGGATGTGGGGTAGTTCTGAAGTGGAATTTGCAGAATCTGGATCAGAGGGGTCTTCAGGAGGAGTGTTAACCATGTGGAATCCTGCAGTATTTAAACCGATCTCAGTAACGATTCACAGAAATTTTGTGGCAGTTAGAGGGTTACTAGCAGACTTTTCTGGTCAATGTGTATGCTCCAAATGGGGCAAACGATAGAAGAGAGTTATGGGATGAACTGAAATCACTAAAATTCTCCAGTCAAATCCCATGGGGCATGGGGGGAGATTTCAATGAGATCAAATCAATGAGTGAAAGAGTAGGATGTATTAGAATTGAAAGGTGTATGCGGATTTTCAGAGAGTTTATTAACCAAGCTGAGTTGATAGACCTACCTATGAGGGGGAGAGAGTTCACATGGACCAACTTCCAAGATAATGAAGTTTAGAGCAAAATAGACAGATTTTTGATTTCAGAGGATGTGATGGAAAAGTTCAAGATGATTCAATGGAGTTTGCCAAGACCTATCTCTGATCATAGCCCTATCATGATCTCAGATAGTAACTGGGATTGGGGTCCAAAACCTTTTAGGTTTTTGGACATCTGGTTATCTCACCCCAAATGTCTCAAAATAGCAGAGGAAGCGTGGAGTAGCACAGATACGTATGGATGGGCATGCTGTCAGATAGTGAAAAAACTCAAAGAGGTGAAAATAAGATTAAAGGTGTGGAATAAGGAAGAGTTTGGAGATGTTCACTCAAAGTTGAAGACAATCAAAGACCAGATTCATAAGTTGGATACTCTCAGTGAAACAAGACCCCTAAGCCTGATGAAAAGATGCAAAGAGATGAGTCTAGGAGTGAATTATGGAAACTATCAAAACTGGTTGAAAGCTTATGGCGGCAGAAATCAAGAATAAATTGGCTTAAGCTAGGTGACAGGAACACAAAATTCTTCCAAATCTCGGCCAAGAACAGGTTAAGGAGAAACATGTTATGCTCTATTAAGGTAGGAGGAAGAGTCTTGGAAGAACCAACTTTGATCAGAAATGCAGTAGTAAATTATTTCAGTCTCAGCTATTGCGAGGAAATGGTGATCAGATCAGAGTTAGATGGGCTAATTGAAAGGAGGTGGTCTTTGGAGCAATCTCAAATGCTCGAGGAGCAATTCAAAGAGGAAGAAATTGTAGCAGCAATTAAGGACTGTCACAGTTTAAAGGCCCCTGGACCAGATGGTTTCAACTTTTCGTTCATCAAGAAAGCTTGGAAAATCATGAGGAAGGACATGCTCAACTTCTTTGCTGAATTCTATGATCATGCAAAACTGGCAAGAGGTATCAATAGCACTTTTATAGCTTTAATTCCTAAAAAAGATGGAGCCTCATGTTGTAAAGATTATAGACCAATAAGCATGGTAGGGTGCATTTACAAAATTTTAGCAAAAGTCCTTACCAACAGATTGAGGAAAATTCTACCTACCATAATTGGTGACACTCAGGCAGCTTTTGTGGGGGGTAAGCAAATTCTGGATGGGGTTTTTATTGCAAATGAAGTCATTGATAGCTGGAAGAAAAGGAGAGTGGAAGGCCTTATTTTAAAGATAGATTTTGAGAAGGCATATGATAACGTGAACTAGAACTTCTTATTAGTCATGCTAAGGAAATTTGGTGGCGGAGCAAAATGGTGTAGATGGATAAGAGAGTGTATCACAACACCTTCCTATTCTATCCTTATAAACGGTTCACCATCAGAAGAGATTTTTCCAGAAAAGGCCTAAGGCAAGGAGACCCACTTTCTCCTTTCCTTTTCAACATAGTAGTGGAAGTGTTGAATATTCTAATGGAGAGAGCCATAGAAGATGCTATGCTTAAGGGTGTGCAGGTTGGGGTGAATGGACTCACGGTATCTCATTTGCAATTCGCAGATGACACCATCTTCTTCTGCAACAATGATATCAATGAAATATTGCAATTAAAAAGAATTCTATAGTGGTTCCAGCAAATGTCAGGGCTTAAGATAAATTTCTCAAAGAGCATGCTATGTGGTGTGAGAGTCCCAGAGATAGTGGTGAGTAATTTAGCAAGCTTTTTGGGCTGTGTGAGTGGAAAACTTCTGATGAAATACCTTGGTCTTCCTCTGGGAGCTAAGCCTAGAAGAATTAGCACCTGGCAACCAGTCATTGACAGTATGGAGAAGAAATTGAAAATGTGGAAAGGTAGGCATATCTCGATGGGTGGGAAGATTTCGTTGATCAAGTCTAACATGAGTAATATGCCCATTTACTATATGTCTCTATTTAAGATGCCAGCAGCAGTGGCTAACCGATTAGAGCGAATACAGAGGAGATTTCTATGGGGAGAGACGGAGGGAAGAAGGAAGATTCATTTGTTAAGCTGGGATAGAATAACAAGAGTAAGAAATTTGGTTGGCTGGGGATTAAAAGACTCTTAAAACACAACACAGCTCTGTTGGCTAAATGGTGGTGGAGGTATAACAAGGAGAAAGAGGCATTGTGGGTAAAAGTGGTGACAAAGAAATATGGACTGAAAGATGAGTGGTTGCCTCAACTACCAGCAAGAGGAAAACCTTCCAACATCTGGAAAGACATCTGCTCAGTGGGGAATGTTGCAGCTAATATGGGTGAATGTATAATCCAAGGCTTCAATTTTCAAGTAAATTCGGGGTATAGAATCAAATTTTGGGAGCATAAGTGGCTGGGAGAGGAAACGCTAAGAGCAGTCTTTCCCACATTATATAGTTTGTCTGCCCAAAAAGAAGTCATGATTGCAGATATGGTGAATGAACAGGATCAGAATTACTGGAAGTTCCAATTCACAAGAGTTCTTCAACCTTGGGAAGAAGACCAATTGCAGACCTTAAGTCAACTCCTAAGTGTGGTACAGTGCTTAGCTCCGTAAACCTTGCCTTCGATAAGGTTTTAAACCCCAAGCGTAGGGCTAAGTCGTTGGAAGCATAATATCCGGAAGTCCGGGATCGTACCCACAAGGAATCGAATTCAGCTTAGATTGGATTGAAGGTTTATGTAATGGATGGTGGCGTTTGAGACGGCCAACTGAGTTTTTCCTTTGAGCGGAGTAAAAACTAAAACGAAAGACTAGAAATGAGTTTTAATGAACTTGAAAAGGCAAGTCTAGGGATCTTCTCTCCCGTGACTAAGGCCGTTACCGATTCCCAAGGATAACTCAAGCAAGAGTCACGACCGCGCGCTCTTGCCCGGAGGATTTTAACTTTAAAACTACGTTTGTCACAAGATGAGATTGACCGGAGGCGAACCAACTTGGTTGAAAACTTTTATCAAACACATAGGGGGCCACAATCCCTTGGTAAGCCACTTGCCAAGACCGCTTGGCTAAACACCTTACCAAGTAGTTTACACCCCTAGCTTAGACCAAAAATACAAGTTAGGCTCTATTCCGAAACCCATGATTTTACGCCCGAAGGTTTGAGAATCGAATAACCACCTAAGTCCTTGGGATTGATTAGCCCAAGACTTAGCCAAACGACTACTCACACATATTGAAAAGACTAGAAATCATGCTAGGAAAGATAAACATATTAAACCGATAGAATTGAAAACGAACTAGATATTATTAAGGATCTAAACCGTAGCAACAACTTTAGTACTTGGAAAATTAACAAACAACTTAAAACTTACCAAGTTCTTAAGAAATTTAGACTAGAAAAGCTTTGAAACTCAACAAGACATTAATGGAGGAAAGTTTAAGGAAAGTAATTAGCTAGATCCCAAATGAGGGAGAAATGAGGTCCTATTTATACACAAGACTCTCTCTCTCTCCTCAGAAATATCTATTTCACGCCAAAAGAGGTAACTTGCCAATTAAAGAAAGTTAACAGCTGTCAAAAACGTAAGTCGGTCTTCTCTCGTATCGATACTCCAATCCCGTATCGATACCGAGACGGCTTGCTTCAAAATCCAAGTTTCTCCGTAGATGACCCGTATCGATACGCAGAAAACCGTATCGATACGCTGAAGCCCGGGAATGATTCTGTTTTCGAACCGTATCGATACGCAGATTGCCGTATCGATACGCTGAAGCTGGGAGATCCTTCTGATTTCAAACCGTATCGATACGCTGAAGTCCGTATCGATACCGTGTCTTCTTCATGCAGCTCAAGCCCTTGTGCCTTGTCTTGACACCCGATGGATGAATCCTTCGAGGCACCACCTATGTGCTTACCCTCAAGGCTTGTCCAATCAACTCAACAAGCGCATTTATTCGCGTAAACCTGAAATGCTTCACTAGAAAATCTTACGCGCAAAAATACTACAAAAGGCAACTAAACAGAAAATAAAAGACATAACACGGAACTAGGCGCACCAAATATCTACAATATTGGGTGCTTATCATACAGCTCCAAAATGATTCTGAGGATTGTCTTCAATGGAGATGGAGTGAAAACCTGTCTTTTTCTATTAAATCAGCTTATTCCAAATGGGAGGATCAAAATTTCATTGAAAATAAAGAGTTGCTATCACTATGGAGAAACATTTGTCCCTCAAAGACCGAGCTTTTTGCTTGGATGGCAATTCAAGAGTGCATAGCTGCAAAATCATTCCTAGTAAGAAGAGGTGTTATTCCAGGAGATATAGAAACCTGCCTATTTTGTAATTCTGAAGAAGAAACTCCCACTCACCTCCTTCTTCACTGTTACTTCTCATGGGAAGTATGGTCAGAGATAATAGCTTGGTGGAAGCTAATATGGATTTGTCCTCAAAATCTGATGCAAGTGTTTCAGTTCTGGAGTAATGTCAGATTTAGAAACCTGGAAAAATTATGCTGGTATGCAAGCTTTTATGCAACAATCTGGACTATTTGGACAAGCAGGAATGACAGTGTCTTTAATCATAAGTCATGGGCAGTGGGGGAGATAGTTGATTTGGTGAAAACAAGAGTAGCAATTTGGATCAAAGGCAAGTACGACATTAAGGATTACTCGGTGGACGATTTTATAAATAATCTTGATGCAATCAGAAGAGTGAGGATCTGATTCTGGGGTTTGGTTTGGGTTATGGTGGGATGTTTGGTTCGGTCAGGTCTTGGTTTTTAGGTCGGTAGGATCCTGGGGGCTTTGGTTTTTTTGTTTCTTCTGTTTTGTCCAATTTTGGGTGTTCTAGGAGTCTCTTTTTGTCTTTGGTAGGCTTTTGGGTGGTCTGGTGTCTTCATATGGTTAAGCTGTCTTGTTTATTTTTGTCTTTTGATCTCTTGGGTCTTTGTGTCTTGTGTAGGTGTTTGATATCTTTTTGTGGGGGTGTTTTGTTGTCTGGGGAAGGTTATCTTTTTGGTTGATTTTTGGGTGTTTTTTTTTCCTCTTGGTCTTTGGTCTGTGTTTTTCTTTTGAGTCGGTCTTATTTTTGAGTAAGTGTCTCTCAGTTGGAAGTTACCAATATTAAAGAATCATTGAAATCATGATTCGAGGTCATTTCGTGATTTCGGTTCATGGTTATCTGCTGTTTAAGGCCTGATGAGAATGCTTTTATAAACTCCTTCTCTTTGGAGGGTTAAGAGCTTTGGTTTTGGTCAAGCTATATTGCCTACAATCTTTAAATTGTTGATCAGATTTGCCGGTGCTGCTCTTTTCAACTCCAACTCTTTTGGAGGGCTAAGAGCTGTTGAATTAGGGAGGCATAGAAGTCAATGAGATGACTGGATGTTTCATTATGTGGATTTTCTAATACTAATGGAAATATATGGATTTCATGTCCTATTTTGAACTTCTGCTGCTCTTCTTCTTCAATTTCAACATATTGGAAGGCTTCGAGAGGTTAGATGGGGCTGCTCTTTCCAACTCCAAAATTTGGAGGGCTAAGAGCTGCTAAATTAGGGAGTCCAGGCTTGGAAGTCAGTGGGACGACTTGAGGTTTAGTTTTGGTGGATATTTCTGATACTAATGGAATTTATGGCTTTCATGTACTATTTATGAATTGCTGCTACTTTTCTGTTTCAATTTCAACATAATGGAAGGCTTCGAGAGTTTAGATGGTGCTACTCTTTTCAACTCCAAATATATGGAGGGCTAAGAGTTGCTAAATTAAGAGCTTAGGCATGGAAGTCAGTAAGATGTTGGGCTGTTTGGTCCTGGGGGTATCTCTGATACTAAGGAAATATATGGCTTCCATGTTTCTGTGTTTAAACTGATGCTGACTTGTTTCAATTTCAATTAGTTTGGAAGGATGAGAGAAGTTTAGAGGAGGGATACAACAACTATTTCAACTCTGTTTTTCAGTGGAGGACTAAGAGTTGGTTAAAGGGGACCAGAACTTTATTATGGTATTTCTGATGCATTGTTGATCCTAGGTGTTTTTAAGAATGGAGGGTTACTCTTTTCAACTCCCAAGTCGGGAGGGCTAAGAGTTCGGAAGGATATCGATTAACTTGCTAGTCTTATAATTACTCCTGAACCTACAGCTGATCCTTTGAAGGTTATTCCAAGGCGTAGGCCCATTTGGTGAATGTTTTGTTTTCCAATGCCGAAGTTGCTGTTCAATTAAAGTTTATTCCAAGGCTGGGCTCATCCCTGTCAGCCTGATGATGATAGGAGTGGTTAATGTTATAGGTGTTAGTTGTTGCTGGGTTGTGTCTGGTAGGGATTTCCTTCAATTTCTCATTGATACCTTTTCTTTTCTTTTTCTCTTTCCTTTCTTGTGGCCATCTCTTTGATCCAAGTTCTTCTTGTAATTGGAGCTTGGCCTCCTCGATGTACCCTTTGTCGAGTAATAATAATTTTGTTGCCTATAAAAAAAAAATAGTACTCCCTCCGTTCCATATTGAGAGTCCACCATGAAAAGTCGTGCCATTTTTCAAATCAAAAAATCAACTACTCCCATGTATAATTTTTTGAATTTTTTCGCACCAAATTAAAGTACTAATCGAGATCTTTAATACGGTGCGAAAAAATTTGAAAAATCATGCACGGAAGTAGTTGATTTTTTGATTTGAAAAATGGTAAGAGAGAGAAAGTGGGACTCTCAATATGGAACGGAGGGAGTAATAGATTAAGGATTAAGGTGGAGTCAAGTGGATCACATCGAAGGAGTAAGGCCCAATGCATGGTTCACCCATTAGGAGAAGAATGTTAAGAACATGTGTAAAATATTGAGTCTCATATCGGATAAATAGAAAAATGGTTGGACCTTAATATACAATTGGGTGGCTCAACACTTACAAAACTTAGCATTTTAAATGGATATGGGTCATTCAATGTATAATTGGTCCATATAATATGGTCTGGATTCCGTGGATACTCCCCAACGAATTGGGCCTACATATATTTACACGAGAGAATCTCATACAGATCAGACTCCCAATAGTATCCCATGAAAATCAAGTATTCTAAACTTTGAGGCCACTAAAAGTTCATTTCAGGGCTCCGAATTTAAGCAAGGAGCACCAATTGATATGAACATGCAGCTACTTCAACAATAAGTCTAGGTACACTACATCCAACCACTACACCATCCACTACATGTTTTGTAGGGTCCACTCCGGGTTCAAAAAAATACATAAAAATGTTCATAAATTTTAAAATAATATATTATGGGGTCCCTGTAAAAAATCAATTCAACAAATATCGGTAAATATTATTTCTTGATTCGTAGGGGCAAAACTGGACAGTTGAGTAGTTTCGCCCCTACAAATCAAGAAATAATACTTACCGATATCCGTTGAAGCTGATTTTTTACAGGGCCACATAAAATATTGTTCTAAAATTTATGGACATTTTTCTGTATTTTTTTGGGACCCGGGGTGAGCCCCATATAAAATATAGTGGATGATGTAGTTGATGGATTGTAGTGTATGTAGCATCGTCTCCTATTTCAAGGCTCCGAAATTAAGTAAGGGGGTGTTCCGGTTTCTAAAAGAAGTAACTTTTAGGAAAAGAAGTAATTTCAAGCTCAAAAATCATGTGTTTACATAAATAATTTTTCTACCAATATAGATCTTGTTTGATAGATCTCATTGAGATCTTTTAAACGGTGCAAAAAAAATTTAAAAATTATTTTTCGTTTTCATTATATTGGAGCTTGAAATTACCTTCTTTTTAAAAAAAAAAAATTTATAAATAAAGCGAAACGTCACCTAAGAAGCCCAAGTTGACTTGAATATGAGGTTATCAAAAACAGTTTATTAATTGTAGCAAAATTGGAGGGTAAAAATCTAATAGTATCAACCTTGTTGTTTCAACGACCATAATGGCATAAGAGAAAGTATGAGGGTACGTACAAATCTGAATTCAAAATGTGTTAAGAATTCATCAAATGCACATGAAATACATAAAATAATTCAAAATGTGTTTAAGCTTTTCTTTCTCTCCCGTTTAGGAGGAGTTTTTCAGTGCCGAGCGGATATTGCCGACGTGGCACCCGCTCGGCGCATCTAAGTTGTCCGATTCATTTTTGGACGGTTTGGATTGAAATCTCTCTCTCTCTCACCCCAACACTTTTCATTTTTTCTCTCTTAAATCTGAGCCGTTCAAATACGAAATGGACGGCTCGGATGCACGAGCAGACACCACGTGGTACCCGCTCGGCACTGAAAATTTTTCCCCCGTTTAGACCCAACTGTGATCAGCTGCAGCCGCCTCTCTTTTAAAGACAATAGCTTGAACACACCGTCTTTTCTCTCTCTACCTCACCGTCTTCTCTCTCTCTCTCTCTCATGAAACCCTAAAATGAACCCGAGCCCATATTCGGCAAGCCAAAAAGAGCTCTCTATTCCGACAACCATCAACTCTCTGATTCTCTGCTTTTACGCAAAAATACCCTTTTGAAAACCAAGGTAGAAAAGGCATGGAGATAGACTCTTCTCTTTTCAGATCACAGCTTTAATCACACACAAGTACTCTCTCTCTCTCTCTCTCTCTCTCTTCTATATGAGTTTGTGAGCAAGCAAATCTCTTCTCTAGCTAGCTAGTGCCCATTTTATACTCCCTAGTCCCCCCCCTCTCTCTCTCTCTCTCCATATATCCTTTTTTTGATAAGTCAAGCTTCCAGACCAGAGTAAGCACATCTCCATCCATACCATACACATACACAGAACAAATCACATGGATTCGGGCAACAGTGGAAGTGTGCAATCATCCAGCGATGGTGGTGATGATCAAGAATACGACTCACGCGCCGCCTCTATCTCCACCTACTTCAACCCACCCCCACCACCACAACCACCACCTCACCACCACAACTCCACCTCACCCCTACCATTCGACCCAAACTCGCTCCTAAATTTCGACCCCATTTACACCACACCACACCCAACCCAACCCTTCTACCGCCCATCACCACCTCCTCCGTCTCGCTTCCCTCCGGTTCCGTCAGAACACATTAATACCAATACGGTCACGGACACAACCACCACCACCACCCAAAGAACTTACCCTCACCACGCGCTCCAACCCCGCCCCAACCCGAAGAAAAAACGGTCCAGAGCCTCCCGGCGGGCCCCAACCACGGTTCTGACCACGGACACGACCAACTTCCGAGCTATGGTTCAGGAATTCACCGGCATCCCACCGCCACCGTTCTCGTCATCATCATCGCCGTTCGTAAGATCGAGTCCGCTCGATCTGTTCGGCACGCCGTCGAGCATCAGATCCAACCCCTTCCTTCTCCGACCCTTTGCCCAGAAGTTTCAACCGCCGCTTCTCTCCAGTAATTCAGCTTCTCTTGGCCCCGCCGTCAACTACCGTATGCAGAACCCAGTTCCGTCCGTGGGCTTGGATGAGTTTGGGCTGGGCCATGGGCTTCAGAACCGGGAGAATCTGTTCTCCGTGGACGGGAGTGAGAGGGTTTCGATGGGCTGGGGCGGCGCCGGAGTGGGACCCGTCGACAGTGCAGATCAAAGCCACTTGAGGTTAGTCAATGGGAACTATGATTATTCACATGGGAGTGGGGATAATGGGAATGGCAATTTGGTAAATTTCGCGGCTTCTTCGTCCGATTTTCGCGGAGAGAAGGCGTCTGACAAGATTTGTGGTAGAGGTGAAGGTAATGCGGAACCATGGATTTGTTCTTTGGACCAGTAATTAATCTTCAATTGCAAAAATAGAATTGGAAATTAGAAAACGAAATCAAAATGGAGGTGGTGAAAGAGGGTAATTACGTTATTAGCAGGGCGTTTTGGCTTAATAATTCATTTGAATTATTTTTTTCTCTTATTACTAGTTTTTTTTTTTTTTTTTGTATTTGTTAATTTTGCAGGTTTTTTTTTTTTTTTTGATTCTTGCTTCGTTACGATGAGGAATCTTAAAAGTAAAATATTATGATCAAAATCTTTAAAAAAAATTCACTACAAAAAAATTAATGTGAAACTGACGGACTTTTTGGATTAGTTGTTTTTATTTCACTTTCTAGATTCCTCTCATCGATTCGAATCAATAATTTAAAAAAAAATTGCAAAACTAACAAAAGCAAATTTCTTTTAATAAGAAAAAAAATTTAATCCGTCTTAATTATTAAGCCAAAACAACCGTACATCTTAACCATGACTTTTGTGTGTAGATAAAAAATAGTTTTTTTTTTTCTTTTCCTTTTATGGTTTCTTGCGTGCTGTTCTTAATGTAGGTATCAAAATATATGTAGGGGAATTTGATCACGCTGATCATGGATTCTTCTTGTGTCTAATTGATGGAATTTAGGATTTGTTTCAAATAGTACAACGCTACTAGTATTTAATTTGTTTGCATACATATATATTGCGGATTAACGGTTCGAGTACTAGATTTAATTTTGAAAGTAGTTTTGTATTTGGTTTGCTTATGAAGTGAGTTGCACTCTAACTAGTTTTAATCAAGCCGATCTTCAGTAGTTCGTTTTTTTATTTTTTAAACCTGATAAGATTTGGGCAGAGACAAAGTCGATGAAGCCCATCAATCAGATTCGCGCATGGGATAGTCGAGTCACGATGCCACTTCCCTCTGGAAATGGCTGTGGAAGCATGAAACTCGCGAGCCTGACCAGTGAAATGGAGGGTTACACTAAAACATATATGTGGCTGGACCGACACCAAGTCGGTCCAACCCGAGGTATAACTTTGCACTCTGCAGCCAGCTTGGCTTCACGTGGGCACCAGGTTGCATGACTCATCTACGTGAGGTCCAATTAGCTAGGTGGCACCCGATGTGTCATGCATTATGTGATTCGGATAGACGATTATGAGTAGCATCATCAGGCATATACCTAGCATAACCTTGCTTGTGACTTAAGTATAGTCTTGAGCTCCGTATATGGAACTTGATAAATTCCGAAAAAGATATTGTACGTCGTAACCAGATATCTTAAGGTTAATTTGTTTACAACCACAAACGCTTGACAATGGTTGGTACAAGCTTTTTTCTTATTGTAGCAAACCTAGCATAACCTTGCTTGTGACTTAAGTATAGTCTTGAGCTCCGTATATGAAACTTAATTGATAAATTCCGAAAAAGATACAGTACGTCGTAACCAGATATCTTAAAGTTAATTTGTTTACCACCACAAACGCTTGACAATAGTTGGTACAAGCTTTAATTTTTTTCTTATTGTAGCAAACCCCTTTTTGAAAAATAATCAAGCTTGATTAATTAGTTTATGGAATGCATATATTAATCTAGATTAAAATTTAAATAAGCGAACACGAATTTAAACTCGAGTGACCAACATACAGAGGCTTTTATGTACATAGATTCTCATGGGTCTGATAGTTATTAATTAAGTTATGACAAAGGGAAATCAAACTCCTTGTCTTTCTTTCTGGGTTTGTGTTTGTTTTGAGAGTGATTCTCTCTCTCTCTCTCTCTCTCTCTCTCTCTCTCTCCTAGTTAAGTACACGTAAACATGGTCGGCATTATTGGTTGCGAGATTTAGGGAATAGTTAGGCGCCGCAGCCCCTTTGTTTACTAGTGTTCATTATCTTCATCAATAGTATATCTCTTGCTTTGGATTAATTCTTGCAAAGTGTAACACTCCATATTATATGCACTAAGTATGGATTATGTGCATGCTTAATTAGGGCAAATGACCATTTGATGATCAGGTAGACGACAAAATATTAAAAGGTTTCATCTGGTGTAGTAGTAGTAGACTGCTTTATTTTAGCCATATAGCCTATAGGTGTTGATATTTGCATACAACACGTGAGTAAGAAATTGCAGAAAGTAGAGATGTTAATGACAAGTTTTTGGGTGCCGGCCGGCTTCAACACGCATGGTACCCGTCAGCGATCCCAGCCGTCTAAACGTGTTTTAGACGGTCCAGATTTTAGAGAGAAAAAAGAGGAGAGAGAGTGGTCGGTGAGGGAAGAGAGATGGAATAAATCTGGATCGTCTAAAATACGTTTGGACGACTGAAATTGCCGAAGTAGTGGTACACGCTCGGCACTCAAAAATTTCGTGAGGTTAATAATAATAGTAGTAGGAGGACATTGGCTAATTCTATACGCAAAGAATCTTCAAGGTTTTACCTTTTTTTCAAGGTTTTTCCTTAGGACAAAACTCACACGTCACCGTGGCCTCCACACTACGACCATGGAAAAAAGGGGCTTGGGGGAGGCACATGCAGGGGAAAAGCCAAAAATTATCGGATGGTGTTTGGACACGATCACGTTTTTCACTAACTTTTTTCCATAAATGTACTGGGTTAGTAAAACAAAATGTGTTGAATGTTTTAATTTAGTGAAACACCACATTCGTTTTGGGTTAGTGAAAGAAAATGAATTGGATGTTTTAATTTAGTGAAAACAACTTGATGTTAGATGTTTTAGGGGTGTTTCCGGTAGTAAAAAAATTTGTAAATTTTTATTTGTGGTTGAAAAGTTGTTAGGTGTTTTCGGCAGTGAATAAATTGTTAAGAAATGTCAAGCTGTTTCCGGTAGTGAAAAAGTTTTAGATGAGTGTGTGATTGAAAAAGTTGAGTTGGTAAAAAAAATTCGTTAGTGGAAATCAGTTGGTAAAATGCGTTAAGTTTTTAATATTTTTTGTTAGTAGAAATGAGATGGTAAAATGCGTTAAATTTTGTTAGTAGAAACGGGGATAGTAGAATAACTTAACAACAAATAGCTACTATTAGAAGTTGTCCACAATTTGTAGCTAGCGGAAAAGCTCACATTCCACCTCTAATTATGTATGGCCCAGACCTACTGTATAGACCTCACATGAATTTGTAACGGAAAAGAGTGGCAACTGGTGCTCCAAAACTACTAAATAAATGCTCCCATGGAGGACGGGTTAATCTCGGACACAAAGAAAAGGGGAATGCTAACTTATAGAACACTAGTGTTTGCCCGTGCCTACAGCACTATGTACCGGTTCAACTGGATTGAAAAATAGGGCACTTAATTTTTTAATCACATTTTTGATGTGTGAGCAGTGAACGTGTGTGCCGGCGTGTGTGAACGTGTGTGCATGTGCGTGGTGGATGCCACCTAGGACAAAGGGTTTCACGTAGGACAACCCTTCTGTTTTATTAGATAGATTTTCGTATGTATAGATTTATAGTCTAGCTGGGCCTTTAATCTTTACTTTTTTTATTTTATTTTTAGGCTCCATTCTTGTAAAAAAAATTGTCCCTGAACTTTTTTTTGGTATTTTTTACTTTGCAACTTTTTGTTGAGTTTTTCGTAATAATTTTTGGAGATTAATCATTCATCTCGAAGACAGGAATCAGAAAAGTGTAAAAACATGGACTTTAACTGTTTGGGTTGCGTCTTATTTGTTTTATCTTGGTTTTTAGGCCTTTAGGTGTTGGGGTTTTGTTCCCTTTGGGTGTTGTCTTTGTTGGCATCTTGTCAATTAAGAGTTTGGGTCTCGGATTGTACTTTACGTTCTCTCCTTATCCTATTAATATTTGTAACAATTTCAAAGGTTAATAAAATTTCTATTCACCGTTCCAAAAAAAAAAAAGATGTTGAAAAGAGTTCATATAAGATGACATTTTAGACTCCAAAAAAAAAAGACAGTTGTTTGGTATTTTTTCGTCATTTGTGATTTTTTTTACTTTTGGTCATAATTTTTACTTTGTAGGCTCCTCTCGTCGAGATGGATAATTAATCCAAAAAACATGACGTGAATCTAACAAAAATTCAAAAAAGACAAACAAGACATACATATACAGAACAAAAAAGGAAAAAAAAAAAAAGTTAAACAGGAATGGAGCCTTAATAGCCATAAGCAAATGTATATTGTTCAAATATGTATTTTGTACGTTGTGCTTATTTTCGAACACTGTTTTGTAGTAAAACTTATGCATTATACTTTCATGGCTAGTGCTTAATTAACACTGTTCTGTTTCAATGAAAGCCTTCGAGGCGTAATTTCGGATCAAAAAAAAAAAAAAAATTAAAGTCTAGGTTGTATTACATCATCGCGATTGATTATCAACATAAGTTTTTGTGGCTGTATATTTGGTTAGTCTTTTTTAATTTCAAGTTGTTTTACAAAAAAATAATAATAATATTTGCGGTTATGATCAACGGAATGCACTAGCAGTAGACGGGTAAGTTTTTACGGCTATGTTCATAATCAATACGAAAAGACGTGTAAGTTTTTACGGTTTTATCATCGCGATTGATTATGAACATAAGTTTTATTCAAAATTACCCGTCTTTTCATATTGAATCTCTATTAGGAATAGAGACAGTAGTATCACCGCGATTGATTATACAGTAAGTTTTTACGGTTATGATTAACGGATTAATGCTCCCACAACATCAAATTGGTGGTCCGCCAGGAATATGCTCCTTCTTTAAATCTCTCTCTTAAAAAAAAAATTGACTGTAATAATTAATAAGTAAATTATCTTTTACATTGCCGTGTATTACTCCGGGGTTGGGCTTTTCTAGTCTTTTGATGGTAACAATCATGAATTATCTTTGATTAATTAACATTTAGCCTTAGCTTAACAAGGTTGACTTTCAAGGCTTTGAAGGCTTCTTGTGCTTCTAGATTACATTTTGGCCAAAAAGGGCACGCCGCACACGTAAAGGATGATTTAGACCTCAAAGAATGGTTCGTATAAATTTTCTGCCGTGTTACTTTAACCCCTCTATTTCGTCCCTCTTTTCCACCGCTCCACGTGGGGGTCCACTCTGAATTCTATAAAAAAAAATCAATACAATCGCATATCGGTAGATATGTTTTTTATATTCGTAGGGCGAAACTGCTCAACTGCTCAATTTCGTCCCTACGAATTTAGAAAAAAATTTCCAGAGCCCCATAAAAAGAATATTTTAAAATTAGTGAGTATTTTTTTTGTATTGGAGTGGTGGTAAAGAGGGGTGAAAATTGGGTGATCTTCTGATCTTCTAAGTAAGGATTTTTTCCCTTTTCGGTAACGGAGGAACAGCCTTAAAGTCAGGCCACTAAATGAACCCAACTGTGCAACTCAAACCTCCGAGGCAGCTAGTGCAACCACACCAATCACGACCCCCCACTTAGAAGCTAGCGCGACCACATGACCAATTACGACCCCTCACTTGCTTCAGGGTACTCATCCGGTGGGCCGGAAAATCAAACCCTAGACCTTGAGAATCGTACTCCCAAAGTCTAAGCATCCGCCCGAACCCCTGGGGCAACCCCTGGGTGTGTACATTCTAAGTAAGTCGGCACCCCAAACTCTAAAAATAGCTTTTAAATATTTGTATCCAAAATGTTATTAAGTGATCATCGATTCCACTCCCAAGCAAAATGGGACTATATTATCCTTAACAAATTCTAGTCGGATTTTGCGCTATACAAATTCTTTTGGTGGACCATATTTACAACCGATAGTTATCTCCCCATACATAAAGTAGTGTGCAATTGATACTATTTTTTCATTATTACAAAAATGTGAGATAACAAGGAGCAAAATGGTTTGCTTGGTTGTTTGAGACTAAGGAATTTGCTTCTTCTAAGGTACTACGTCAGTTCAAAACTTTCAAGAGTGTTATCTACTCTTTCGGATTGATTTCATACGGAACTTTTCCCGACTTCAATGAGGACTCCAGTAATGAACGGTAACATCTGTCTCCAAAATTTAGATGTGCGCAAATGGCCTGGATACCCTTTGTTATAAAAGAGGCAAAGGGACAAAAAGTTAGCGATATAGAGAGGTAAGGACAAAGTTAATTGGGGGCCATCTTTAGTGATCTAGCTATCTTAAAAGCTACTGATCTTTACAATCTATTGATGGATGGACTTGAACTTTTTCACTTCAATTACACATGCTTCACTCCTATATAGATTTGAAATTTAGAAAATTGAATCATTTCGAATTTTCGATATGATGGAGAGATGATAGCCATCGGATTGAGTGAAACTTTTTTTTCGCAAAAGGGTGAAATCGATACACTCCTTTAAAATATCATTGGCTTCCCTCAAATGAAATTCAAATAATGTTGCAAAAGGAGGAGATGATGATCAGCCATGGGATTTTGGGAGATTTTGCCTTTCATGGTCCATTCTTTTAGCATCATGGGGGCCCATGCCAGTGATATACCTGGCTCTTCAAGCAATGATGGCCCTTGTCTCTCACCCTCTAATCACTTGTCCTTTTGATGCGACACGTTACCACAACTCAAACTCAAACAGAACATTTAGCAAATAATGCTAGCTTGAACTTATCCTGACATGAACATGAATATATACAAGCACGATACGATAACACAAATAACAAACAGTCGGGTAAGGTTCAACCCGAAATACACACTTGTAACCCAATTCATAGAAATGTAGCTATGGATTTCAATGATTAGTCGAATAAGGGTTATTGGGGTTTAAGTATGACTTCTTTGAACTACATGGACATTAGTGTAAAGAAAATGAATATTTTGGTTAATATAGCTTTTGTTTCGTATTTGCGGTTAATAAGATTATTTTGGCCACTCATTCGATCCAAATTTATCAAAGAAAAGTAACTAACAAAATAGGATTAATCTAAAAAATAGGGAAAATGTGATCATATTGAACACTTTTATGAAATCAAATGGTTACAAATTATAAGAGTAAAATGGAAGTTAAGATATGACCTTGCCCTCTAGACTTGTTTGTGAAGGCGAATGATTCACATTGTACAGGCGTACTGCGATTTCTTATTTATCGATTGAGATCCCTTAATACTATGGAACTATATATGATCTACTCCCAATAATTTTTCCTCACAAGAGTGAAGCGTCGATTTCTTTTATTTTTTGATCGGTAATAAAAAAAGGTAAGCATCAATTTCTACAACAACCATGGGAGAAAAAAAGGTCGGATTTGACTTTTTTTTATCAACATTGTTGTCCTCATAGGATTTGAGCTACCCTACACACTACACAGAGAAGGAGATCCTCTGCGAGGATTATTGTCCCTGTGAGGATCTTTCGAGGTTTTATTGTGGAGTTGACAACACACCAAAAGAGGAGATCTAATGGTTCACAACAACATTCCTTGTTTTTTTTAACAGATCGAACTACGCCGTTTTAGGGGACAAGAAACTAACGGACCCCAAACGACATTCTTCTTTTCCGTTTCTTCCTGACAAGGAACGATCCTCACAGAGGATTCGGATCCGAGAAGTTGACCTTGTAGGCACCTACCAATTCCGTGAACCCTTCTTTTTAACTTTAGTCGGTGCATGCTGTCCGAAATCCTCATCCTGCAGGTAAGTGCATATATATTCGTGGTTTTCATTTATCTTTGATCACCACTTTTTACTAGGAGTCCTGCTATAGGGACCGATCGGTCCTCTATCGAAATTGTATTGACGGTCGTGTCGGGTCGTATCCGGCCATCGGATGGCCGATTCGAGGCTTTCAAAAATTCTATTAAAAAAAAAACGAGGGGGCCCACGCAGGAATCAACGGCATCCGATATGTGTAGGGTGCTTGATCCAAACACCCTATACACGAAAAATAGAGTGTTTCGATAAAGCACCCTACACACATCGATCGGATGCCGTTGATTCCCACGCGGGCCCCCTTCTTTTTTTGTATAGAATTTTTGGACGGCTCAGATCGACCAGTCCCTATAGCTTTATGGTTTTGCTAGTGGTATTGAGTAATGAATTTTATTTAAAAACTCTCTCGTTCTTAAAACTGAAAATTCAACGACCATGTGAATGTGAAATCTCATGTTTTTAGTTTTCACAACTTAATTTGCTAGCACCACTTACATGCCCAAACACATACCCATACTCACATGAATGGTGGGTGCGTAAGTGAGTGTGGTACTAGAATTATTGTTAGTTTCCGTCCCCCTCTATGTAAATTATAGCTTCATCCCTGGAGTGAATATTGTTTGGGCAAATTAATAAGATGCAACAAAACTGTGCATACACCATTTTAGGGTACACCAAATGTACACTGGATTGCTGATCAAAAAAAAATTGTACACTGGATTGGGTGAGATCCATTTCATAGTCTCACATAAATGATCCACGCAGTTGAATTTGAATAAAAATTAATTTCAAGACTCCCTGTAAAAAAAAAATAGCTCAGTAGAAAATAGGTAAGAGTTTGATTAATCCATTCAACATTTGGTTGCCGAATTTGAAAGGATCAAAAATCAAATGAATCGATCAAACTATTATCGATATTTGATTAAGTTGATTTTTTGCAGACATTCTCGAAAAACATATTAAAAATTAAAATAACTCAAATCATTTGCGTAGGACCTAAGATGCGCTCATATTTGATGTACCCGTAGTCGAATAAGAGGAGGCTCTAAAACAAAAAGGAAAGCCCGTGTATAATTTGAACGTCATATCCACCTCAGGCTTACGTAAGATTGAAGTCCCCGGGTGGGCTACAGAGAAAAAAGCCCATCTCAGAAGGACAAGCTTTAACTTCGTGGGCCCAACAGGAGTGGGAAAAAGCCTGTCCATATCAAAACTGGGTCCCAACGGCGAAAGGCCCAATTATTAGAAGTTGTACGGCAGTGTATGATTATGATGAAAACCCAACTATCAATATTTTACAGGTGACAGTGACGAGCTTATAATTTCCCCCACCCCCCAAGCCCGAGTTTTGCTACGAACCACACATAAATATTTACACGCCCGAGTTTTGCTACGAACCACACATAAATATTTACACGAACTCATTCACATCACACATGAAATCCTCGCATGCTACACACTTCCAATGTACGTGGGAGGTGCCAAGTGACGCGGGCGACTTTGTGTAAGTATTTTTCTGTTTATGTGTAATTTTAGAATTATTGTTGCCGATTGGCCCACCACACAAAAGAAAGACTTCGGAGGTATAATGTGTAGGCCAGCCAACGGTATGTATGGAGTGGGTCAGCTTTTAATTGACAAACCCAAGCCCAACGTACGGGGTGTTTCGGCTAAATAAGCCATGCAACTTATTTTTTTGTTTTTTATTTAAATTTTTTTTTGCATTTTTTAGTTTTGTGTTAAATTTTGTGGATTGTTAATTCGTCTCTATGAGAGGAATTGAAAAAGTAAAAAATTGTGATCCAAACTCAAATTTTTTTGCATAAAGCCGAAAAATCTAGCTTTTTGGCTGATTTTTTTCTTTTTTCAAAAAAAAATTAAAATTTGGACCATAGTATTTTACTTTTCAGATTCCTCTCGTCAAAATCAATTAATAATTCACAAAACTAACAAATGCAAATTTTTTGTAAATAAAGACAAAAAAGAAAAGAAAGAAGGCCAAATGGCTTATTTAGCCAATACACCCCGTAAAATGTTAAGTTTTGGACTATAGTAGAGACTTTTCACGAAAAGAATTCTTCCCGCAAAGAGTCTCTGAGCAAATCCGAAACATTAATTTTTTCAATGTATGGTCCAAATTTGACCTTTTTTCTATAATCCAAAATCTAGACTAGAGAGGATCCGATCCCTTTCTGAGGGGAGGATCATTTTGAGCACAAAACGAGCATCGTTTCAAGCACAAAACTATCCTCTGCACTGTTCACCATGTAGAGCTTGACTCGTAAAACAGACTTGAAATAAATCAAGTCGACCAAATATCGGTAACTCAATAAGCGAACCACATATTGGGACAGTTATAAATGTCCGGAAAAAATTATATTGTTCACAAATGTGATTTTTTTCACTGAGTTACCATTATCCGATAGACTTGATTTTTTATAGGTTTGTTCTAAGGGAAAATAACGGCCAATGACGTGTTTTGATAATTAATACCCGCCAAAGACATTTTCAATATTAACAAATATTCTCAGCATGTCATTGGCGATATTAATTATTAAAACACGTCTTGGGCCGTCATTTTCCCGAAGAATTCTAAGCGTCAAGTCTTCCATAGCGAATGGTTCAGATTACATTCGTGGGCTGACGACAATGCCCCCATTACCTCGAACCCATACGAAGCCCAGACCATACTATAGTGGACACTCGAAGGCCCATCGATGGACATTTCACAGGCTTCATTGGATCTACGGTTCGCTAGTGTCCGATGCATGCAATTATCATTAACGAACATGATTATTTATTTATTTATTTGGACTGTAAATATTTCCTAAAATTGAGAGCCCCAGTCCCCTGAAATCTATTAAAAAGGTCTAGAGAGTCATATTCAGTTAGGGAAAATGACGGCCCAGGACGTGTTTTGATAATTAATACTGCACCCGCTAAGGACAAGCTAAGAACATTTGTTAATGCTGAAAATGTCTTGAGAAATGATGGCCCAGGATGTGTTTGGTAATTAATACCTACCAAGACATATTGAGAACATTTGTTAATGTTGAAAATGTCATTGGCAAGTATTAATTATCAAAACATGTCCTTGGCTGTCATTTTCTCAAATGTCTTTGGCAGGTATTAATTATCAAAACACATCCTTGGCCGTCATTTTCCCATTCAGGTTAAGAAAGCACATCAAATAAGAGAGCCCAAGTATATTTATATTTTAAAAAAGTTTCAAACCCTGGAATATTAGCTGAAAAGGCTAAAACAGAAAGAAAAAAAAAAAAAAAAAAGATTGATTGCAAGTTACTCCTTATACTAAACCCTTGTTCACTTTAGAGTGTGTTCCACTAATTAAAATAAGTACTTATATATGAGTACTTGTTTTTTGAATTAAATGTAACATATTGTGAGAAAATGTCATAAAGCGGAAAATAAGTAGTTAAAAAAATAATAACCTTAACAGAACGGGGCTGTAATCTATAATTTTGTATCACTTAGCCCCTTTTGTCACTCTTCCTTCCTAATTTGATTGTAAAATTCCAATGTTACATGCACATAAGAACAATTTATGCTGAAAATTCCGTCTTCACCGAGATAATAGCGTAAAATCATTTTATGACTCATATTTAAAATATTTACAAATGACATGGGATCAAAATTAGAGTCATAGTGGGCTTCACATAGCAAATATATCTTTAAAAAAATCGCATTTGTTAGTTTCGCGTCGAATTTTTGTGGATTATTAGTTCTTGTTGACGTGATGAATCGAAAAAGTAAAAAATTATGGTCCAAACTTAAGTTTTTTTGAATAAAGACAAATATCAGCCAAAAAGCTAAATATTTCGGCTTTATTTAGAAAAATTTGCTTTTGGATTAAATTTTTTTTACTTTTCCGATTTATCTCGTCGAGACAAATCAATGATCCACAAAAAATTGAAGAGAAACTAACAAATGCGATTTTTTTTAATAAAAACAAAAAAATGTGCCAAGTGACTTATTTAGCCAAAACACCCGTAAATGATAATAGATGAAAGAGGCCGGCAAGGTGTAAGATTTTTTTAGAGGAAAGAGGTAAAGTGAAAAAGGGTGATGTCATATTCATGAGCGCGTATAATGGATGAAGTGCTCCATTTTAGAGGTTCTCCTCGATCCCAAAAAAATCATGACCAATTGTTAATGCAAAAGTAGAGTGGAGTGCAGTTGGCCTCTTTTACATACTCTCATGCACATCACATGGGCAAAATTTGATTTCCGTAAGCTCCTTTCCCAAGTCCCTTAGGATAGTGTAAATTAGAAGTAACGAATGGAAAAAAAAAACCCATAAAAAAGGGGCAATCATGCTATTACTGTAGCACATAAGTCTAAAATATTCAAGCTCCTATTAAATAACGCTCATTCATATAAGGTTATGACATACTCCAGTAATAAGGTTAAGTCAGGTTTGTTAAGTTTCTTGTTAATAGAGTTTTAGTGTTGCACTTTAAGAACCCGCGCGTTCCTCTTAAAATGTCAACTTGGATTTTTATTTTGTTTTTATTCACGTTTTTTTAATTTTGCATCAAATTTCTGTAGATTATCAGTTCGTCTCGATTAGAGGAATCCAAAAAGTAAAATTTTATGACTTTTACTCTCTCTTTTTTAATTTATAAAAAAAATCTCAAAAGCCCTTCTTCTTCTTCTTCGTCTTCTTTTTTTTTTAAAGATATTATCAAAAAAAAAATGAATAAAAGTCATAATTTTGCCACACAGCACGGGCCCAAATCACCAAAGAAAGGTTTCCAAAACTTTTGAAGGAAACCTTTGAAAATATCTTCATTGGTCTAAAATGGCATCTCACTCACCCAACACTTTACTTCCATTAAAAGCAAATGAAAATTCTATTTATTTTGATCAGCCTCCCACTTGCAATTTAGAAGCAATCATCTCCAACTCCCTCCCACCATTACTACCCTGTTCCCGAATCCGAAACCTAATCCCACTGTACACGTGGCAATCTCCCAAAATCCTACATCAGCAGTCCCACAACGTACTTTTGTGGGCCCAATCATTCTACAACCACAAACACTTACACAAATCAACTCACATCCACATTGAGGCCCACACACGCTACACCTCCATTATTATATGTGGGCCCCACCAATCACATCCCTTTCTAATAAACACATCCCAAACTAATGGGTGTTATAACCATTCACATAAAGTCACAATTCATGTGAAAAGGTATTGCAACCTTTCACAAAAAATCTCTCTCAATACCTTTTCAAAAAATCCCAAGCCAAAATCCATTTTTATTTTGAAAATCTCTAACACACGATTCTTTTGCTTCGTTACGAGTCACAAGACATTCTGTGTTAATGGTAAATAAGCTAGGAGGTAATCTAGTTTCATTTGGTTTCATTTTGGGCATTCATCTGCATAGTGATGTGTTAAGGAAATGATATGCCAAAGAAGTATAACATACTTGGACATAACTGCACATACGCAATTCTAATGCCCCCAAATCTAATCCTCCCCCTATGGTGAGAAGCTTGGCTCCGCCCCTGTACACATGTAGGTCTCTCGAACTTTTCAACTACAATTTTCAGCCGAGATATTATAAACATAACCTTCCATAAGTTACACATCTCAACTTGGCAAAACCATGTTGCACAAACATGTCATAACGCCTTCTGGATAGATAATGCATAATTTCATAAGCTTAGAGCAAGTCCAATTGCATAGGGTACGCATGTCAACAGGCACTCCCCTCATTCATGTCGACTTGCCCAATTTCTTAAGATTGTGTATAGATTTTGATTGTATGTTATGCATTCGACTTGGCAGACATCAAAAGTTGCCCCAAGGACCTTCATAAAGTTGCAACCACTTGAATTGTCAATGTGACATGCTAATGTTTTTCGTCATCCAATAGTTGCATCATCTGGTGCTTAGTTGTTTTAAATGGTTATTCAGGTGGCTGTTTCAAGAGGTTTGAATGGGATAGGACTTGCCATTGTCATACCATCTATTCAGTTGCGGACTTGACTGATGAGACCAACCGTGGAACAGCTTTCGGGTGGCTACAGGTAACCGGCAGTATGGGATCAATCATTGGTGGGCTTTTTTCAGTGCTGCTAGCCTCAACATCATTCACGGGTATCCCTGGTTGGAGGATAGCCTTTCATCTGGTTGCCTTTGTTAGTGTTATTGTTGGTGTTTTGGTCTGCGCGTCTCTTTGCAAATGATCCCCGCTTTGATGATGGTGAAGCTACAGCTCAAATTCCACATAAATCCTTTGGACAGAAGTTAAAGACATGATTACGGAAGCAAAATCGGTGATCAAAATACCATCAATTTCCAGATAATTGTGGCCCAAGGTGTCGCTGGATCTTTTCCTTGGAATGCATTGTCAATTGCCCCTATGTGGTTAGAGCTTATTGGCTTCTCCCACAAGAAAGTGACATTTCTATGGACCCTCTTTAGTATTGTTGTTTCACTCGGTGGTCTTTTTGGAGGAAAGATGGGGGATATCCTCGGGCAACACTATCCAAATTCTGGGAGGATAATTTTATCCCAGATAAGCTCCGGTTCGGCTATCCCTTTAGCTGCAATACTGCTGCTAGTATTGCCTGATGATCCTTCCACAGCATTCATGCATGGGTTTGTCTTGTTAACTATGGGATTAGTCACCACATGGAATGCTGCTGCTACAAACAAGTATGTAACTTTCCTAAATTAACCCTTACTTCCTATAGAGATATTCAGAAGTGGGAAACAAAGGGTGGGTTAGTGTTGAAAATGTACCTCTAAGTTCGTATTCCAATGCATACATTATATATCCCATTAAAAGGTTGATATTTAAAAAATGGACCGACAATATGGGAGGGAGGGAGTATCAATATGTTGGCACAATTACAATTGATTGTTATGGATCAGCTGTTTTACCTTCCGACTCAAAGGAACATCCATATGAAATTGTTGACGTGGATTTGTTGGAAAGATGATGACGAAACATCGCAATTTTTTGGAAAGAACTAGGGCAATCTCTTTATTTGTCTTTTGCACCTCATTTTCTCTTAAAATTTCAACACTTAAGTAAATACAAAATTGCTAATCTAAGGAAATATCTGGCCATATGATTTTCATTAAGTTGATACTTGAATACCTGTCATCGTCAAAGGTGGTTATTTTTCTTAGAAGCGCTAATAAGGAGAGTCTAGGCCCTGCATTGACTCCAAAATTGAATGAAAAAATTGGGGGTTCAACTCGAGGACTACCCTCTACTTTCTTTCGACACAGACTTTATAAATGGAAAATCTCCTTGGATTTGTCGAGGAAAAGTAAAAAACTAACAAGATTCGAAAGAAAGAATCCGACTTTGAACCATATGGCTGGCATATATGCAGGCAGCCTGCCATGATATCAGATTGTTCCCTGCCTGAAGTATGCTACCTAGAATGTGAATCAATATGATACATGAAACAAGAATGGGAATGTCGTAAGAAATATAACCCAAACTATTAGGTGACATACCTATTGAATACGTGATACTCCATATTCTGAGACCGGTACTCTTTTACATATACGATAAGTCGGTAACCAATAGCACTATTGGTATACAAAGGACTCGACTTGTTACGTACTTCTTAGAGATTATTTCCCCTTTTCCACTTGGGTAGGCATTTCCAGATGAAATTTTAAACCATTTTTTCGTTGTTCTTGGAAAAGAAAGAAAAAAGAAACTGAGGAAATAAGACAACCTTTTGGAACAGTAGTTCATTGTTTATATCCAAGGTTCTATTTTCTATGGTCTAGTACCATGGGTGGAATCTATTGTGCCACTGCTTGAAAAAAAGTTTGTTTGGTTTGAAGTTGAAGTGTTTGTGCCCTGGTTAACTTCTTGCCATTTTCAATCATCTTCTGATCTTTTGAGCAAATGAAGCTGAAGCATAGCAGCATTTCATTGTTTTTCATACAAAAACAATATGATGGTGTTAATTTTTGTGGAGAACATTTTCGTTGATAATATTTGTCTACAAGATGATATAATACTCCCTCCCTCTCTCTGTCCCTTAATGATAGTCCTCTATTCAATTTTAGGATGTCCCACAATATCCGTTCTCTTTGGAAAGTTGACAAACCTGTTTGGCTTTTCAAATCTAACCTTCATAAAATATTAAAAATTTAAAAGTAATTTCGAATGTGAAAATTTAGGGGGGGCAACTTTGGAAATCAATAGTTTCATTTTTCGGAAGTAAATGGTTTGCTATTTCAGTTATCTCGTTTGGTTAATATCCAAGTTTCTTTTTTTTACGGTCTGGTACGGTGGTACCATGGTTGGAATCTATCATGCCTACTGCTTGGAAAAATGTTTGTTCGGTTTGAAGTCAAAGTGTCTGTGCCCCTGGTTAACTTTGTGCCATTTTCAGTTCTCTTTGTAATCTTCTAAGCAAATGAAGCTGAAGCATAGCAGCATTTCATTGTTTTCATACAACAACAGTATGGGGCGACTGGAAATCAAATCCGACGTTCAAGTGAATATGCATTAAATGTTACATTTTACAAAAAGGGACTAACGTTAAGGGCTGGAGGTGGTAGCATACTACCGATTTCACTGCATGCAACATTTGCTTTGGTATATCCTAGAGTTGGCGTGGACAATCTATTACTACTATTCATGTTTCCGGGATAATATTTACGTACAAGATGATATTAACATACTGCAGATTTAACGACATAAACTTATTTGCTATGTTATATTATAAATGTTAGTACATTTAAAGAAACCATCCGTTATTGATCGACTTGTGTACAGTCCAATATTTGCAGAGATAGTTCCCGTGAGATCTCGAACGAGTATTTATGCTTTGGACCGATCTTTTGAGACCATACTAGCTTCATTTGCTCCCCCAATTGTTGGGATACTGGCTCAGCGCGTTTTTGGTAACAAACCAATTCGAAAAAGGATCAACAGGCTCAGAAGAAATTGAAACAGATAGAGAGAATGCTGCATCATTAGCCAAGGCACTTTACTCAGCTACTGGGATTCCTTTTATGATATGCTACCTCATTTACTCTTTCTTCTACTATACGTATCCAAGAGATTGAATGCATACTTTAATAGAGTTAGAGATGCAACAGATGGACATGCTGCAATGTACAGCACAGTCCCCGCTTCCGGATTCGCCTTCCATAGAACTTCATGTTTTGGGATCCGATGAGCTAAAGGGGATTATCCGGCGTGCTTTGATTTTCTGAAAAGAAAGATGCCCTTGAATTGAATTGAATAGGCCATCATGATCCTCGAAACACATCGCATGAACACATAACTTGAAACAACCATCTTTGTTAGATTGATTTGATTACCTGAAACTTGAAAATGAATTCTCGTATACTAATGCATTTTTCTATTGGCCGCATCAAATTGCATTTGGCCGCATCTAATTACTTTATGGTCTCACAATTCTTCACAGCCATGTGCAATTACAAGCGGCTAAGTGCAATTCCTCGCGGTCAAGAACATTTCTATGCGGCCAACTGTAATTAGACGCGGCCAAGCCAAGAGTAATTCGATGAGGCCAAGTGGCTGCGTCTAATTACACTTGGCCGCATCAAATTGTACTTGGCCGCTACGAAAAAACAATTTGATCCGGCTAAGAGTAATTCGTAGTGGCCAGCAACAACGCTAAACCATGAACAGAAGAGAGAGAGAGAGAGAGAGAGAAGCTTTCCTATTGTATAAGATTCATGGGGCAAGATTATAGTTTGTGTGGGACCTGGAGTGTACCCCACACCGTGGTGCATATTTGGTGTGGCAGAGGAGGAGTGAGTTGACTCACATTGTTTCCTTTCTTCATTTGACGATCGACAAAGTCTCTCTCTGTGAGGTAACTTTCTATTCACAGTATTTTCTTATTGGAGTAGTAATTTAGGTGCAACTTAACTCGTTTCGAGATCAAGAAGTTAAATAGTTTAAGTTATACCTTAGTACCGGTACTGACATTTCGAAGGCTCAAGACGTGTTGGGAAAAATATGCCGAATTCCCACAAGTAAATCACCAAGGAAGTAAATAATGCGGCGAATCAAAATTAGAAATACGCAAATCACAAACCAAACGAAACAAAGGATTTTTACGTGGTTTCCCCAAATGTGAGGTACATCCCCGGGACCGGACTCTGATTCCACTATCAACAAACGTTTTACAAATTGATTTACAAGAGATTCAATAATCTCACAAACACCCTAAGGTGCATCCAACAATTACCAATACAAAAGAGGAAAGACCTCACCGAAAATGGATGAAGCACAAAAACAGGAGCCAAATCTGTCCCAAATTGCTCGAATACGCTGACGAAATTAGGAGAACAAAATGGCACTTATTAGAGCATTCTTTCCTCCACCGAATACACACATGCACACTGAAGCACCCATAGTTTTTCGGAAGAGACCTTCGCCGGAGCAACCCACCCTCTTGATCTGTCGTCGAAGCAACGAAAACCCTTTAGATATGTCGCCGGAGCCACCCAAACCCTGTCGAACTTCTCGGAGCAAACCAAACCTTTTCGAGCCACCGTTGGAGTTCATCGGGGCTACTGAGCTTCGCCGGGCTGATCGTCTCCTCTCTCTTATTTACCTATATGCCATTGGATATTTTAAAAATAACAAATTTGGGTCAAAATAGGGTTTTGCAGCTCTACCCAAAATGAGTTTTTCTCAAAATTTGAACCAAATTTGGAGAATGGAAAGGGTAAGAGTGCAATTTTGCTCACCCTCCTTAAAAGAGGTTGAACACTACATTCCCTTTTATTTGTTGAAATAGTATAGGTCTCATATTCGCAATACACTTTTTGGTAAACATGACGTCACTTTGTGATGGGATTCACACCATTTCAACCAATAGGAAGGAACATTATGTTCACCCTCGGGTGAACAAAACTCAACTAGAAAGGGAAGACTCCGCATGTGGAGCTTCTTGCTCTGCAATTGGTGAATTCGATCAGGGATTTTCTGAGTTCGAGAAGAGGTGTGCGACCCTCTGCCTGTAATAAGGCTTTGGCTGCTAGTTGCTGCTAGTTGGTGCCCTCCTAGGTGTATATTCTTGTGGTTTGAACTCTTTCCTTTTTCTAAGTTCTAATCTTTTTTCTCCAAAGATACGAAGACGTTTTTGCTATTCCAAGAGAAGCTAACAATGTAACGCCTCGATTTCTAAAAATTTTCGGATACTACAAACAAAACATGTGCAAGATATGTGTCAAGGATGTGTAGAACATTCCATCGTCCTCCTCTATTTGTCTAGGCCCACCCCGCGTTATTAGACAATGGATGCTTTTCATTTATTCCGATTCTTCACATTTTTACTTTCCTGCCTCTTATTTGTTTTTGAAAAAAAAAGAGAATCGGATTGTATGTGAGATATTTTCGAAATTGTATATTTAATTCCAACGATCTATTAATTCTCTCTAATTAACCCTACCCGCACAAACCCCGTTTTAAGTGGAGTACCCAAATTTCCCCGTCCATGAGTAAGCAGCAGCAGAGTAAGAGCGTCGATGAGAAGTTGTCATCGCTCAACCTCAACCACGACGGCGCCCTATCCTAGCTGCGCAAGGCGTTCGAGTCGTTCCGGCTCCTCGAGACTGGCAACGGCGCCGGAGGAGCTGGCGTGGCTCTACGACTCCATCTTCGAGAAGTTCGACTGCGACGGAAGCGTGTTCCTCGATCTGGAGGAGTTCCATTTTGGTTCTCCGGCGACAACTGCGAGGACGGTGGCCGGCATCGTTATTGAAGGCGGGATGGTGGTCGGTGAAGATGTGAATCTGACAGGTGTGATTTTGTGTTTGAAAGATTCAGTCTAAGGGTGTGATTTTATGAATCTGAAGGCGAGATTCAGTGAATCCAATTTGTGAGAGATGAATTTTCGACGTAAAGACGACGCCTATCGGGAAAAAAGAGGTTAAATATGAGAGCTGCTTTTCCCCATGACACACACCCCTCCCCGGCCCCACCTCCTTTTTCGGACTACCCAGCCCCTCTCTCTCTCTTCCTTTTCTTTCTTTCTTTCTTCAATTTGCTTCTTCTTCTTTTTATTTCTTTTTTTTTCCAGTTTACTTATTTTTTTTCATTTTCTTTCTTTCCAGTTTGAATTTTATTTTATTTTTTTTCTCTTTAATGATAGGTTCAAGTCTAATTCTAGGCTTTATAAAGTAATTGAGAGAAAAAAAAAGTGTTTCAATTGATCATGTTTATCCGACTGTTTTCTTTTTCTTTTTTTGTCCTTTATAGATTAAAAAATATAGTTACAAAAATAAGTATTTCAATAGTGATTCAATCTGTTTGAACCAGTGCAAAGATGTTATTTTTCTGATAATTTCATCCTAAATGGTCGTAATAAATTTTTGGCTCCAAGGCCTTTCAAGGACACCCTAAAAGAGTCCTGAAACTAAATAATAAGGGTGCTCGTTGAAAGGCCTTGGAGCCAAAAAAATTCATTAAGATTACAATTAGTGTTCGGGAACTAATTACGAAATGTATTTTGCAAACGACATACTAATCCAGAATACAAATGTTATATTTAGGATTATTTTTTTAACTATAGTACAATTTAATAAATTTGTTAATCGTTATTTAGCATAGATCCTCTTAACTGATTCAGTAGTATGTTGCTTCAAAATAACGGACACGAAAATCCTCGTTCTAGCACGAGCCGTCCACCTGGTGTTACTAGAAAATCCTAATAACCGTCTAGGAAAAAGTTGTTAATCTCAGCATGGGTTAAGTGTTTCAATTTTCAATCCGTTTGAACCGGTACAAAAATGTTATTTTCTTTATTTGTTTAATTCTTTTCCCATTTACCCATACATGAAAACACAAATTCTAATCAATATTTTCTCCAAATTCTGCTCCCGGCACGCTTATACCCCTTTCTTTCTTTATTTAATTACTTTTGTCTTATTTATTTAATTTCTATAAATACACCCTTTCTATATTAAAAAATATAATTCAAGAATTAAGTGCTCCAATTTTCAATTCAATTTAACCAGGGCGAAAATCGTATTTTTTTTGATCATTTTATTCTAAATAGTCATAATGATTTTTTTTTTGCTCTTAGGCCTTTCAACGAACACCCTAAGACTCATTATTTAGTTTCAGAGCCCTCTTAGGGTGTCCATTGAAAGGCCTTGAGCCAAAAAAAAATTTACGACCATTTAGGATGAAATTATCAGAAAAATAACAATGATCAGCAATTTGCCTTATTGGATCCTCCTAGGGTGTCTACTGAAAGACCTTGGAGCCAAATGGATTGAAAATTGAAACACTTATTTTTTTTGACTATTTTTTTGTAATATATATAGGAAAAAAGAAAAGAAAAAACAAACGGTCAGATTCATTAGAAAAATAAGTGTATTCATTAAATAGTAAGATTCAAATGGATTAATTTTTAACTATATTTTTTAATATGCAAAGATGTTTTTTTCTGATTATTTCATCCTAAATGGTCGTAATAAATTTTTGGCTCTAAGGCTTTTCAATGGGCACCCTAAGAGAGCTCTAAAACTAAACAAGGAATCTTAGGGTGCTTGTTGAAAGGTCTTAGAGCCAAAAATTTACTATGACCATTTAGGATGAAATGATCAAAAAAATAACATCTTTGTATATTAAAAAATATAGTTAAAAATCTACTGTTTAATGAATACACTTATTTTTCTAATGAATCCGACCATTTGTTTTTTCTTTTTTTTCCTATATATATTACAAAAAAAATAGTCAAAAAAATAAGTGTTTCAATTTTCAATCCATTTGGCTCCAAGGCCTTTCAATAGACACCCTAGGAGGATCCAATAAGGCAAATTGCTGATCATTGTTATTTTTCTGATCATTTCATCCTAAATGGCCGTAATAAATTTTTGGCTCCAAGGCCTTTCAATGAACACACTAAGAGAGCCCTGAAACTAAATAATGAGTCTTTGGGTGTTCGTTGAAAGGACTAAGAGCAAAAAAAAAATCATTATGACCATTTAGAATAAAATGATTAAAAAAAAATGATCTTCACCCTGGTTAAATTGAATTGAAAATTGGAGCATTTAATTCTTGAATTATATTTTTTAATATAGAAAGGGTGTATTTATAGAAATTAAATAAAGAAAGAAAGGGGTATAAGCGCGCCGGGAGCAGAATTTGGAGGAAATATTGATTAGAATTTGTGTTTTTATGTATGGGAAAATAAACAAATAAAGAAAATAATTGAAGATTAAAAAAGAAAAAAAAAGATTCAAACTGGAAAGAAAGAAAAGGAAATAAAAAGGAAAAAAAAAATTCAAATTGGGAAGAAAGAAAACGAAATAAAGAGAAAAAAAATAGAAACTGAAAAGAAAGAAGGGGTGCTGTGAAAATTTGTCCACTAATTTTTTAGACAGTTAATATATTAAATATATTAAAAAATATGGTTAAAAAATTAAGTGGTCCAATTTTTAATCCGTTTGAACGGGTGTAAAGATCTTACTATTTTGATCATATTATTCTAAAGAGACATAATCAAATTTTGTCTCTAAGGCCCTCATAATCACGTTTCTGCTTCACAGGATTGCAAATTGATGGCAATGAATTTTTATTTAACGAAAACGGTGCCGTTTTGGAGGGGAGAGAGAGAGAGAGGAGGGGGGGGGGGGGCGGGGGTAGTTTGGGAAAAGGGCTGTGGGGTCGGCGGGGGGTGTGTAGGGGGGGTGGGAAAAGCAATCTGCTTAAATATTTGTTTACCTCGTGTAAATATTTTCCACACACACAGTAATATCTTGGTTTTTGTTTGCAAATCTACTTTGGTGGTTGCAAATGCACGTGTAATCTATTGTGTAGATAATGGGTGAATTTTGGGGTGTGAACAGAATTCACACATTTCAATTCTTGGAAGTGAAAATTATTGGTGTGAATTCTTAGTGTGAATTTTTGGGAGTATGAATTCTTGGAGGTGTAAATTCTGCAAAAGGACAAAAATGTAAAAGCACATTTAAAAAGGACTTGGATGAGACAGCACTTACAAAAAGGAGATCCGCATGGAACCAAACAAAAAAATAGGACCGGCCGGGAATTTCCAGAAAAATAAATCTTTTAGGCCAAACAAATTATTATTAGGCTAACAAAATTGGGCCTCCACAAAAATTAACACAAGGAGGGAACCCAACATTATCTCCCTTTTCGACTTATGTGGAAAGATTGACCAAACCTAAAAAAGTTCGAAATTAATTTTCCATGCTTCATGCATGTGGATCTTTTCATATCTGAAGGATTATCATCCTTGTGGATCTTCTCAAGTTGCAACATTTTCATGTCAAGCGTATTCCGTATCCAAAAGAATAAAAAGTGGAATTCTTACTCAAATGCGTTGCACTTTGACTATCACAAAAGATTACGTATCCAACTTTTACAAGATTTTATTCAACCACAACAATTATTTTATGTAACTCTCAATATGAAATGAATGGAGACGGAGGACGGTAGGACAAAGGTCCCACAGATTTCCTTTTCAGACATTGATGAGAGTGAGATAGGTGGAAGACTTGCTGAGAGAGAGAGAGAGAGGTGGAAGACTTGCTTATTGGCCTCCAATTATTTTATTGAGGGCATTGACGAACTTTACTCTAGCCCCTGAGCTGAGTTCCCTGAGCAGAGGAGGAGAAACTCTCACCAAAATTCAAGAACAGATCTCAAATTACTCAAGACCAAGACAGCTGAAATCAGGTAATGCCCATGCTCCAGGTCTTTCAGCTCCATCTTAACAATGTTTAGGCTTACAAATTCTGCATCTACTAAGATTAGGTAAAATGCTGTTTGTGGGTTGCTTCTCGACTCTCGGAGGGAGAGAGAGAGCGCGCACGCTTATTCATCTTCAGACTGTGCTAATCTGTTACATCTCTATTCATGACCGGTCCTGATATTTGGGTTGTCCAAGTTTGATTGTCCACATACTATTAAGTCATAAAAAATCAAATGACATACAAGTACAAAAAAAAAATCAATGTTACATTGTGCTTTAACTTAAATTACATAAAAAAAATAAAAACAAAATGTAACTCCATTATATTACTTCATGGTTACCATAATCCTATGAAAAAAAAAAATTCTCCTTGCATTTCTTGAAGTAAAATCTTCAATTAAGTTATAGTACCTTTAGCTTATCCATGTACTAATTTTTAATTGAGATCATATCCAATCTATTTAATCTCTCTGTGACATGTAATCCAAAGATAAATTTTTATGTGACTTCAATTAAGAAAAACTACTCTCCGCTGAAATAATTGTTTTTACAAATTCTTTTTACCAAAAAAAGCCTACTATATAAGGTTAAAATTAAGCGAATACTGATATTTACCAATATAGACTTTTTAACGTCTATATCAATTATTATAATCAAAAGGAATATGAAAATACAGTAAAATAGTTTGACCAAAACAAAGTATTTACAAAAAAATTTATTTACCAAATAAACCCTGTAACTTTTAATGGTAGAAGTCATATGAAAAAATAAAACGAAAAGAAGTAATAGTAGGAAGATTAAGCAAATAAATAAATAAAGGGATGTTCTATAAAAAGACAAATAAGAAGGAGCTCTAATTTCGGTTTAACTAAAATAAAGAGAAAAAGAAGAAGGGGCTCTCTCTCCCTTGGGCTGATAAAAAAATGAAAAAGGGGATTGCCATACGTCGTGACTCGAACCCGCGTGAGTTCCATGGAACAATCAACATTTCCATTGGGCCAAAGAACCTAACAGTAATTGTAGTGGTAACTTAAATTTTAATTACATACTTGATGTTGTTTTTTTTTTTTATTATCCCGTGATGGGGGTTGCCCAAGCCCTGGGGATTGTTGAGCTTACCCGGGGCCGGCCCTGCTCATGATTTGCACCTTCTGCATAGATAATTATTAACCCCCATCTAAATGGTTTGTTGGCTTTTCTTGCAAATGACAACCAGCGATCGTATTTTCATAGATAGATAAATATTTTAACATGCAAAAGCTACAGCAGGTGAAAGGAGGAGTTCATTCAAATGTACAACTTTGAACATGGGTCAACTAGAGTAGCTGATGAAGGAAGCAGCAGCAGCTATGCTGCAATTACCACGGACCACGCGTTGGAAGTTGTGACTGATGGTAGCATGGAACCTAAAAGAACTAAGCTATCTGAACGTCGAATGGAAAAAGTTCCATTGACAATGCGACAAGATGAAAAGACTAAGGGATACTTTGATCCTAAGGTGGTTTCAATCGGTCCATACCATCATGGGAAGGAAGAGCTCCAGATTGCAGAGAGGGTCAAGCCTATTGTAGCGCAATTGTATATTAAGCGTAGCGGAAGGGACATGGATGAATTTCGTAGGAATATTCGCGAGATAGTTGATGTTGCTAGAAGCTACTACCTTGAAGGATCAACAGAGAAATATTCCGACGAGGAATTTGCTGAGATTATGCTCCTCGACGGTTTGTTTGTTTTAGCTATTTTTGAGAGCCGTAATCCAAGTTACAAGGATGAAACAATTGGAAAGGAACTATACAAACACTTTGGCGATCATGCTTTATTCTTTCTGACAGCTGATGTACATTTGTTGCTTGAGAATCAACTCCCATTTCAAGTTCTCGAGTTGCTGATGAGCTTGAAGTCGAAGACAACAATTTTGCCGAACTTTTGGACGAAACATGGAGAATGACGAGTCCAACCGCATGTCAAATCACCAAGATAAGAATGAACTCAGAAGGAAATTCAGCGACCTTTTAGACAGAAAAGGAATCGATAGAAAGCAACTGCTTCATTACCCTGAATATGCTTGGTTTCAGCGAACCAAATTGTGCCAATCGATTCATGTTTCTGAAACCTCAGACATGGGTTCTTTCTTTGACTCATTTAAAGCCTTCCGATCTATTAGTGAGCTCAAAACTAAGGGAATCCACGCTAGGCGTGGCAGTACCTATAACCAAAGGGATATTAAGTTCAGATCTTCCTTCTTCTTCTTCGCAGTGCTCGAAATTCCTCCTCTTATACTGAATCCCCGTTTCATTATACATAATTCAAACCAGATTGCGTACGAGTTGACACCAAACAATCCTACCAACCAACCCACAATGGCTTACATAAATTTCCTGAAATCTCTTATTAATAGCGCGGAAGATGTGAAAGAGTTGCGCGCAAATAATATACTACTCAGCCCCTGCACAAGTGATGAAGAAGTGGTCCACATGATCAACAGCATCCCCACAATCTTTGCAGAGGACTACACAATATATAAGAAGGTGAAGCAGAGCATTCAAAATCACTATGACAACAAGGCGAAGACCTGGATTGCCGAATTGGTTCATAACTATTTCAACAGTCCGTGGACGTTCATCGCTTTCTTTGCTGCGTCTGCTCTTATTATCATGAGTTTTCTTCAGACCTACTTCACAATCAACCCTCGCAAGTGATTGGTTCATATTTTCAACATCACTTGTGGCTTGGCTTTTTTTTTGTTTGTATTTGTTCTCTACTTCCTCTTCCTTTCATGATGGTGTGTATAATCATGTGCAAACCTGTTTTCCAGAGAGCTAATGCGTGCATGTCTTCTTAATCACCAACATTTATGTTATAAGATATTGCTTTGCCTTAAAAGAAAGTACTTATTGTAATCATGGTATTTATGACGTTGGTGCGAGTAGCAAAAACTAAACACTCCACAAAAAAATGGGGTAAAGTTGTCTGTATCTCACTCAATGACGGAGCTACTTGTGGGCGTATAGGGGCCACGGCCCCCACGTTGTTTCGGGGTTTTTTTAATTTTTTTCTAATTTTAATATTAATATTAGTTATTTTTTATTTGTTAAGAATTATGTTTTGCAGTGGGTGTTATTTAGATATTTAAATGCTTAAGAATGTGTTCGTTTTGGGTTCCGAATCCCAATTTCTCTCTCTGCTCATGGTCTCCCATAAGTTTTTTCGTCAATTATTAATCTCATCTCTCATTCTATCTCTCTCCAAAAAAACCCCTTAAAATCTAAACCAAACAAACTATTAGTTTCCGAATTTTGAAATTTCAAAATCTTGTTATTCATTGTCCGGCTCCCGCGTTTACGAAATCCTGGCTCCATCCCTGATCTCACTTCTCCTTATCAACAATATATTACTGGTGCACAGAATAGAAACAAACCATTTTCTTACTAGTTTCACTTGAAATACTAGCTGCAAGCATTCTCTTAACATGAGGAGCGATTGCTGATGACATTTTCATGCACACATCGTGCTTTTCGTAGATAGAATTTATAACATGTAGCGGTAGCTAATGACAAAATGGTGCAAATTAATTGACCAATTCGCACCATTTTTCTATCCTCCTCTAACAAACCAAGCATATACATAACTCCTTTCTACTATATCACTCACACAAACTATCTACTATCATTTATCCCCCTTCTACTATATCTCCCCTTATACCATATCTCTCTCCTACTATATCCTTCTTAAAACTAATCCAGCAGACAAACGGGCCGTTGGAGGGGGAAAACACTCTTCCCCCTCCCTTCTCACATTAACAAACACTTTCTTCCTTCTTCCACTCCCTTCCTTCTCCCACTTCCTTATGCCTCTAAGAAACGAGCCCTTATACTATTTTTTATTGACGAGTCAGGAGAAGTATGGGTCCACAAGCCCATCCACATATTAGTGCAACTGACAGCCCAGTTTACAACATATGGGCCCAAACTGTTGGGCCCATGCGGCCCATATATTGGACTTCACCAAACTGTTGGGCCCATGCGGCCTATCACAAGTCGATATTGTGATATTCGAATCACTCGTCGTTTTCTAATCAATCAACATTAGCTATCTGAACAAATCACATCCATATGGGGAAAAAATGAACATTTGGAATTCAGAACGTATATGGTTTTGAAGAGGAATGCAGTTCCATCATACTAACCAATTTATATATACACATATATATAGCATGAACCCGTGGCAATTGAAAGAAAATTAGTATTACAAAAAAAATTTAAGTACATATTTCCTTCTCGCAATATATTCAAATATTTCATATAGGTGTCATGCATAATGTCTGGCTATTGCGTGAGTTGTCTTACATTTCATTTCAGAGCTTAAAATTTTTTTTGAACGGCAAAAAAAGGAATTTTATTAATCACAATAATGGAGTACATCAAAATGAAGGGCAAAAAAGATAGTATCACAACGTATGAGTAACATCTCACACTACAACAAATATCACTTTTAATAGCATAATTCAATAGCGTTCTTTTAAGAATGCTATTGTGAAGGACCAACAATAGCATTCCTAAAATTAGGAGGACCAACAATAGCGTTTCAAAAACACAGAAGGATATTATAGCGTTTTCACTTTTCATTAAACCTCATCTACAGACTACAACGTGCATTCAACCTAAATATTGGGCAGAAAACCTTGGTGCCTCACAGATGCCTCTGAAATTTTTGAACCCTACAAACTACAGTGCACATTCAACCTTGGTGTTTTTCTAATGAGTGTAATTAGTCTGACTCTTCAGTGTAGTTTGTGTTGGAAAATTAGTTTCCAAGCTATTGTAATGAATCTTCATCCAATGGTTGAATTATTTATTTTACATTGACATCATTTCGCGTTTGGATGTATTTGGTGTTGAATGTTATAAAAAAAAACAATATTAAATGAGTGGTGCAATGATAAACACGCTATTAAAAAAATCTTAAACTAAGCATGCAAAAAATGCTATTAAAAGTATTCCAAACATAACATTCTATGAATGCTATTAAAAGTGTGTGGATTTATTAACTTTTTTGGTCCCCAAAGTATTGACTCTGTCTCGTTTTCGTCCGTAACGTAAAAATTGTAGACATTTGGTTCCCAACGTTTCAATTTTGTACCAATCAAGTCCCAAGTCTAACACCGTTAGTCCCATCCGTCAAAATGAGGGCATCTTCGATTTTTCAGTATTTGAAAGCGCTAGGGGTCTCTAGTAATGAAATTTACGCGTGTTTCGGTCTTGATTGTAAGATTCAGGTGTTGATAGGGGGAAAAGAAAGAAGAGAGGAGAGGGAGAAAAGGAGAGGAGGAGAATGGTGCACGCTTGACCTTTTTTCTTCTTCTTTTTTTTCATTTTTCTTTGACAGAAAGTTAGGGTGGGTTAAATGACAAGGATGCCCCTCATTTTAACGGATGGGGCTAATGGTGTTAGACTTGGGGACTTGATTGATACAAAATTAAAACGTTGGGGACCAAATGTCTACAATTTTTACATTGGAGACGAAAATGAGACGGAGTCAATACTTTGAGAACCAAAAATATTAATAAGCCTAAAAGTATGTCAAAGACACGCTATTAAAAGTATGTCAAATATAGCGTTCAAAAGAATGCTATAAAAATACCATAGCGTGCAATGAACTCTGTTGAATGTCTTGACTTTTAATAGCATCAGCTAATACAACGTTCTTCGAAATGCTATCTATGACATTCAATAGCGTTTTTCACACGCTATAAAATGTGATTTTTTTTGTAGTGCCAACTAGGTTGGAACCCTACCTATTGTGAAAGTTTAATGTACTCGCAAGCGTACGAATCGTATCAAAATATAATTATGCAAGTGCGAAATCGAACCCCATAGGGACTTGTGTATTTTTATAGAAAAACTAAATAAACTAAAACTGATTAAACTCTTACCTAGTTGACAAAAGTTGTGATTGATTTTAAAAATAAAAATTGAATAAAACAATGACAAAATAATAATGAAACTAGCATGGAAAAGTAGTGAGATTACCGGTTGAGAAAAACAACTAAGGTTTTGAGATCCACACCCATAAATATTTTATCAATCAATTCTACTCAATGATTTTTCCATTGATTTCTTCACAATGATTTAGAAGCTAATCTTAACTACCATGGATAATGCACCGTTAAGCCCTTTTTATTTATAATAAAAATATGTTCCTCCTCTGCTTCATAAGTTTAAGTCAAAATCATCAACTGTATCCGCATAAAAAAAATCACAATAGATATCCCGTACTTAAATATTAACAATGACAAAATTTGATTAATATGGTGATATCAAGTCATGAAAAAAAACCCATTCCCATTGAATCCATATCCAAGTTTCAACCAAATTAATTAATGAGATCAAAACAATAAACTATGAAAGCTCGTAGGAAAAATCATGCATATAAAACCATTAAATAAAATTTATGGGGTGAGGATTTTTAGCCTCTTATAGATAAAAACAAATCAAGTATTAGACTAGAATCCATAAAAATAATACCCTTACAAATAGAGTCCGGCTACAGGTACAGATTTTCGGGTACAGCAGCCGGGTACAGCAGCGTTTTGCTCCCGTCTCGGGTTCCGCAAAGATGATCGGAGCCGCTCATTTTGTTCAAAATACGTCGTTTAGGGTCCCTGTAAAAAATCACATCAATCCGATATCGGGAAAGGTGTTTACGAATCATCCAATTTTGCTTCAAAATTGGGCTAAATTTTGAAGCAAAATTGGATGATTCGTAAACACCTTTCCCGATATCAGATTGAGGTGATTTTTTACAGGGACCCTAAAAGACGTATTTTGAACAAAATGAGCGGCTCCGATCATCTTTGCGGGACCCGAGACGGGAGCAAAACGCTGTTGTACCCGCTGCTGTACCCGAAAATCTGTACCTGTAGCATTTTTGTTACAAATACTAGTATTTCTTTTGCTCTTGTTCTTCTGTTCTCAACCGTAGAACTGTAGCCCGCAGCCGCGGTTGTGGTACGTGGTATTCTGTTTTTTTCCAAGCCGTGAATGCCTCTGATCAAAACCCTAGCTATTGGCCTCATAGCATTAGAGTTACATATTGAGAAAGGTAACTCTGATTTCCTTTTTTACTCTGACCGATCCCTTCCCTTTTAAAATAGCCATCAATAGCAATATAGAAAGTCTACTGGTACAGAAAAGTACAGATTTGTTGTGGGGTCCACTACGGGTCCCACACAAATGATCCAAGCCATTCATTAAATGTAAAACAATTTTTCAAGGGCCGCAAAAAATCAGTTCAATCCGATACTTATAGATGCTCGATCCAATCATCTAACTTTTGATTTAGATTCCCGGATAATAAAACATTATATGATTGGATCGAGCATCTATAAGTATCGGATTGAACTCATTTTTCGCAGGGGCCTTGAAAAACTGCTTTACATTTAATGAACGGCTCGGATCATTTGTGTGGGACCCGTAGTGGACCCCACAATAAATCTGTACAGATTTTCTGTACCAGTAGTCTTTCTGTATATATATGTATGGGGTCCAATTTCTAAATCTCGTACAAATCTTTAGAAATACGGCTGGTCCTTGTTTTCATTTGATTTATTTTGATCCGCATTCATCGAACATTCGTCCCGCTAGCGCTCCCTCGATCCAGACCCTGCTTTGGAAACCGAAATTTCCAAGGACATGTTGTCCACACCTTCTTAAAAAATAAGTACTTATTTCGGAACCTAATTTCCCCTCTTCGGACAAAGGATGCACTATACAGAATTACAGATATTCCCATCCCAGTCAACCTCCGACCCCACCGTCTCTCTCTCTCTCGCAGAGCAAAACAAACAGAGAACCCCCAAAAAAAGTGGAAATGGGGATACAGAAATCGGAGATGTTGACACTGTTACTGGTGAATCTGGCCGGAATAGTGGAGAGAGCCGACGAGTCCCTTCTGCCCGGAGTGTACAAGGAGCACTTCACACGGACCCAACCGGGCTGGGTTCCCTCACTCTCTTCAGATCCATTGTGCAGTCCTCTTGCTACCCCTGGCCGCCTACCTAGCCACCCGTCACAATCGGGCCCACGTCATCGCCCTCGGGGGCTTCCTCTGGGCCGCCGCCACTTTCCTCATCGGTATTTCCTCCACTTTCTTTCAGGTACCCCGGACTCTTCAATGCTCTAACTCTATATATACTAGGAGGTGGACACACACTAGGTGTGTGCATATATTTAGGATGTGTGGTGACAGTGGGGCGGTGGTTATCATAGGTGGTTTAAATTGATTACTATTTTGCCCATGACGGTTATTTAATGGCGAGTTTAAAATAGAGGGACAATTATGGAACCAAACCGAACCAAATAATCGAACTTCCAATATCTTCTCCATTATAAAATAGAAGGGTGTGGGGACAAGTTGTTGAAACGGTTTGGATTCATTTGATCCAAAGGCTATAGTGCATCCTCCCACTTCCCGGTTAAGTGCCCATGGTTTTCACCTAAATCACATAACTGTCATCCCCTTCCAACCGAGATGCGTAGTGCCGTAGACACGGGCTAGCACTAGTATATATATATATATAATCGAACAAAATCGAGCCGTCAAATTTTAACTAGTTATTGGGCACTCGTTGTGCATAAGCTGAGCAGACATCTCAATTATTAGAAGAAGAAAAAAAAGTTCCTAAGAGCATCCACAATGGCATAACCAAAAGCAACATGTTTACAAAGTTAGCAATGTTGGCCTTAAAAAATGGCTCATAATGGAATAGGCAAACTTAGCAACCTCTTAATGTTAGCAATGTTGACCATTTATTTTCTCACCAGTTCACCATACAGATTATTGTAACGTGATGTTGTTTTGTCGTACAGTTTAGTCTGTTCGTTTTAGATGTGTAGATCCAATGGGACGTGCAAGAATGAGTATAAATTGCTACTCCATTTGCTAGGTTTGAGGAAGAGATAAGGTTGTGAACACTGTACACATACATAGCCGCCATTTAGTTTTACACACGCAACCAAAAATGATTGTACCGTGGATTGGAGGGGTGAAGCGGAGCGGGTCGATACATATATAGTAATTTTTATGAATTTTTTTCCCACCCAAGAGTTGCAAGAGCCAATCCCATAGAACTTTTCCAAATAAACCTGAAAAACTAGTATAATTAGTGAAAATATTTGGTTTTGCGCACAGGCCAGGGCGCCCCGTGTGTTTGCCCGTGCACACGATGTTGGAAATCTGGTCTTCAAAATGATGAATGTGATGGCATCGTCTCTTCAGAATCTGGAACGGTAAAAGCAATTCGAATCGCGTTAGGAGAACGTTTTCCTAAAGACAGTATTTGCCCCCACCAGAAGGTGTACACCAGGTTACGGCAAATCCGCCTTCAAGATAAATCGAATCAGAACTCTAGGTTCTTTTTGTCTGCGTTTGCATAAACGAAGACAGACAGAATATCCACTGATCAACTGTAAAAGAACCAAGATCCGATATTCTATTTCTGCAAAAAAACAGAATATTGGTACGCCTAAAATTCTAGGAAGAGAGTATGTAGAGAGAGAGCAATCCAATATGGAATTTTTTGGTGTGTTGAATGAATCAACCAAAGGCCTATTTATAAACTTATAGGCACTCTTATGTGAAAGGTTGTGTCTTTAGTAAACACATATTAGGAATAGTCATGTCTTTTAAAGACCCAAGTTAGGAAAGGACATGTTTATTGAAGACAATTAATTAAAAGGACACATGCCTCTTGGAAGGCCCCTTTCATGAAAACATTTAATTTGTAAGGTCATACCTCTTGGAGGCACTCCCATGTTTCACATCCTTTCCCAACAATCACATCCCTTTCTAATAAACACATCCCAAACTATTGGGTGTTATAACCATTCACATAAAGTCACAATTCATGTGAAAAGGTATTGCAACCTTTCACAAAAAATCTCTCTCAACACCTTTTCAAAAAATCCCAAACCAAAATCCATTTTTATTTTGAAAATCTCTAACACACGATTCTTTTGCTTCGTTACGAGTCAAGACATTCTGTGTTAATGGTAAACAAGCTAGGAGGTAATCTAGTTTCATTTGGTTTCATTTTGGGCATTCATTTGCATAGTGATGTGTTAAGGAAATGATATGCCAAAGAAGTATAACATACTTGGACATACCTGCACATACGCAATCTAATGTCCCCAAATTTAATCCTCCCCCTATGGTGAGAAGCTTGGCTCCGCCCCTGTACACATGTAGGTCTCTTGAACTTTTCAACTACAATTTTCAGCTGAGATATTATAAACATAACCTTCCATAAGCTACACATCTCAACTTGGCAAAACCATGTTGCACAAACATGTCATAACGCCTTCTGGATAGATAATGCATAATTTCATAAGCTTAGAGCAAGTCCAATTGCATAGGGTACGCATGTCAACAGGCACTCCCCTCATTCATGTCGACTTGCCCAATTTCTCAAGATTGTGTATAGATTTTGATTGTATGTTATGCATTCGACTTGGCAAACATCAAAAGTTGCCCCAAGGACCTTCATAAAGTTGCAACCACTTGAATTGTCAATGTGACATGCTAATGCTTTTCGTCATCCAATAGTTGCATCATCTGGTGCTTAGTTGTTTTAAACGGTTATTCAGGTGGCTGTTTCAAAAGGTTTGAATGGGATAGGACTTGCCATTGTCATACCATCTATTCAGTCTCTTGTTGCGGACTCGACTGATGAGACCAGCCGTGGAACAGCATTTGGGTGGCGACAGGTAACCAGCAGTCTGGGATCAATCATTGGTGGGCTTTTTTTAGTGCTGCTAGCCTCAACATCATTCATGGGTATCCCTAGTTGGAGGATAGACTTCCATCTGGTTGCCTTTGTTAGTATTATTGTTGGTGTTTTGGTCCGTCTCTTCGCAAATGATCCCCGCTTTGATGACGGTGAAGCTAAAGCTCAAATTCCACGTAAATCCTTATGTGCAGAAGTTAAAGATATGATCACTGAAGCAAAATCAGTGATCAAAATACCATCTTTCCAAATAATTGTGGCCCAAGGTGTCGCTGGATCTTTTCCTTGGAATGCATTGTCATTTGCCCCTATGTGGTTAGAGCTTATTGGCTTCTCCCACAAGAAAGTGGCATTTCTATGGACCCTCTTTAGTATTGCTGTTTCACTCGGTGGTCTTTTTGGAGGAAAGAAGGGGGATATCCTCGGGCAACGCTATCCAAATCCTGGGAGGATAATTTTATCCCAGATAAGCTCCGGTTCGGCTATCCCTTTAGCTGCAATACTGCTGCTAGTATTGCCTGATGATCCTTCCACAGCATTCATGCATGGGTTTGTCTAGTTAACTATATATGGGATTAGTCACCACATGGAATGCTGCTGCTACAAACAAGTATGTGTCTTCAAACTCCATTATATTCTTCTCGTACTTCTTGTGGACCAAATAAATGGAATATGAGCATCCTAAAGTACTCCTTCAATCCCATATTCTTGTTCTCTTATTTCATTCTGTGAGGTCACAAAATGAATGTCCATTTTGAAAATTTTCAAAGCGTAGAGTTTGTAACTTTACTAAATTAACCCTTACTTCCTATAGAGATATTCAGAAGTGGGAAACAAAGGGTGGGTTAGTGTTGAAAATATACCTCTAAGTTCGTATTCTAATGCATACATTATATATCCCATTAAAAGGTTGATATTTAAAAAATGGACCGACAATATGGGAGGGAGGGAGTATCAATATGTTGGCACAATTACAATTGATTGTTATGGATCAGCTGTTTTACCTTCCGACTCAAAGGAACATCCATATATATGAAATTGTTGACGTGGATTTGTTGGAAAGATGATGACGAAACATCGCAATTTTTTGGAAAGAACTAGGGCAATCTCTTTATTTGTCTTTTGCACATCATTTTCTCTTAAAATTTCAACACTTAAGTAGATATAATCTAAGGAAATATCTGGCCATATGATTTTCATTAAGTTGATACTTGAATAACTGTCATCGTCAAAGGTGTTTATTTTTCTTAGAAGCGCTAATAAGGAGAGTCTAGGCCCTGAATTGACTCCAAAATTGAATGAAAAAATTGGGGGTTCAACTCGAGGACTACCCTCTACTTTCTTTCGACACAGACTTTATAAATGGAAAATCTCCTTGGATTTGTCGAGGAAAAGTAAAAAACTAACAAGATTCGAAAGAAAGAATCCGACTTTGAACCATATGGTATGCAGGCAGCCTGCCATGATATCAGATTATTCCCTGCCTGAAGTATGCTACCTAGAATGTGAATCAATATGATACATGGAACAAGAATGGGAATGTCGTAAGAAGTATAACCCAAACTATTAGGTGACATACCCCTTTTGAATACGTAATACTCCAAATTCTGAGACCGGTACTCTTTTACATATACGATAAGTCGGTAACCAATAGCACTATTGGTATACAAAGGACTCGACTTGTTACGTACTTCTTAGAGATTATTTCCCCTTTTCCACTTGGGTAGGCATTTCCAGATGAAATTTTAAACCATTTTTTCGTTGTTCTTGGAAAAGAAAGAAAAAAGAAACTGAGGAAATAGGACAACCTTTTGGAACAGTAGTTCATTGTTTATATCCAAGGTTCTATTTTCTATGGTCTAGTACCATGGGTGGAATCTATTGTGCCACTGCTTGAAAAAAAGTTTGTTTGGTTTGAAGTTGAAGTGTTTGTGCCCTGGTTAACTTCTTGCCATTTTCAATCGTCTTCTGATCTTTTGAGCAAATGAAGCTGAAGCATAGCAGCATTTCATTGTTTTTCATACAAAAACAATATGATGGTGTTAATTTTTGTGGAGAACATTTTCGTTGATAATATTTGTCTACAAGATGATATATACTCTCTCTCTCTCTCTCTCTCTCTCTCTCTCTCTCTCCCTTAATGATAGTCCTCTATTCAATTTTAGGATGTCCCACAATATCCATTCTCTTTGGAAAGTTGACAAACCTATTTGGCTTTTTAAATCTAACCTTCATAAAATATTAAAAATTTAAAAGTAATTTTGAATGTGAAAATTTAGGGGGGCAACTTTGGAAATCAATAGTTTCATTTTTTTGGAAGTAAATGGTTTGCTATTTCAGTTATCTCGTTTGGTTAATATCCAAGTTTCTTTTTTTACGGTCTAGTACCATGGTTGGAATCTATCGTTCCCACTGCTTAGAAAAATGTTTGTTCAGTTTGAAGTCAAAGTGTCTATGCCCTTGGTTAACTTTGTGCCATTTTCATTTCTCTTGTGATCTTCTAAGCAAATGAAGCTGAAGCATAGCAGCATTTCATTGTTTTCATACAAAATAGTACGGGGCGACTGGAAATCAAATCCGACGTTCAAGTGAATATGCATTAAATGTTACATTTTACGAAAAGGGACTAACGTTAAGGGCGGGAGGTGGTAGCATACCACCGATTTCACTGCATGCAACATTTGCTTTGGTATATCCTAGAGTTGGCGTGGACAATCTATTACTACTATTCATGTTTCCGGGATAATATTTACGTTCAAGATGATATTAACATACTGCAGATTTCACGATATAAACTTATTTGCTATGTTATATTACAAATGTTAGTACATTTAAGAAACCATCCATTATTGACTTGTGTACAGTCCAATATTTGCAGAGATAGTTCCCGTGAGATCTCGAACGAGTATTTATGCTTTGGACCGATCTTTTGAGAGACCATACTAGCTTCATTTGCTCCCCCAATTGTTGGGATACTGGCTCAGCGCGTTTTTGGTTACAAACCAATTCTGTGGTGGCTTGCTTTCTCCGGTTAGACCTAGTGGCTTGGATGGTTGAGACTTGGACGTGGACGGACTAGACCTGCGCACGAAACAACCGCGTTAGTGCCCAAACCCGGAGCGTGGTGTCCGGGGCAGGCACTCCGACGCTCTAGTCAGTAAACAGGATAGGAGATATTGAGGTATAGTTTAGGGTTTTAGAGTGTGTTGTGAATGTACCTTATTTTAGAGGTGAATACCTCCTTATATAGCTAAAGGGAATGCAGAATCCAAATCCCATTAGGATACTTTATTCGCTTGTATGATGAGCCCGCCTATCTCGGATCCAGATAGACATCTCAATCCTGAACCTATCCAACCTCCTATATTCCGCTCCTGAATATATGGGATGGGATAAGACGCAAGGTTTCCTCCTCCTGCCCAACTCTTCCTAACTTCCTCTTCAAGTTAGGGGACAGGAGGCTCGGCGAGTACAGGTTCTGCCGGACCGCTGGTACGGCGACGATTACTTCAACAGGGGCAATCTCTAGCCCGTTCGGCGGGGAACTGCTGAACTAGATCATACTGATTAATACATACGCCGAACCAGACCATTCCCTTCCATGGATCGTCATCAGGGCTAATTTGAACAGGCCCGGCGGGACTCGGATCGGCTACCGACCCAACACGCCGACCCATGGGTAACAGACTCACTGGTCCGGCTAATTGGTGCAACGTGAACACTGTCTTGGTCCCTCCGCCGAACCACTCCCTCCACAATAGCCCCTCAACCTCTTCCTCCTTCGCAAAAGGTGGGAGGGGTTGACCACACAAGGAAAGCTTGCTACCGAGGGCGTCCTAAGACAAACGTGCCGAGCGTATACCGCCGGTCCATTGAGGGTTAGTGAAGAGCCTTCTCGAAACGTTAGGGTAATGATGCGTCTGCAGCAAACGGGGGCTGATGGGACCGTTGGGAGCCAGAGATCGAACGGTCCATCAGGAAGCCCAAACGGCGAGGGGTGCCACGTGGTGGAAGGGGAAACGTCGCCGGTACGAAACGGTGCAGGCTTTCCACGTGGCACGACGAGAGTGGGCAGAGCGGCGACGCTTCGGTTCTCGCGTTTCGACGCTTAGGGTTCCCACCCGTTCATTCCACCCTCTATATAAGAGGGGAGGCAGGACAGAAGAATACTTTTGCTCTCGCCTCTTCTGCTCTGCAACTCCAACCGCTGCTGCCATTTCAAACGCCTCCGTTGCTCCGCCACTCACCGCCATCCAACACCAGCATTCTCAGGTAACTCCGCTACCCCTCTTGATTCTTTCTGAACATTTCAAAGTATAACACACCACTTTTGCACAAAAAACACTTTTACTTTGAACAGTGTCGATCTCTCATGGCCGCCTGCGGCCGTGGGACGCCGTCTGGACCGCCCACAACGGCGGTCCTTCACCAAGCCAATCTTAGCACTTAATAAGAAACCACGACTTCCGCCGAGGAGGATCCTAAAGGACCACCCTCGGCAGGGACCTAGATGCACATGAGCAGCCATGCTGAAGTAGGAATTCTCATCACCCCTTCTATTTCTTCTGTTTTAGGTCTTCAGCATGGTGGATCCCAGCTCAGTCTTGCCGAGCATCGATCCTGAAGCTTACCCTGACCTCCAAGAGACCATTCAGGCGCTCGGCAGAGGGTATAGGAGCTTCAATGAAAGCTCCAGCAACTTTGCCCAGCGGTCCGGTGGTCCAATCATCCCCGGCATCCACATCCCCCTCCAAATTGATGACAGGTCCTCCAGGGACATCCTCTATGGGAGGAGTGACTCCCCCGGCGAATCCGCCGAGGAAGGCACGCACAGCTCCGTCCCGGAAGTGGCCAACAAGGAACGGGCAGCCACCGGGGCTCAGGCCAGCACATCCACATCAGATGATATGCCGCCGGGCACCTCTGATACAGCAGGAGGTGCCGAACCTCCCACGCCAAGGGACGTCAACCTCATCCCTCCGCTACCAACGGGTCTTGGACCCATGCCGTACAGTCACTTCTTCGGCGATGGGCCGGGTGGCTTCACACAAGACTTTCGGACCAAATATTCGATCCCAGACGACGTCCTAGTTGAAAGGGTCACCACCGAACAGATCCCCTTCGGCGAGGACTTCATTGTTCTACCCCTTTATGCCATCATCGAGGGAGGGGTAAGGTTCCCCATGAGCCCCTTCCTTCGCTCCTTCCTGTCAGACTACAATCTTGCGCCGATCCAGGTTGCAGTCAACAGCTGGCGCATCCTGAGCTCGGCGGTAAGACTGGCAGAGATCAACAACCTGCCGTTCACCCTTGGGGACCTGATGCTCATGTATGTGGTATCAAGGATCCCCAAGTACGATAAGTACTACCTCACCACCCGCCAATACTTTGACCACCTGGTGGACCGCCTCTACGACACTGAAAAGTGGTGGATGGTCCTGGTCAAGGTGTCCGGCAACTTTGAGTGGGGTCCCATTAACCCCCTACTCGACTACCCCTTTCCGATCAGGAAAGGTTCGGAGATCGAGAGGCCGCACAAAATCCCTCGAGTGCGAGGGTTCCCCGGCCACGGAGACAAGCCCGGTATGTATTTCTTTCATGCACTGTCATCTATACTTGTATCCTTCATACTGATCTTTTTCTTTTGCTTGCAGATTGCTCAGCACCGAACAAGGGACTCCTCATTACTGGCAAGTGGACGAATCTGATCCCCTTGCTTCGGTGCCCCAATCGAGACGCGCCGACCCTCCTCGGTTACAAGCCTTTCTATCACGGGTACGTTAGCCGGAAGAACAAAGATAATATGGTGAGGAAGAAGGTCGACCTCGCTACTTTTGCCGGGCAAGCACTGCAGCAGCAGCACTTGGCCCAAGACCTCTCTTCTTCCGGGCTGCCAAACAGGGAGGAGAAGGTGCAAGCTCCCACCAGCAAGCCGGAGCCCCAGGGTAAGCCCACCGAAGCCGCTGCTGTGGTACCACCACGTCCCTCTCGCCGAAGGGAGAAAAGCTCAACCGCCGAGGGGGAGGGCCCCCATATTGCTAAGAAGGCCAGAATCTCCAAAGAGGACGCACAGATCCTCAACACTGGCCATCTTGAAGGTGCATCCTCGGAGCCCTTTGTTCCGAGCTTGGTCTGTCCTGACGGGCACGTGATCTCTACCGGCGACAGCCTGGGGGAGATCCCCCATCTGGCCATGACCCTTTTAAAGGGCCTGGTCCTCCCCAAGGACATGGAGAAGCTGCCTTCAGGCAAGGCCGACAACATGGCCGAACTGTGCCTTCACCTTGCCAAGGTATGGATTCCCAACCTTAACCTCAAAGTTGAATATCCCTTTTCATATGCTAACGTTTTCTTTTCTTTTCGCAGGCCGGCCAGTGTGCCAGTAAAGCTTTTACTGACATGGAGGTCCTTCTTGAAACGAAGAAGACCCAACGGGGGGATCTCCAGGCCATGAGGAAGGAGGTGAAGGAGGCCAACGACCAGATCGAGGCGTTGGAGGCTCAAGTTGCCGAGGCCAAGGCTGGACTGGAGGAGAGGGACCGCTTGGTGCTGAAGCTCAAGGAGATTGAAGCCGAGCGGGACTAACTCAAGGAGGAGAAGAAGCGGCAGGAGGATGAGCTGCCGGCCAAGCTGGAGGAGGCCGCCGATGCGGGGTACAACGAGGCCGGTGAAGACTACAAGGAGCAGGTGGAAGTCCTTGTCAAGAAGGCTTTCAAGGATGGAGAGCGGAAGGGATTCGAAGACGCCCATGCCTCCTCTTTCCTCCGCGGATTCCAGGTCGGCCTTAATTACGCCGAGGTCCCCGAGGACGACCACCGAAGGGAGAATCCAGTGGTGCCACTTGTGGATCTGCCGAGGCACCTGCTTCCAGCCGAAGAGGCCGATCCATCCACCGACGTGCCACCAAGCCCCGTCGAGCAGCCCAATCCAACTGCTGACAAGCCATTGAGTTCAGCCGAGCCGCCCAATCCAGCCACTGTTGAGCCGGTGCAGCCTGCTGATGAACCCATCGTAGAGTAGAATTTAATTTCTTGTATGTAGATTCTAGGGTCGGCAAGAAGTATCTTTGTTCAGCCGAGCCCTAGTTTTTGTAATGAACCAATCGTTTGTTTATGATGAAAGTTTCAAGTTTTCTATGTTTCGTACTTTTCGCACTTCATGCATGTTGAGACTCATGTATTGCACTTCATGCACATGGTTCAACAATAAACTCTAATAATTATCCGTCCCAGCTTGCCGTACCCAGCCCCTGATGAGCACCCAACATTGTAGATATTTGGTGCGACTAGTCCCGTTCTATCTTGCTTTTACTTATGTTTATTTAGCTTTTATAGCGATATTGCACGTAAGGTGTGTTTTTGTGTATTTCAGGTAAAACGTGCAAATAAGGCGTAATTTGACGCCATGGATGGCCCAAGTGCTTCCAAGTACCCGAAGACCCTGTCGGCCCCTTAAAATCTGTCTAAGTATGGAAAAATGACTTTCTGAAAAAGTATCGATTTTCGAGATAAAAAATGGCGGTAATTGATCCTTGAATTTTTCTAAGAGTAACTATAAAGTTGCAACGTTTTATTTGAAGAGCAAGGTCATGTTTCGAGCCTTTTTCTCTTGAGAAAATTGTGCAGTTTTCTGTTTTGTACTAAAAGTGAGGGGTTGACATTTTGATTTAATTGGAATCTTGAAATTCTGGTAATGCCATTGTTTCCAAATGGGGGGTACTTTCTTATTTTCATTAAATAAATTAAAATAAAGAAAAGGTAAAAGAAAGGTTTAAAATGTCATCTTTACTTAACTTTAGAGAATGAAAATAAGGTGTCGGGTGAGCCAAGGGGCCGTCGGGTGCCAAGATTTGGAGGCTGGCCTGGAGTGCTGAAGCAGAGGATTCCGTATCGATACGGATATAACGCGTATCGATACGCGTTTGTCTCGTGGGGAAGCAGAGGATCTTGTATCGATACGGATTTGAGGCGTATCGATACGCGTTTGCTACGTGGGAAATGGCATTTTGAGGATAGTTGCGTAGTATCGATACTTTGCTTAAATAGTATCGATACGGGAGGCTTCCGGCTAGATATTTGTTGCTTTTTGGACTTTCCATTTATGGAATAGTTGCTACTTTTGGTATGTTTTTAGGATATTTTGTAGAGAGAGTGGTTTGTTTGTATAAATAGGTTGGAAGTCTTTTTCTCTCACTTATGTATTTTTCAAGTAAGTAGTTAGTTTAGATTAGTCTTTTTCTTTCAAGAACTCCATTAATGTCTTTCAAGCTTTCCTAGCTAATCTTTCAAGAACTCTAGTAAGTCCTTTCGTATGATCTTTTCTCGTTTATTATTGTTGTAGCCCCGGTTTAGATCCTTCTATATATCAAGTTTATTTTCGTTTCTATCGGTTAATCATGTTTTCTTCCTTAAGCTTGCTTTCTAGTCGTTTTATCATGCGTGAGTAGTCGTTTAGGCTTGGCCATGGGGTGAATAACACTTTGTGATTTAGGTTAATTTTGCTCTTCTCAACTTAAGGCTTGAGGTTTGGTTTGTAAATGTGCGTGGTTCGCCTTTTATGTAACAAAACTAGTCGATGTTAATCTCCGGTGATCATATGCTCGCTCATATGGTTCCGTGAGCGATGTCTCGGCTTGTGTTTGCCAAAAGAACCAAAGAACTTGCTCGCTTTCCAAACTATACTTCTAGTTCTTGGCCTTGATATTTAGTTTGAATTCAAGTCTCGGCGTTGTTAATCTCCGGTGATCATGTGCTTGCTCACATGGTTCCGGGAGCGATGTCACGCCTTGTGTTTAGCTTGTTATTCAAACTCTCCATCAAGTCTAACCATTTTCACCGCTAAATCTTCCGGTTGATAACCTATGCCGTGTGATTCAACCGTGTTTTCGTTGAGAAAAGTTAATTGGCTTAAGTTACGGGTGTTATGAACTTCTATGCCTTGCCGCTTTTAATTCTTAGTCAAAACCGTATTTCTAGTCTTTTTCATTACTTTTCAAAGCAAACCGAAGTTGGCCGTCTGAACGCTGGAAATACTTGCATCTACAAATCCTAACAAGCTATAGAGATTGTCTCTGTGGGAACGATTCCGGACTTTCCGATATTTATGCTGACAGCGACCTAGCCCTATGCTCGGGAAATTCGACCTCTTTCGAAGGCGAGGTTGGACACGAAGAATATTTTGTGATTCGGAGGAAACCTACCACCGAGGTTGGTTCCGCCGGATCAAAAGGAACGGCCGAAGCTGGGAATGCCCCCTTCAGGATATGGCATGCAAAGTCTTTGCCGAACAGAATCTGAAAAGGCGTGCCTCGGTAAACCGAGCATGATAATACCATCGAGGCTAACAAAAACACATTTAAAACAGAAACAAACTAGTCTTTATTGAAACAAATCTTTGTAAAAAAACTGAAGGCTTAACACATAGCCGAGGCGAAAAGCCAAAAGAAAATTAAGCGTAAAACTTTCGAAGAAGCTGTGCGTTCCAGTGGTTTGGTATCGCCGTACCATCCATCTCGGCGAGTTCATATGAGCCATAGCCAACCTTCTTAACCACCCGGAATGGTCCTTCCCACTTCGGCATGAATTTTTTCAAATGTTTCTTCTGGACTATCTGCCGAAGGACAAGATCATCCACATTGAACGGGCGGCTCCGCACATTTTTGTTATAGCTCCGAGCCAACTGCTGCTGATAAGCTGCGTACTTTATGTGGGCATTGTCTCGAAGCTCATCTGCTCGATCTGCTTCGGCGGCTAGCATTGCATCGTTCGTTGGAACGTCAAACGTTGCAGTTCGAGACGTGGGTCGAGTAACAGTCACAGGGAGCACGGCCTCGACGCCGAACGCCATAGAGTAAGGAGTACGACCAGTGCCGCGCCGTGGAGTGGTTCGGTAGCCCCATAGAACATCAGGCAACTCTTCCGCCCACTTGCCGCGCTTGTTTTTGAGTCGGCGTTTCAGTCCGGCAGAGATAGCCTTGTTGGCAGCTTCGGCCTGTCCGTTTCCCTGAGGATAGGAGACGGAAGCTGTCTTCATCTGTATGCCGCGCCTTTTGTATATGGCTTTTATTGCGTCGGCGACAAACTGGGTACCGTTGTCTGATACAATGGCGTATGGCACGCCGAACCTGGTAAAAATATGCTTCCAAAGGAAACTCTCCACATCGGCGGCTGTGATTGTTATGAGTGCTTTAGCTTCCACCCACTTGGTATAATAGTCAGTAGCAGTGATGATGTGGGTAAAGCCGCCAGTGGCCTTCGGCAGCTTGCCAATAATGTCCACCCCCCATTGAGCGAAGGGCCAAGGACTAGAAACTGGTTGCAATGGTAGGGTCGGCTGGTTGATAAGAGGAGAATGCTTTTGACAAGATTTGCACTGCTTGGCAAACTCCGTAGCCGTGTGTACCATTCGCTTCCACCAATAACCCTGGGAAAGGGCACGGTCAGCTAAGGACCGGCCGCCGGTGTGACAACCAGCACTTCCACCATGCAACTCTTCGAGGATGCCGGGCACCTCCTGCTCATGCACCACTCGGAGATCTGGACCAGTGTATGATCGGCGGTACAGTGTGCCGGATGGATCGAGGAAATAGGAAGCAGATTGACAACGGATTTTATGGGCTTCCTTCCGGTCGGACGGAAGCACGGCGTGCTTCAAATAGGAGACGAGGGGATCCATCCAGGTCGGCGCAAGATTGATGTCCATCACCTCATGTGGCTCCGGCTCGAAGCTCGGTGATGGGACTTCACCGAGGACGATCGTTCTTTCCCCTCCCTGATCGGCACATACGGCTCCTAGTCCGGCAAGAGCATCGGCATGAGAATTGAGATCACGACCCACATGGTCAAAAAATACATTTTTGAATGAACCAGCCAGGGCAACAACTTGGCTCACGTACTTGTTCATGCGTGCATCCTTAGCCTCGTAATTATCATTGAGCTGATTAACAACGAGCTGTGAATCGCTGTAAACCTGAACTTCTTCAGCACCCATATGCCGAGCTAACTTGAGCCCGGCAATGAGGGCCTCATACTCCGCCTCGTTATTGGTTGCTGGAAACCCAATGCTCAATGAATGCTCGTGCAAGGTCCCGCTCGGTGACACCAGAACAATCCCGGCACCAGCCCCTCGGTTATTAGACGCCCCGTCTACATGGAGTCTCCAAGCGTGCCCAGTGAATAAGCTCGCTCGGCGTGAAGGGATGGGCCGCTTCGTGATATATTCTTCGTGAGCTGGATGGCTCGACCGAGGTCCAGGGGCCGGCCCGGTGGACTCTCTGGCCAGGCCCTCTTCAATGCCCCTGCCGTCTTCCACCCCAGGGGAGAACTCGGCGACAAAATTAGCCAACACTTGACCTTTGATTGCCGTTCTGGCCTGGTAACGGATATCAAAGTTTGCCAACTCCAGGGACCACTTGCACAATCTGTTAGAAAGATCTGCCTTGCGTAACACCGCCCTCAAAGGGTACTCGGTAACGACCACAATGGTAAAGCTCTGGAAGTACGGCAGGAGCTTCCTCTTCGCCATTACCAATGCCAGGGCCAGCTTTTCTATTGGGAGGTAGCGGGTCTCGGCAGGTAGAAGTGCCTTGCTGATGTAGTAGACTGGCTTCTGGTCCGTGCCCGTCACACCTTTTGAGGTTTCCTGCCGAACCAGGACAGCACTAACAGCATGCTCGGAAACTGCAAGGTAGAGGTGAAGCTCGTCCCCTTCCTTGGGTACAACCAGCAAAGGGGCTTGGGATAGACATCTCTTTAGTTCGGTGAGCGCGTCATCGCAGTCTGGCGTCCATACGAAGCTCCTTCGGCTCTTGCCCTTTATTGATTGAAAGAAAGGTCGGCAGATATCCGAAGATTTGCTAATGAAGCGATTAAGGGCTGCAGCCATGCCGACGAGGCGCTGAACCTCCCTCACCGTGGCTGGAGCCCTGATCTCTTGTATGGCCTTGATCTGACTTGGGTCGGCCTCAATTCCTTGGCGAGTAACCAAATGTCCAAGGAACTTGCCGGAGCCAACGCCGAACGCACATTTTTCAGCATTCAGCTTCAAGCCGAACCGTTTAAGAACACCAAAAATTTCGCCGAGGTGGAGAAGATGATCGGCTGCGTCCTTACTTTTGGCGACCATATCATCTATATATGCCTCCATTATTCTGCCGAGGATCCCTTTGAACAACAGAGCTACCATACGCTGAAACGTAGCCCCGGCGTTCTTTAAGCCGAACGGCATCACCAGGTAACAGTAAGTGCCACTGGGAGTGATGAACGCCGTTTTCTCCTGATCCTCTTCATCCATTGCAATTTGATGGTATCCCCTGTATGCGTCCATAAAACTCAGCCGAGCGTACCCAGCGGTAGCATCTACCAATTGATTGATCCATGGGCAAGGGAAACAATCCTTTGGACATGCGTCGTTCAGATCGGTGAAATCGACACAGACGCGCCATTTGCCGTTCTTCTTCCGGACCACCACTGGATTTGCTAGCCATGTCGGATACTGGACCTCTCGAATGGCTCCGGCATCAAGGAGGCGCTCCACCTCTTCATTAACTGCGTCGGCGTGTAGGGCCGAGGATCGCCGAGGCTTCTGCACAACGGGCCTCCTAGCCGGATCAACGTTCAACGAGTGTTTTATCACGTCGGGACTAACACCCGGCATTTCATATGGGGTCCAAGCAAAGACTTCCATGTTCTCTTTGAGGAACTCGACCATCTGTATTTTCTCGACCTCGTCAAGAGCCGAGCCAATAAGAAAAGAGCGGGTCCCATCTTCATTGGCAGCAATCCGAACTAAGTCCTCTACGGCCCTGTCGCTCGCCGGTCTTCCAACTTCTTCAGGTCCTTGTAGCGCCTCTCTTGTTTCCTCTTCGGCGGTGTTCTCATCTAGCAACTCAGGTACCTCTATACTCTGTACCTCCTTTGCTTGTCTCTTTCCGCGGACAGAGTTGACGAAACACTTCTTGGAGGCCACCTGATCCCCTTTGATGGTCTCCTGTCTCCCAGACTCTCCAATGAACCTGACACATTGATGAAGTGTGGATGCCACAGCCCTCATGTCGTGCAACCAGTTTCTTCCCAAGATTGCGTTGTAAGGGCTCGGCGAACTAACCACTATGAATTCCATATCCAACTTCACCGAACCAGCATATACTGGGAGTACGACCTTGCCGAGCGGGTAGACCGGAATCCCAGTAAAGCCAATCAAAGGGGCTTCCACCGGGGTCAATTGCTCTTTCGAGAGACCTAGAGCTTTGAACACTGAATAGAATAGGATCTCCGCCGAACTACCCTGATCGACCAATACCCTCCGGACAAGTTTCCGCTGGAATTGTAAAGAGAGGACCAAGGCATCATTGTGGGGTAGAGATAACCCCTTCAAATCTTGCTCGGTGAACGTGATCTCCCACGTGCTACGAGCGTCCATCTTCCGCTTTGATGAATTTTGAACCATCATCACCCCAGGCGGGGTAGGGCTGTATAGTTTCTTGTGGAGCTCGTTGGCCTGGGCCTTGTTCATTGGCCCATGAATGCAATGCACCACGCCGTCGAGATCTTGGGCTCTCGGCGGGATCCCTGCATTAGGTGACTTGGTTCGGTCGATCCACCGATCCATCTTTCCCTGCTGGACTAACTCTTCGAGGTAGACTTTGTAAGGCTGGCATGCCGTCGTATAGTGCCCTTGTTCGTCGTGGAATGAGCAGTACACCCTTTGGTTCGGTTCCCGACCATCGGCGGTTCCCAACTTCTCCGTCACTCCTGTTGGCCATTGGAAACCAGGAAGCCGTCCACACTCCCGGAGCATACGGAAGATTGGCTCCTTGAAGTAGGTCGTGATGGCAAGGTGGTCCCGCCCATCGCTCGGCGGGCGGTCCCATGCCTTTCCGCTTCCTTTGTTTCCGCCGAAGCCTGGGCCCTCCTTTTTGGACACTATGTTAACCTGCTTCTTTACTTCCTTGGCCGCCGTTTTACCCTGATCGGCGACTGGTGCTACATCGGATCCACCGATGTACTCCTCAAGCTCTATATACTGAGCAACGGTATGCATGAGCTCTGTCATATTATTCGGCGGCCGAAGCATCAATTCCTTGGATAGGTCAGAATTCCTATCCAGTCCACGTTTGAACGACGTAGCCGCAGTCTTTTGATCACAGCTCTCAACCATGTTGTATACGTTGTAGAAGCGCTCAGAATAATCTTTCAAGGACTCGCCGGTCTTCCGCCGAAGGTCCGTTAAGGCTTCTATTGTTTTTGGTCTCCGGTTACTTGCCACAAACCGTGCTGTGAACGAGCGCTCTAGTTCGTCGAAACTGCTTATCGAACTTGGTTTTAGCTGTGTATACCACAACATGGCAGTGTCCGGGAGGCTCAGGGAGAACGTTCGGCACATCATTGCCTCGCTCAATCCGCAGAGCGCAGCCATGGACTTGAACTGCTGCACATGGGTCGGCGCATCCGACTTCGCGTTGTAAATGGTGAATTTAGGGACTTTGAAGTGGGGAGGGAGAGGCTCATCTGCTATAGCCTTGGAAAAGGGGGACACACCTTTCGCCGAGGTTGTTGTAACCCCTTCCTTCGGCGGGACTACTGCCGAAGGTGCGGAGCTTTTTTCTCGAGCATCATCCCTTGTCCTTTTATTGATTGGTGGGGTCCGAGCCCTTCGGCCACCGATACTTGGCTCTGGGGTTCGGCGCTTTGACCCCGAGGCCCTCCTGTTTCCCACCGCCAGGGGTTCTTCCTGATGCCGGACGGGCCGGTACGTGGTTCTCTCGCCAGTGCGAGTATTTACCACTATTAAAGCCCCGCCGCCGGCGCTGATCTCGCACCTCTCCTCCGGTAGCAGCCCCTGGCTGTTCTCTTCTTGATGCCTGGATTGTCTGGCAGATTGACCCGGCAACTGCCGGTGATATCCCTGGTCAGATTGCCGGTGGTGGGAGCGACTGGTAGAATGGGCCGGCGACCTCCGATGGTGCCGAATGCTCGTTTCCCTTTCCTCCTCTTCGTACCGCCGCCCCTCAGATCTGTTTGCTCTCTGATTATCCTGGTGACCTCGTGACCCAAAAGGGGGATCAAGAGGATCTCCTGCATTATCTCTTGCGTCGCCGAGCCGAGGAAGTCCTTGAGTCTGGTCCGGCCTTCCCCTTGACTTCGAACGAGCGCTTGATGCCGTGGCGCTTGTTGTTGGAAATAATGCTCGGCGAACGTTATCGTTCCCGGACGCATCGGTTCGGTGTCCGGGATCCAGGTGGATAATGCCACTAGTATCGATGCGACACAGTGGGCCGAGCCTTGCAAAGGCAGAGGCCCTAACAGTGTCCGCTGTTTGGTGGGCATTCCTCCTACACCGCCGTTCACGCGACCTGGAAACGCGTGGGGCGCTCTGTAGTGCCTGGATCTCTTGTACTTGTGTTCTTAGTCGCATTAACTCCTCCGCCATGCTTACCGGGAGCACTGCTGGGGGGGGGGGAGGAACCGTGAGGCTTGTTGCAGAGCGGTGCACACCATCTATGTGGAACGCCGCTGCTCCTAAATCCTGGTTGCCAGGGTCAGGGATGTTTGAACCCGCCACCCTGGGGTCGCCGGGACCCCCAGTGGGGATGCCATCCCGCCCTACCACCGTCCGTTGAGAGGAGTGGTGGACCAGGTTTGGATTGAAGTTATCAAGACCGAGAGGTCGTCCGTCCGGGGTTGTCATCCTGAACTGAGGAAAGAAAGAACGGAAAGAAAGCTGCACCACAAGATGTGTCTGTTAATTCTTTCTCCCCAGCAGAGTCGCCAATTGTGGTGGCTTGCTTTCTCCGGTTAGACCTAGTGGCTTGGATGGTTGAGACTTGGACGTGGACGGACTAGACCTGCGCACGAAACAACCGCGTTAGTGCCCAAACCCGGAGCGTGGTGTCCGGGGCAGGCACTCCGACGCTCTAGTCAGTAAACAGGATAGGAGATATTGAGGTATAGTTTAGGGTTTTAGAGTGTGTTGTGAATGTACCTTATTTTAGAGGTGAATACCTCCTTATATAGCCAAAGGGAATGCAGAATCCAAATCCCATTAGGATACTTTATTCGCTTGTATGATGAGCCCGCCTATCTCGGATCCAGATAGACATCTCAATCCTGAACCTATCCAACCTCCTATATTCCGCTCCTGAATATATGGGATGGGATAAGACGCAAGGTTTCCTCCTCCTGCCCAACTCTTCCTAACTTCCTCTTCAAGTTAGGGGACAGGAGGCTCGGCGAGTACAGGTTCTGCCGGACCGCTGGTACGGCGACGATTACTTCAACAGGGGCAATCTCTAGCCCGTTCGGCGGGGAATTGCTGAACTAGATCATACTGATTAATACATACGCCGAACCAGACCATTCCCTTCCATGGATCGTCATCAGGGCTAATTTGAACAGGCCCGGAGGGACTCGGATCGGCTACCGACCCAACACGCCGACCCATGGGTAACAGACTCACTGATCCGGCTAATTGGTGCAACGTGAACACTGTCTTGGTCCCTCCGCCGAACCACTCCCTCCACAAATTCGAAAAGGATCAACAGGCGCGGTAGAAATTGAAACAGATAGAGAGAGTGCTCAATCATTAGCCAAGGCATGCACTTTACTCAGCAATTGGGATTCCTTTATGATAATATGCTAGCACCTCATTTACTCTTTCTTCTACTATACGTATCCAAGAGATTGAATGCATACTTTAATAGAGTCAGAGATGCAACAGATGGACACGCTGCAACAGCACAGTCCCCGCTTCCGGATTCGCCTTCTGTAGAACTTCATGTTTTGGGATCCGATGAGCTAAAGAGGATTATCCAGCGTGCTTTGATTTTCTGAAAAGAAAGATGCCCTTGAATTGAATTGAATAGGCCATCATGATCCTCAAAACACATCGCATGAACACATAACTTGAACCAACCATCTGTGTTAGATTGAATTGATTACCTGGAACTTGAAAATGAATTCTCGTATACTAATGCATTTTCCTGTTGGCCGCATCTAATTATTTTATGGTCTCACAATTCTTCACAGCCATGTGCAATTACAAGCGGCCAAGTGCAATTCCTCGCGGCCAAGAACAATTCTATGCGGCCAAGTGCAATTTGATGCGGCCAAGTGGCCGTGTCTAATTACACTTGGCCGTATCGAATTGCACTTGGCCGCTACGAAAAAACAATTTGATCCGGCCAAGAGTAATTCGTAGTGGCCAGCAACAACGCTAAACCATGAGAGAGAGAGAGAGAGAGAGAAGCTTTCCTACTGTATACGATTCATGGGGCAAGATTATAGTTTGTGTGGGACTTGAAGTGTGCCCCACACCGTGATCTGTGCATATTTGGTGTGGCTGAGGAGGAGTGAGTTGACTCACATTGTTTCCATTCTTCATTTGACGATCGACAAAGTCTCTCTCTGTGAGGTAACTTTCTATGCACAGTATTTTCTTATTGGAGTAGTAATTTAGGTGTAACTTGACTCGTTTCGAGATCAAGAAGTTAAATAGTACAAGTTAACTTATACCCTAGTACCGGTACTGACATTTCGGAGGCTCAAGACGTGTTGGGAAAAAATATGCCGAATTCCCACAAGTAAATCACCAAGGAAGTAAATAATGCGGCGAATCAAAATCCAAAATACGCAAATCACAAACCAAACTAAACAAGGGATTTTTACGTGGTTTCCCCAAATGTGAGGTACATCCCCGGGACCGGACTCTGATTCCACTATCAACGAACGTTTTACAAATTGATTTACAAGAGATTCAATAATCTCACAAACACCTTAGGCCCCGTTCCAGAAATCTTCTTAAAAAATAAGCAGTTTATTTCATATTTTCAAATTCAAAAATAATGTAAATGAAAAATAATTTTTCAATTTTTTTTGTATTTTCAAACAAGATCCATATTGCATATTTTTAAATTTCAATAAATCCATAATTTTTGAGCTTGAAATTACTTTCTTAAAAAATAAAAATGTTTTTTGATTTCTAGAATGGGCTCTAAGGTGCATCCAACAATTACCAATACAAAAAAGAAAAGACCTCACTGAAAATGGATGAAGCCCAAAAACAGGAGCCAAATCTGTCCCAAATTGCTCGAATATGCTGACGAGATTAGGAGAACAAAATGGCACTTAGAGCATTCTTTCCTCCGCCGAATACACACATGCACACTGAAGCACCCATAGTTTTTCCTTTTTCTAAGTTCTAATCTTTTTTCTCCACAGATAGACGTTTTGGCCTCATTTTGTCCTCCTCTACCTGTCTAGGCCCACCCCGCGTTAACCCCTACCCGCATAAGCCCTATTTTAAGTGGAGTACCCAAATTGCCCCGTCCATGAGTAAGCAGCAGCTGAGTAAGAGCGTCGACGAGAAGTTATCATCGCTCAACCTCAACCACGACGGCGTCCTGTCCCTATCCGAGCTGCGCGAGGCGTTCGAGTCGTTCCGGCTCCTCGAGACTGGCGACGGCGCCGGAGGAGCTGGCGCGGCTCTACGACTCCATCTTCGAGAAGTTCGACTGCGACGGAAGCGTGTTCCTCGATCTGGAGGAGTTCCATTTTGGTTCTCCGGCGACAAACTGCGAGGACGGTGGCCGGCATCGTTATTGAAGGCGGGATGGTGGTCGGTGAAGATGTGAATCTGACAGGTGTAATTTTGTGTTTGAAAGATTCAGTCTAAGGGTGTGATTTTATGAATCTGAAGGTGAGATTCAGTGAATCCAATTTGGGAGAGATGAATATTCGACGTAACGACGACGCCTATCGGGAAAAAAAGTTAAATATTTATTTACCTCGTGTAAATATTTTCCACACACAGTAATATCTTGGTTTTTGTTTGCAAATCTACTTTCGTAGTTGCAAATGCACGTGTAATCTATAGTGCAGATAATGTGTCAATAGCGAAAATGAGATGTGAATTCTATAAAAAATTAAAAAAAAAATGGTGTGAATTATGCCCATGGATGTGAATTCCATAAAAGAGTGAATTTTACAAAGAGGTGTGAATAGTGTAGATGAGGTATGAATTATTAGGTATCAATTCTGCAAAAGAAAATGTGTACTGGAGCAGAATTCACACCTCCAGAATTCATACATTTCAATTTTTGGGAGTGAAAACTGTTGGTGTGAATTTTTGGGAGTGTGAATTCTTGGGGTGTGAATTCTTGATGTGAATTTTTGGAAGTTTGAATTCTTGGAGGTGTGAATTCTTGGTGTGAATTTTTTGGAGTGTGAATTCTTGGAGGTTTAAATTCTGCAAAAGGACAAAAATGTAAAAGCACATTTAAAATGAGCCTGGATGAGACAGCACTTACAAAAGAGGATCCGCGTGGAACCCAAACAAAAAAATAGGACCGGCCAGGAATTTCCCGAAAAATAAATCTTTTAGGCAAACAAATTATTATTAGGCTAACAAAATTGGGCCTCCACAAATCGAAATTTTTCATGCTTCATGCGCGTGGATCTTTTCATATATGAAGGATTATCATCCATGTGGATCTTCTCAAGTTGCAACTTCATGTCAAGTGTATTAAGTATCCAATGATATCTATGATTTTGAATAAAAAGTGGAATTCTTGTTCAAATGTGTTGCACTTTGACTATCACAAAAGATTACATACCCAACTTTTGCAAGAATTTCTTCAACCACAATAATTATTTTTAAAAATATTACTCACACAATAATTCAAATACAACACTAAATACAATCTATCACATACATGTGGACTTTACACATATTATTATGTGTGGGCCTCACATGTATGTGATAGATTGTGTAAATTATTGGTCATGTTTGGTAGCCATTCTATTTTCTGTTTTCTGTTTTCATTTTCAGAATTTTCAAAAGTTAACTTTGAAAGTTTGTTTGGTGCACTACTTCCACTTTCAAATTCTGGAAATCACTTTCACTATTTTCATAATTTGAGGAAGTAACAAAACTCAACTTTCACTATTTTCAGAAACAAAAAACAGGCTATTCCGCTACAATTTCTTGGAGGTCTTTTTTCATTTCATCTTCCTCTCTCTCTCAAACCCAGGCCATTGAAGATACTCTCTCTCTCTCTCTCTCTCTCTCTCTCTCTCTCTCTCTCTCTCTCTCTCTCTCTCTCTCTCTCTCTCTCTCTCTCTCTCTCTCTCTCTCTCTCTTATAGTCAATAAAAAATACTTATTGAAAGAGAAAAACCTTAGTTAATAAAGGACCGACTTTGGAATTAGAAAATTTCACATGTATTTCATCTATATATATATACTCTCTTAACTTAGAGATGAGAGGAGGCCGGAAGGGATACGTTGGGCTTATGAAACCATCATTTTATGAAAGTTGATACTATAACTTCGGCTTAGGAAAAAAGAACCCAATCACCTGGACTCAGTGCCGGCTCAAAGATATTTGGGCCCGAAGCGAAAGTTGCTATAGGGGGGCCATTTATCTCCTCATCTTTGAACAAAATTTTGCGAAATGTTGAGAAAAACTAAGGGGTGAAGATTCGAACCCAGTTTTTAAAGCATTCAAAGAGCCTAAGCTGCCACATGACCAAAAAGATGTTACTCAAAGTAAGGCAATTGAAACTTCTTATTATTTAAAACTAAAAAATTGTATTTTTTGGAGCCCTCTTCGAGCTAAAAAATCGGGGGCCAAAAGTAACGACTTCTTCGGCTTCCTCTCTAAGTTGACTATGCCTGGTCTATCCACCCGGCCCTTTCTTTCAGAATATCAAGTATGGAATTTGTTTCTAACATGATTGCAAAGGCTTGGATGATTCTCTCTCTCTCTCTCTCTCTCTCTCTCCCCTGTATAGTTTGAGAACTAGTGGAGAAATTGCAAGAAAGACCATTTTAGAAAAAGTAAAAAACTAGTTTCAGAAATTGATTTTTTTTTTAAAAACAGGTTAACACAAACATGTTTTCTGTTTTCACTTTTTTTTAGGAAAAGTAAAAATTGATTTCAGCAAATAGAAAACAGGAAACAAAAAAGTGAGTGTTACCAAACATAGCCATTATGTTTGAATTATTGTGTAAGTAGCATTGTCCAATTATTTGATGGAACTCTCCATATGAAACGAATGTATCGAGGATGAGACCTGCTTCCCCCCCCCCCCCCCGACCCCACACCCCATTTCCCCTATTACCCCCGCCCCCCTCCCCTATTACCCTGCCCCCTCCCCTTCTTTCCCCTTTTTTATTCTTTCCAGTTTGAGTTTTTTTTTTCCTCTTTATTTCCTTTTTTTTTTCCAGTTTGAATATATTTTTTCTCTTTATTTTCTAATTTTCAATTGTTTTGAAATCCACATTTACATGGGTTTAAGTGGGTTAAAAATGGGTTCAATATGGATTAGAGTTAAAAGACCCACTCCTAAGTGAACTACGGGTACTCAATATACGAATCTCCTGCTCTTGTTGTACGCATCCTGTACAAAACAAGAAGGGAACTATTTTTGCTGCCTGGAAGGCATTTTTAGTCTGATAATTATAAAAAAACTATTTTTGCTAGAAAAAAAATCCAGTGAGATAAGTACGTATATCCTCTCTCTTTCTCTCTCCATTCCAAAGATAATCTCCAAAACCGATTACTCTGACAAGCCCCGTTCCGTTAAGAACTTTATCTTTTTAACATTTTTTGTTCTTATTAAATTTTTTTCACCTTTATTAGTTTTACGCCAAATTTTTGTGAATTCTTGATTCGTCTAGTTGAGACGAATCGAAACAGTAAATAAAAATTACAGTTGAGGCTGCACGCTTTTAATAAGTTTTACGCCAATTTCTTCCAAGTTTCAAACTCCAAAACACGACCCATGAATTGTGAACGCTTTCTCATATGTTAAAATATTAGGGTGAAAGTAAAAAAAAAAAATTACTTTTCTGATTCATCTCGTCAAGACGATCAATAAGGCTAAAAAGTTTGTTGCAAAATGATCCAATGCGAAAAAAAATTGAATTAGGACAAAACGGGAAAAAAAAAAAACAAAGGAGTTTTTTTTGGTTATTATATATATTTTAAATTTTGAAATCCACTTTTGTAATTATCTCCCGTAATTATTGTATTGTATTCCACTAAGAGAGCCCTGAAAGGCCGTTCGGCTAAATATGCCAAGTGGCTTATTTTTTGTCCTTATTAAAAAAATTTCATATTTGTTAGTATTGCATCAATTTTTTTGGGGATTATTGCATCTCCATGACGAGAGGAATCTAAAAAGTAAAAAAATTCAATCGAAACCTAATTTTTTTGAATAAAGACAAAAATAAGCCAATAAGCCAATTTTTTCGTTTTTATTCAAAAAAAATTGGATTTCGATCATAATTTTTTACTTTTTAGATTCCTCTCGTCATGGAGATGCAATAATTCTCAAAAAATTGACCCAAAACTAACAAATACGAAAAAAAAATTGAATAAAGACAAAAAAATAAGCCACTTGGCTTATTTAGCCGAACAGCCCCTAAATAATGAGTCTTAGGGTGTTCGTTGAAAGACTTAAGAGCAAAAAAATCATTATGGCCATTTAGAATCAAATGATCAAAAAAATACGATCTTCGCCCCGGTTAAACGGAATTGAAAATTGAAGCGCTTAATTCTTGAATTATATTGAACGGGTGGAACCACAAAATATATAGTTTTTCCATTTTCCATTATTTCACCATCAATATTAGGCTCGTTTGATAGGTTTCTCGTTGAGTAGATTTCAAATATATAAAATTTATTTTAAACAATACGTCAAGAAAAAGTTATTACCATTTAAAATTTTATAACAAAAAAATAAAATGAGAGGGGGGGAGCAATTTCCAACGAGGATGGTAGGACAAAGGTCCCACAGATAACCTTTTCAGACATTGATGAGAGAGAGAGAGAGGTGGAAGACTTGGTTAGAGAGAGAGAGAGAGAGAGAGAGAGAGAGGTGGAAGACTTGGGGAAGACTTGGTTAGAGAGAGAGAGAGAGAGGTGGTGGAAGACTTGGGGAAGACTTGGTTAGAGAGAGAGAGAGAGAGAGAGGTGGAAGAGAGGGAGGTGGAAGACTTGCTTATTGACCTCCAATTATTTTATTGAGGGCATTGACGAACTTACTCTAGCCCCTGAGCTGAGTTCCCTGAGCAGAGGAGGAGAAACTCTCACCCAAATTCAAGAACAGATCTCAAATTACTCAAGACCAAGACAGCTGAAATCAGGTAATGCCCATGCTCCAGCTCTTTCAGCTGAAAAAATAAAACGAAAAGAAAAGAAGTAATAGTAGGAAGATTAAGCAAATAAATAAAGGGTTGTTCTATGGAAAGACAAATAAGAAGGAGCTCTAATTTCGGTTTAACCAAAAAAAAGAGAAAAAGAAGAAGGGGCTCTCTCTCCCTTGGGCTGATAAAAAATGAAAAAGGGGATTGCCATACGTCGTGACTCGAACCTGCGCGAGTTCCATGGAACAATCAACATTTCCTTTGGGCCAAAGAACCTAAGAGTAATTGCAGTGGTAACTTAAATTTTTATTACATACTTGATGTTTTTTTTTTGGTTGCCCCGTGATGGGGGTTGCTCAAGCTCTGGGGATTGTTGAGCTTACCCGGGGCCGGCCCTGCTCATGATTTGCACCTTCTGCATAGACAATTATTAACCCCCATCTAAATGATTTGTTGGCTTTTCTTGCAAATGACAACCAGCGATCGTGTTTTCATTGATAGATAAATATTTTAACATGCAAAAGCAACAGCAGATGAAAGGAGGAGTTCATTCAAATGTACAATTTTGAACATGGGTCAACTAGAGGAGCTGATGAAGGAAGCAGCAGCAGCTATGCTGCAATTACCACGGACCACACGTTGGAAGTTGTGACTGATGGTAGCATGGAACCTAAAAGAACTAAGCTATCTGAACGTCGAATGGAAAAAGTTCCATTGACAATGCGACAAGATGAAAAGACTAAGGGATACTTTGATCCTAAGGTGGTTTCAATCGGTCCATACCATCATGGGAAGGAAGAGCTCCAGATTGCAGAGAGGGTCAAGCCTATTGTAGCGCAATTGTATATTAAGCGTAGCGGAAGGGACATGGATGAATTTCGTAGGAATATTCGCGAGATAGTTGATGTTGCTAGAAGCTACTACCTTGAAGGATCAACAGAGAAATATTCCGACGAGGAATTTGCTGAGATTATGCTCCTCGACGGTTTGTTTGTTTTAGTTTTTTTTGAGAGCTATAATCTAAATTACAAGGATGAAACAATTGGAAAGGAACTACGCAAACACTTGGGCAACTCTGTTCTTTCTGGGAGGTGATATAACCCTTTTGATTGAGAATCAACTCCCATTTCAAGTTCTCGATTTGCTGATGAGCTTAAAGTCCAAAGACAACAATTTTGCCGAACTTTTGGACGAAAACTGGGAGTTTTATGGGGAGTCTAACATCATGCCAAATCAACAAGATAAGAATGAACTCAAAAGGAAATTCAGAGACTTTTTGGACGAAAAAGGAATCGATTTGAAAGCAACTGCTTCATTACCCTGAATATGTTTGGTTTCAGCTAAACAAATTGTGCCAATCGATTCATGTTCCTGAAACCTCAGACGAGGGTTGTTACTGGGACTTATTTTACTCCTTCCGATCTATTATTGAGCTCAAAGCTAAGGGAATCCACGCTAGGCGTGGCAGTACCTATAACCGAAGGGATATTAAGTTCAGATCTTCCTTCTTCTTCTTTGCAGTGCTCGAAATTCCTCCATTTAATTTGAATCCCCTTTTCATTATAGATCATTCAAACCAGATTGCGTACGAGTTGACACCAAACAATCCTACCAACCAACCCACAATGGCTTACATAAATTTCCTGAAATCTCTTATTAATAGCGCGGAAGATGTGAAAGAGTTGCGCGCAAATAATATACTACTCAGCCCCTGCACAAGTGATGAAGAGGTGGTCGACATGATCAACAACATCCCCACAATCGTTATAGAGGACTTCACAATATATGCGAAGGTGAAGCAGAGCATTCAAAATCACTATGACAATAAGGCGAAGACCTGGATTGCCGAATTGATTCATAACTATTTCAACAGTCCGTGGGCATTCATCGCTTTCTTTGCCGCGTCTGCTCTTATTATCATGAGTTTTCTTCAGACCTACTTCACAATCAACCCTCGCAAGTGATTGGTTCACATTTTCAACATCACTTGTGGCTTGCCTTTTTTGTTTTTTTTTTGTATTTTTGGGTTTCTATTTGTTCTCTACTTCCTCTTCCTTTCATGATGGTTTGTATAATCATGTGGAAACCTGTTTTCCAGAGAGCTAAATTTTTTTTGGGTTTCTATTTTGTGGAAAAAATTTCAGTGCCGAGCGGGTATCATGTAGTGCCCGCTCGTGCATCCGAGCCGTCCATTGCGTGTTTGAACGGCTCAAATTTGGAGAGAGAAAAGTGTTGGGGTGAGAGAAGAGAGAGGGTATCAATCCGAGCCGTCCAAAAGTGTATCGGACGTCTCAGATGCGCCGGCCGGGTACCACGTCGGCAATACCCGCTCGGCACTGAAAAACTCCTCCTATTTTGTATTGATGAGTCAGGAGTAATATGGGTCCACAAGTCCATCCACATATTAGTGCAACTGACAGCCCAGTTTGCAATATATTGGCCCAACCTTATCAGGCCAACATACTTAGTGCTTTCAGTGTCAATAGTACAGTAACAAATAGAATCGATTTGATGGGTCAAATACTGATTTAAGGGTAGGAAATGGCTCCTATCCGTTCCATATGTTGGACTTCACCAAACTGTTGGGCCCATGCGGCCTATCACAAGTCAATCATGTATTTATATAAATAATTGTCAGTATTGTTTAAAAAAAAATTATGAATTTTAGCATTTTACCTTAATAATGGGATATAGTTTAGGTCTACATAAAACATAAGGAGTAAAACGTAGTTTTTTTATAAGTAATAACACCAGTTCAGTTTAAGTAGTTCATTTCTTTTCCTTATAATTTTTATTCTTCGTTCAAGTCGCCGCCGCACCATTTTTACTTTTTCGCCTCTTCCCCTCTCTCTTTCCGTTTCTTCAAAGTTTTCCACACTCATCCTCTCGATTCTCTATCGGTATCTTTGGCTAGTTAAAGTTGAGCTTATTGGCTTTGTAATCGTAGTGGTAGGTAGGAATGGAATTACCATAATTGTAGAAGTAGTTTATAGGTAATATGACTTAGGGAAATGCTAAAAATAGCCTAATGGGCTGTCAATAAAACATGAAAATGACCCCAAAAAAATATACTCCGTATAATTTTTTACGTGTTAAAGTGTCTTGAAAAGTGTTAAAAGTGCATCAGAAACTGTGTTTTCTTGAATTTTTTTGCCTTATTAACAACCCAGTAGGCTGTCAATAGCTTAACTATATAACTTATTCTTGATCTCTATTCCTATTGATAATTGGAATTAATTTAGTTAATTTCAGCAGTTATTGCAAGTTTGCTTTTATGTTTCACACTAGTGACATATATCAAAAAAAGCCCTTGTAGTTTGAGGCAAAGAATAGATAAAAAAAAAAAAGAAGAAGAAGAAGAAGGGGGAATTGATATTCACATTCCATTTTTTTGTTATTCACACTCCTTTTTTTGTTTTTTAGTGTTGAAAGAGTACTTCTTCTTTTTTTTGGCTAAAACACAAAAAAAAAAAGAGTGGATAACAAAAAAAGAAACGTGAATACCAATTTCCAAGAATGAAAATCCGAACCGTCCATTGCCAAGATGGACGACCGAATTGGCCATACTATAAGTGTGTAGCGCGGGGTGCACTACAGCGGCCTCAGGTCCCAAATTCCTAAACAAAGGTTTCCAAAACTTTTGCAACGGTTTTGATTGGCCTAAAAATGGCATCTCACTCACTTTCCGCTTTACTTCCCTTTAAAGCAAGAATAAGGTAGTTTAGTTTAGTTTAGTTTTGATAGTGGGTAGAGAGAGAAATAAGGTAATGATTGGAGAGAGGGGTAATGATTGGAGAGAGATAGAGAGAGAAATGAAATTAATAATTGGAGATATAGGATAATGATTGAAGAAAGATATAGGGTAATGATTGAAAAATAAAACTAAAACTAAAACTAAAGATAAATGGCAACCGAACATAGCGTTTCCCCACTTGCAATTTAGAAGCCAATCATCTCCAACTCCTGAGCCCCACCGTTACTACCCTGTTCCCGAATCCGAAACCTAAGCCCACCGTACACGTGGCAATCTCCCAAAATCCTACTACATCACCGTCACATTACATTAGCCAGACCTATATCCACTCCTTTGTGGGTATTTATTAATCGGTGCAGGATATTCCGACCGTTCATCTCGGCACGGACGGTTTGAATTGAATCTGAACTTATACAAATTAAAACCGTCTATTATTCGATTAAAATTCGAGTCTTTGATTTCCGAGAGAGATTAACAGTCGGATCGGCCTCTTGGCAGCATCCCCATCACACAGTCTTGTAAATCAGTGATTTTTGAAAATAATTACTACTCCCTCCGTCCCTTTTTAAGTGTCCTGTTTCGTAACTCCAACTTATTAAAAAGACATCATCATTATACTTTTCACATCAATTTTTTCTTCCACTTTCCTTACTTACCCATCATCATTATACTTTTACTCATTAACTTTTCAAAATGGAATCTACTTTTAGGGATAAAATAGACAATTCACCAACTTTTACCCACTAACTTTACAAAATGGACACTTATTAAAGGACAGCCCAAAATGAAATACTGAACTGTAATAAAGGGACGGAGGGAGTACTACATTATTCCCGATCTTTTCAATCTTTAGTAAAACGAATTGGTTTCACCGATAAACAAATGAAAAACTCAAATAAGATGAATAAAAAGACACTCCATCTTTTTTTTTTCTTTTCTCAGTGAATTCATTGTAGTACATTTTGTCCAGGATTTTTTTATTTTTGTAGATTTCACCCCCTTAGAAAAATGATTAAATCAAAACATTTAGGCTCCGTTTGTTTGGGCGTAAAATATTTTCCGGTAAAATGTTTTACCTATTTTCCGGTGTTTGGTTACGTAAAAAAATGAGAAAGTATTTTACATGTAAAATATTTTTTATTAATTGGATGAAAATGACTTACCCTTAAATTCTCCGTAAGTCATTTTCCGAAATGAACATGCTGCCTTCTATGACAATTTTCACTGCTCAGTTTTCTCGATCGTCAATTCTGACCCATATTCAATTCTAATATTCTCATATAGCCACCGTTTAAACCCTCCTCTAGATCTCTCTCTACACTATTTTGTTAATTTCTAAAAATATTTTCAAGTGCCAACCAAACACCAAAAAATAAAAATTTAAAATTTATTTTCTAAAAAAATATTTTACATGAAAAATATTTTATATTATAAAACATTTTATATTGAAACAAACGTAGTCTTGTAGTGAATCTAACACAGTTTTTCAATAAAGGTCTGTAATGACAGTGGTAATGGGTCCGTGCACTTGTATGTTTCACTAGCAGAACTATGGTGAGACCCCGTTTTCACTACAACTTATTAGCTTTTGTGAAGTTATTCATAGTAAATTAAATTTTTTGTCAAAAATTTAAGTAATTTTTTGTCAATTTCAAGCTTACCAGTAAAGCCCCTTGAATGTTCAGGAAAAATAACTGTCACTATGATGTTAAGATGACTATGATGTTAAGATGCCACGTGGCAAGGTTGTAGTAGCTGGAAACAGAAGGGCTGCCAATCACCCCTGCAAAGAGGTATAGAGCGGCCGATCCGACCATTCATCTCGACAATCGACGGTTAGATGCTTTGCCGAAGAATCGACGGCTAAGATTTGTATGTACTCAGGTTTAATCTGAACCGTCCATGCCAAGATAGACGATCAGATCGGCCGCTTGGCACCTCTTTGCAGGGAGCGACATCCCCTGTCGGTATAGCACACCATAATTTTCCCTCGTTCGAAGATACAGATCTTCCCGCCCCCAGTCAAGTCAACCCCCTCTCTCTCTCTCTCTCTCTCCATAGAAAAGGGAGAGCAGAGCAGGGGGGAAAAAAAAAGACAGAGAAGCCAAAAGAATGAAAATGGGGATAAAGAAATCGGAGACGTTGACGCTGATACTGGTGAATCTGGCCGGAATAATGGAGAGAGCCGACGAGTCACTTCTGCCCGGAGTGTACAAGGAGGTGGGGGCCGCACTCCACACGGACCCAACTGGCCTGGGCTCCCTCACTCTCTTCAGATCCATTGTCCAGACCTCCTGCTACCCTCTCGCCGCCTATCTAGCCACCCGCCACAACCGCGCCCACGTCGTCGCCCTCGGGGCCTTCCTCTGGGCCGCCGCCACTTTCCTCGTCGCCATTTCCTCCACTTACGTTGAGGTACACCACCTTCGTCATACTCTCTCTCTCTCTCTCTCTAAATTACATAAGTGTATACATATAACTATAATCGAACCAAATAAAATCGACCCTAGCCAATCCAAAAAAAAACAGATCTTAGATCGGCTACATGAATTCGTTTTTTCGTTGACCTTTTAGGTTTCATGGGAATACGGGCCCTTATTTAGGTGGGTATGTACGATATGCATCATTCATCTTAATCGACTTGAATTAATAGCTTGGAGATTAGAATTCATAACACTTGGACACAAATTTAGAACATTTATTTTGAATTGGTAAGATATACTCCCTATTTTATGAGCTGCTGTTATGATTTTTTTTTAAATGTATGACTTTTTTTGTGCATATGAATCTTTATACAAATGTTATGAATCTCATTACAAAATGTTAGAAATTTTTATGCAAAATGTTATTAATTCAAAGTGATTCAAGCAGGTGCATACCGTTCACAACCAAACGGTGGTGTACACACCCAAAATGTCAGTATCATTACAATGGGCTACAATACACACCCAAAATAACGGGGGTGTATCATATGCACCCCCAGAATTGTTATGATTCACAGAGGAAATGTCATGAATCGTATTGCTGGAAAGATGCGATTTTAGTATAAAAGTTACGAGACGCACCAAAATGTAATGATTCTAGTGAAAATGTTACGAATCCTAAACATTACAAATTCTATTTCTGAATAATTACGATTTTTTAGTATAAAAGTTATGAGATGCACCAAAATGATATAAATCATAGTGAAAATGTTACAAATTCTATTGCTGAAAGGTTATGAGTTTTAGAACAAAGTTACGAAACACACTAAAATTTAATGAATGAACTATACAATAGGTGCATATGGTACACACTTTTAAGGGAAAATGACGGCCCAGGACGTGATTTGATAATTAATACCCGCCAAGGACATGCTGAGAACATTTGTTAATGCTGAAAATGTCCTTGGCGGGTATTAATTATCAAAACACGTCATTTGTCGTCATTTTCCCCACTTTTAAAGGGTGTGCATTGTATACTTTCTCCATTATAATATTTAGGTTAACACATTTGAAGAGGAGTTGAATTCTTGACTTCCTCTCTCCTGACATTAAGTGCACCCCTGATTGCTATTCGACCAAAGGCCTCTTGGCACAAAAAATTAATTGATAACTTGGAATTTTACAGGGGTACTGTTCCCATACATATTTGGAGGTTCTCAGAAATTTTTTCCACCCAAGAGACTTGGAGGAGCCAATTCCATAAAACTTTTCCAAACAAACATGAAAAACTAGTATAATTAGTGAAAATTTGGAGTTGTGTTCGGCCCCCAGGCAAGCCCTTGTGTCCGCCCCTGCTCAGGATCTTTTGTTTCGCTTACAAATCAAGGCATTATATGTTAATGGTCAATAATCTTTGAATAACGAAGAATCCAGTTTGATTTGGTTTTATTGTAAGCGTTCATCTGCATATAAACATATTGTTGTGTTTCGGAAATGATGAGAAGCTTGGCTCCACCCCTGTACACATGTATATCGCTTGAACTTTCCAAGTATAATTTTGAGCCAGGATAACACAAACATAAAGGTACACATCTCAACTCAGCAAAACCATGCTTGTTGCACAAACATGTCATTAGGCCATCTGCATAGGTAACGCATGATTTCACAAATTTAGAGCAAGTCCAATTTTGTAGGGTACACATCTCAACAGGCAATCCCCTCACTGAGTGTGTATAGATTATGATTGTATTTTACGCATTCGACTCGGCTGACAACCTCCTGAAGTGTCAATGTGACATGCTGGCTCTTGTTTTTGTAGCCCAATATTTGTGTCATGCGGCGCTTAGTTGTTTTAACTGGTTATTCAGGTGGCTGTTTCAAGAGGTTTGAATGGGATAGGACTTGCCCTAGTCATACCATCCATTCAGTCCCTTGTTGCAGACTCAACTGATGAGACCAACCGTGGAACAGCTTTCGGTTGGCTACAATTAACCGGAAACATTGGGTCCATCATCGGTGGGCTTCTTTCGGTGCTGTTAGCCTCAACATCTTTCATGGGTATCGCAGGTTGGAGGATAGCCTTCCATCTGGTTGCCTTGATTAGTGTTGTTGTTGGTGTTTTGGTCCGTCTCTTTGCAAATGATCCCCGCTTTGATGAAGCTACAGCTCAAATTCCTCATAAACCCTTCTGGACAGAAGTTAAAGACCTGATTACAGAAGCAAAATCGGTAATCAAAATACCATCTTTCCAGATAATTGTTGCACAAGGTGTGGCGGGATCTTTTCCTTGGAATGCATTGTCATTTTGCCCTATGTGGTTAGAGCTTATTGGCTTCTCCCACAAGAAAGTGGCATTTCTATGGACCCTTTTTATTATTGCTGGTTCGCTCGGAGGTCTTTTTGGAGGGAAGATGGGGGATATCCTCGGGCAACGCTATCCAAATTCTGGGAGGATAGTTTTATCCCAGATAAGCTCCAGTTCGGCTATCCCTTTAGCTGCAGTACTGCTGCTAGTATTGCCTTATGATCCATCCACAGCATTCATGCATGGTTTTGTCTTGTTTAGTATGGGATTAGTCATGACGTGGTGCGCTCCAGCTACAAACAAGTATATCTCTTCGAACTCTATCGTATTCTTCCCTAGTTTCTCTGGACCAAATAAATGGAAATATGAGCTTTTAGGCATACTCCTGTCCAACTAAGAAGCACATATACGGACACGTGACATGGACACATATGCAGACCATGACTGTCGAGGGAAAGTGGCAAAACCAACAAGATTGGAAATATAGGTATACGTCTTTGCACTGTATGGCTGAAACATATGCAGGCCGTGACTGGCCGTCTGTCAGGATAGATCATTCCCTTCCCTGAAATATGCTACCTAGAATGTGAATCAATGTGATACATGGACCAAGGAATGGGGATGGTGTAAGCCCCATAATCCAACTATTACATAACCGTTGAATACGCGGTCCAAATCATGAGATTGGTACTCTTTTACACATTGGATAAATAATAAGCTAATGGTACATTGTGCCACTGCTTGGATAAAAATAGTTGGTTTGTTTACAAGTTAAGGTGGCTGTGCCCTGGTTAACTTCATGCCATTTTCAGTTTTCTTCTGATCTTCTAAGCAATTGAAGTTGAAGCATAGCAGCATTTTGTTTTCATGAAAAAAAATGGTGTTAATTTCTATGGAAAACATTTTTCCTCGGAAATATTTTTCTATAAGATGATACTACTCCCTCTGTCTCTTAATGTTGGTCCTGTACCCCATTTTAGAATGTCTCACAATAGAGATTAAATTCTTTACACCACCGGTGTAAACATTTGTTTCCTCCAAATCAATTATATTGCGCCACATCGCCATGTTTTATTGATTGGGACCACTGTTTTGCAACGTGGCGCAATGTAATTGATTTGGAGGAAATAAATGTTTACACCGGCGGTGTAAAGAATTTATTCTCCTCACAATATCAGTTCGCTTTGATGAGCGGAAGAAAAAAGTGTCCAACTTTATAAGGGACATGCATTAAAAGTGAGTACGTTCTACGAAAAGGGACCAACATTAAGGGCCAGAGTTAATTGCATACTGCAGATTTCTCTGCTTGCAGCAATTGCTATGGACTATGGTGTATCCTATCTTTGACCATTCATTTTTCCTTGAATATTTATCTACAGGATGATATTACCATTCTGCAGATTTCACTGCATTGCTATGTTAAATATTACAGATGTTATGGCATTTTATGAAACTCATCATTAATGACATGTGTACAGTCCAATATTTGCAGAGATAGTTCCCGTGAGGTCTCGAACGAGTATTTATGCTTTGGACCGATCTTTTGAGACAGTTCTAGCTGCATTTGCTCCCCCAATTGTTGGGCTACTGGCTCAGCGTGTTTTTGGTTACAAACCAATTCGAAACGGATCAACAAGCTCAGAAGAAATCGAAACAGACAGAAAGAATGCTGCGGCATTAGCCAAGGCACTTTACGCAGCAATTGGGATTCCTTTCACAATATGTTTCCTCATCTACTCTCTCCTCCACTGCACGTACCCAAGAGACAGGGATCGAGCACGAATGCAGACCTTAATAGAGTCAGAGATGCAACGGATAGAGGATTCGCCTTCCATAGAAGAATACTCTCGGATTCATGTGCTGGGGGAAAACGAAAGAAGTGTGATTGAAGTGGATTACGAAGGAGACGAAAGCCTTGATTTCGACGAGAATGATGAGAAGAGATTGATTCCCCATGAACTACCGGATTCCAGCAAGTAACGTCTGGAAGCCGGTTCACGTAAGTTGTACTACCACCTGACAGTTCCATTTATCAATGACGATCTCCCACACGGTTCCCAGAATTTGGGACGAAAGGTTGTTTGCATCTTGTTACCTTCATTTTTTTGCTTTGTATAGACCCAATTTATGTTGGAGTTTTTTCAAAATAAATTGGATTTTAGTTTGGAATTTTTGGAAAGGCGATGAGTGAGATTTTTGTGAAAGGTTGCTTCACCTTTTCACATGAGTTGTGACTTTATGTAAATGGTTGTAACACCCGTTAAATTAAGGTGTGTTCGTTTGGGAAAGGATGTGAAACATGGGGGTGCCTCCAAGAGGCATGACCCTTCTAATTAAATGTTTCATGAAAGGGTGCCTAACAAGAGGCATGTTTCCTTCTAATTAAATGTCTTCGATAGACATGACCTTTCCTAACTAGTGTCTTTAAAAGACATGACTATTCTAATGTGTGTTTCTTCTAAAGACACAACCTTTCACATAAGGGTGCCTATAAGTCTATAAATAGATCATTGGTTAAGTCATTCGACACACCAAAAATTCCATACTGAATTGCTCTCTTTCTCCCTACACATTCTCTTCCTAGAATGGCAAACCGATATTTTATTATTCCACAGAAATAGAATATCAGTCCTTGGTTCTTTTACGTTCGCTGAGTGGATATTATGTCTGTCTTCGTTTGTGCAAACGCAAACTGAAAGAACCTAGAGTTCGGATTCGATTTATCTTGAAGGCGGATTTGCTGTAACCCAGTGCACACCTTCTGGTGGGGGCAAATACTGTTTTTAGGACAGCGTTCTTCAACGCGACTCGAATGGTTTCTTTTGTTTCCAGATTTTGAAGAGACGATCCCATTACTTTCATCATTCTGAAGACCGGATTTCCAACAATTTAAACACCTTACCAGTCTCGTGTCGTTGCGATGTTGCACTCAGCATGCAGAGGTCCGAATCACATGTATGTCTAATTTTCTATATAGATAACAAAAGTTATAGTCCATAAATATATTTCTACTTACTAGTTTTAAAAAAGAGATGAGATTGTGTGTGCATATACGTAACCGTCATTTGATATTGTATCCACAACAACAAAAAGTGGTCAATAATTTAAAATTTTAGTGGGTTTTTTCACACATATATGAGAACTTTATAAACGTTTTTTTTTTCCTTCAAGAGACTTGTGGGGGCCGATCGTATATAACTTTTTCAAATGGAACTCAAAAACTTGATGTATAATTATAGTGGGAGTATTTGGAGTTGTTCGGGGCCCGGGCACCCGCCGGCACCCCTTGTGTCCGCCCCTATCAGCAATATATAGCTATGTTTTGTCGTTGATTCTTGTTAGATTCCCAATGGTCCTTCATCCCATTGAGTTTGATTTCCTTTTTCTTCCATTTCAATCTTTGTAGCATGTTAAACTGCTCTTCTACAGTGTATTAGGGGAAAGGAGGGGACCTCATAAGGTTACACTCAACTTGGCCCCAACTCACATAAGGGTTTTGTATTTAGAAAAAAGATGGGTCAAAAAAGAATCACCACCCACAAAATCTCCAAACGTCGGTTTCATTCGTTCTTCAGAAAAAACTAGGTTTCCTAGGCTTTTGTCTTTCTGGAGATTCTTCATCATATTTCTCTTCTTGATGGTATTTCTCTTCTTGATAGTTTGGTTGTGTATATAGAGAAAGATATTTTCGAAACCATTATAAACGAGGATATCATCCATCATTTCCAAAGTATGAAAAGTCGTCGAAGTCAATTGTGAATCGAAGCTACATTTTGTTATTAATATAAATCTACTTTTTGATTAACTTCTTTCAATTAGCAACTAGAAAAAGTGAATTATACATAGTTCAAATTTTTCGACCCCACTTATCGAAAATCTTGACTCCGCCGCTGGCCACATGGTGTGTCCAACTAATAGTGAGTAGTCATGTGCTCATCTCGTTTCTTTTTCTCCGGGTAAGATAAACACATGACTGAGGTATTAATAGAGCACATAATTTGAAGACTAAACGTAGTGGTGCTTCCAGAAGACTAAAACAGGGCTTCTGTTTGTTTAGGACGACTCCCTTAGCAATCCAATTTTGACTGTCTCATGCAGTTCATAGCCATGGGATCTGCCTTCATGATCCAAGCCATTAGACAAGTCCATCATTGGACATTAATGTCCAATGATGGGGTCACATTCTCATTGAAAAATGGTCACCCATAAGATTTCGCAGCTGCCGATATTATTTGAGAAACACATAAGGATCAACCATCATGCTAGAGAGCCTGAACTTTTGCCCTTTCCTCATCTTCAGGTTCCATAATCATGACTGCTTATAATAATTACTTTCTCATCATCACTCTAATAACTGAGGTATCCATCATCTTATTTAAAGACCAAACCGCCTGAGACTCATTGAGGTGAATTCTGTTAAAGCCAACAGAAGAGGAGGATAGGGCAATAGCTGCAACAGTAGATCTAAACACTAGGCAATTTTACTTCTTTCTACTTCCCGTCTTCTTGGATTCTAGAATACCCAAAATATCATTGATCGACTTCTGTTTTCATTTTCCTTTTCCCGTATCCTTAGCCTCGTCAGATGGGTTGAGATCCACAATTAGCTTAATGCCCTCAGTAAAATTAACCTGGGTTGGGTTAAGATCATCCACATCCTTGTGATTTAAAAAACCCACTTCTAAGATATTCCAAAAGCCTCTATCCACTCCATTCGTAGCTGGATCATGAATCATAGAGTCAACGTCCAATATCTCATCGATGATCCTTATTGATATGCTCACTATAATTCCTTGTTCCAACTAAAACACTTGCATTCGATGATGAATAATTCTTGTGATCATGTCATATCACAAGCTTTATGATTGATTCCATCATTTTTGGGTTGTCAAATTTATGATCCTATCTTATTAGTCCCAACTGGTCTTATTCCTGCTATTAAAACCCAACCAATTTTCTCGTGTCACTAACAGAACCGCACTCGTTACAAAAATTTCATCAGTTTTCAACATTTACAAGTTATTATTACGCCGCGGTTGTTTATAAAATTACCCTTTGTATGGACTCAGGTCATGTCCAGTGTTCCTACCATCGAGTCTGCCAGTCCGGTCTATTTTGGTTTTTTTGGATTATTCGGATTCACAACAATGATCGATTGGTACTACCGTTCATTTGTGGAGCTCATTAAATTCTTTAAGCATGAGAAAATTCATGTTCAGCTGATACATATCAATCATTTATCAGAACACATTTATCTTGAAACAAATGCATTATGCACACTAATCAAGCCCGTTTGTTTCAAAATAATAGTATTCGATAATCATTGATCGATATCAACTGAACTTGATTTTTCTCATCCTCAAAAAAATTGATGAGCCCTACAAAAAATTAGCAATTCTGATCATTGGTGTGAGCCCAGAATGAGCTAAAAAACCGGACTGGATGGGAGATTGGACCTGAGTCCCTTCTGTATTGACTCGGAAATACAAGATGATTGACCCCAAAGAAAGAGAGAATTTGGGTGCCAAGGTCAACGTCATGGGGCACCCTTTTGAAATTGGATCACACAGTACAGTGGTGCCCATCACTGCCGAGAAATTTTTGGGTGTTGGGTGAGTATATCTCACGTGGTACCCGTTCGGCACTCCCGAGCTGTCTGATGCACTTTTGTACGACTCAAATTAAAACCTTCTCTCACGCCTCCTTTTTCTCTCTTCAAATTCGAGCCGTCTAAAACCACATCAGATGGCTTGGATGCGCCGGGCACCACATGGTACCCACCCGGCACTAAAAAAAAATTCTCCTCATCATCACTATCAGTACTCCTCAGCAAACACATTCGGACATGGTAGCTGGCAAGTCGGGATGCTGTCGAGCAGCTTCTTGTGGCTGCCAAGCGGGCCGATCTAGCCAGTCATTGCGGCACGGACGATTCGGATCGAATCTGAGCACATACAAATCTAAATCGTCCATTGCTCGCTAAGTTATGAACCATTAATTGTCAAGATGGATTCACAAGTCATACCCATCATACGGACCAAACATCTATCAAGACAATTTATCCTGCCCCGCCCTAAATTATTCCCCTCCCTAATAATGGGAACGGATTTTGAAGGAGTATTTTTTTCCCGGATTTTTGGGTTTTGGAAAAGAAATACTAGTACTTAATTAATTGTTTTGGGTTTTTGTTGGGGTTGGTTTGAGTTGGGCTTTTTTGGTCTTTATCTTGTGGATATATATTTTTAAAGATATTTGAGTAAAAGTAAAATTTTATTAATTTTCCGATCCTTCCCATTGAGACGAATCAATAATTCACAAAAAATTTGCGTAAAACTAACAAATGCAAAAAAAATATTAAATAAGAACAAAATAAGAAAAAGCTGAAAAAAAAAAAAACCTTAGGAGAACTAGGCCGAAGTTGTAAAGAGGAAAACACCTCCAACCGGTAAACGGGATATTTTGGGTATTCCGAAATCCACGTCAGTGCAGCCACTTCTTTTTTTTTTTTTTTAAAGAGCATAGGAAGTATCCTCATAGCCAAACGGGATGAGACTAATCCACCTAGAGCCAACCGTGATGAACCAGCACCCACGAAAAGCAGTGAGAAGTAGTTAGGAGGGGGGGACCACTGGATGCATCCATAAGGCTACCCACATGGACTTTTCACCTCCTAGGGCCGACCGTGATGAACCAACAACACCCACGAAAAATAGTGAGAAACAGCTAGGAGGGGTGACCACTGGACGCGCCCATAAAACTACCAACATGGACTTTCACCTCCTAAGGATTAGCCTATCTCCTAAGAGACGGCCGTGATGAGAATCCACCTAGAGCCGGCCGTGATGAACCAGCACCCACGAAAAACAGCGAGAAGCAGCTAGGAGGGGGATCATTGGATGCGCCCATAAGGCTACCCACATGGACTTTTCATCTCCTAGGGCCGACCGTGCATGATGAACCAACACCCATGAAAAACAATGAGAAACAGCTAGGAGGGAGGACCACTGGACGCGCCCATAAGACTACCCGTATAGACTTTCACCTCCTAAGTGATTAGCCTATCTCCTAAGAATCGAACTCATACCTTCGGGATGGAAGCGAACCTCCCAAGACAACCCTTGTTGAATTAGTGCAGCCACTTTAACATGGGGAATATTCATGATCCCACCATTTTTCAGAGGGCTCTGGCTAGTACTAACTTTTTTGATCGCTACCTCCCACCTCCCGAGATTAAGACAGGAAGCACCCGAGGCAACCTAGCTAGGGAGGGAGGGACCCGTTTAATTGAGACGGATGTATAGCTCCCACATTATTTTTGCCTAATCCTGCCATCCATTTCTTGTCTCTTGCCTAAAAATGGCTTCTTTCTGGCCTACCTCGTAGGCAATGGCTGTCAAATGTCGTATCTTTACACCGAATTCTGCACCCGTTTTGCTCATTCGCACATACTTACGTAAGTGGTGAGGTTAAATTTCCGATTGACCAAAAAAAAAAAAAAGTGCTGGGGTTCCATACGCATTACAGAAGTGTGGGTGGAACTTAAACACTTACGGAATTTGTTTGTAAAATGGCCGCGATTGGAGAATATAATTGATATATACAGCCCTATGCTTCAATTGAATACTCGGCGTGGGAACCAATCCAGGGGAATTTTAATTTTCCCTATGCTTCCCAATGGGTAGAGGAAACTTGTACCCAGTAATAAACTATTGTGCCATCAAGTTGAGCTTCTCTTCATGCCTCTATCTTGATTCCTGAGTACCCTTAAGACTCCTTTTTCTATATTGCATTTCGGACTCTCAACAATGATATGAACCGTTTATATTGTAGTTATTGCAGAGAAGAACATCCATGTAACAATCGGCTTGATTGGATAACAAATAGGCACATGAACATTTCGCATGAAATAGTCACTGTAAGTTTAAAAATTATACTTGCCGTCTAAAAATTATACAACGTAAATTGTTCGCACAATTATATATTGATATTGGATTTTTAGCGTGGATGTCTTCCTTTGCAGTATCTACGAGATGAACGGTTGGGATCATTATTGTGGGCTCGAAGTGGGACCAAAAAAAGGAGTCTTAAGAGGTGCAGAGGATAGATGTATGAAAAGGAACTTAACCCATCTCCATCCCAATTTACAATGTCAATATCAGCATCCGCACAATTCCAAAAATATATATATCTATTTTAGAAGTTTTAATATTATTGACGGTTGTCATTACAAAGTGGTTGCTTTGTGAACTTATGCGCATAATCATCTTTTCCATCCATATTAACAGAGTTTGACTCAAGGACAATAGGTCTTGTTGTGCCCTTAATATGGGTTTTATTCCGATCCAAATATTAAATCTGAACCATTAATATTGTAGAGCTTGACAAATATTACATCTATGCCAAAATTCAAGTCGATCAAACAATGAGAAACTCGTGGACGAATATAATTTACTCTGAAGGAAAATTTTCATATCTAAATTTGTCTTTCATGTTAACAAGAATAATGTTCTCCAATCACCCAGTTAACGATGTCAGATGGACATGATACTTTACAAAGATACTCTACTCTTTGATTAATATATTATGAACGGCTCGGATTGATTTTGTTTTATATTTGTCATATTCAAGGAAGAAGATGAGGAGATTTATTTTAAATTTTCTAAACCTCTCAAATTATACGAAATTGGGTGCAGATGGTGGTTATGTGCAACAAATTGAAGGTCAGAAATGTATCCGCACATAGGCCAAGCTATAGGGGTGTAAATGAAGTTTTGTATGCTTCTTTTGTAAATAACAACCAAACGTACGTTTTGATGTTTTTAAAAAAAAATGAATTAAGGCCTCGTTTCGTTAAGGTTCTTATTTTTTAAGAACTTATTTTCCGTTTTACGAGACAGATCATTCTCTCACAATACATTACTTTTAATTCAAAAAACAAGTACTTACTTATTTTAGTTAACGGGACGGGGCTAAGTGCACTTAAAAGTCAAGTAATTCAAATATTGGGTTCTCACTCCTGGAAGCAAGGTTTTGCCAGATCATAAGCATATCCCTCTGTACTATTTTAGTATTTCCATGATCACCTAGTTAAGAGCATGTACACAAGAGTCTCTATATGCACAGAATTAGGTAAAGTAAAGAGGTTATCCCCAAAATCTGGCATGCAGCAGAGTAGCAAAACACCAAGCTAAAATACATTTACTTCAATAGCTCGGTATAATGTTCCACTTTTTCTAAAAGTACTTTTTTTTCAAATTCACGTAATTTCAAACTCAAATATAATGAAAATGAAAAATATTTTTTCAATTTTTTTTACACCGTTTAAAAGATCTTAATGAGATCTATGAAACAAGATCTATATTGGTAGGAAAATTATTTGCGTAAACACATGATTTTTTAACTTGAAATTACATTCTTTTTCTAAAAGTTCTTTTTTGGAGAAACCGAAACACCCCCTAAATAGCTATGCACTGTTCATAAGCAATATACTTTTTTATTATTTCCCCAGTCAACTTTCTCTCTCTCTCCTGCCTTCAAAATCTCTCTCTCTCTCTCTCTCTCTCTCTCTCTCAATATTTTATAGTATTTTGTGAAGATAGAGATAATAATAGAGAGGATTGATGTGGGATTAAGAGGGATTTGAGTAAGTAAGAGCAAGTTTACCAGCATAGGTAAACAAGCTTTAAAGCTATTTTAGCTAATCAAAATGAGAAATTTCCATCTGCAGCAGCAAAGGTAAACAACAAGGTATAGTCCATTTGTCTACAGTCGTTCGCTTGATCTACCGAACCACTATTCACAAGGTTTTCATTATTTTAATGTATTCTCTCTCTCTCTCTCTCTCTCTCTCTCTCTCTCTCTCTCTCCATGGAATCCACCCCTTGTCTGCCTTCTCCTCCGTCGTTTCCACCTCCACAAACGCCACTGTCATCCTGCCATCACAATTTGTAACGAAGCATAAGAGAAGGGAAGAGGCAGTGGAAGCCAAGATGGGCAACTTCTTCAACTCAGTCGCCGCCTTCTTCGGCAGCGGACACCACATCCCCTGGTCCGATCGCGATACCATCTCTGGCTGTGAGAGGGAAGTTGTAGAGGTTGGAAGTTGCAGAGGTTGTGAAGGGTGTCTCAGATGAAGACAAGAGTGAAAGCATTATGCGGTTATCATGGGCCCTTCGGCCCTTCCGATTAACGCGATACCATCTCTTTCGATTTGTAGAGATTGTTCAATTTGTTGGTCGAACTGATCAATTAACTCCTCCCCGAGGACTACACTTGTGGGATTCTAATTCTTGGGTGAATTTAAGAGGGGGGAGGGGGGGGGTGTATGTGGGACTGGTTGGAGGAGGGCTGGAGAATGGGGTTTGGATTGTGCTAGCTTCAAACCCAAAAACGGAATGAGGAAGAAGAAGAAGAAAAGAAAAGGAAAAATGAAGCAAAAACAATATTTTAATAGAGGATAGGTAAAATAGATAGTGTTAGTGTGGTTATGAGAGAAAAAGTTGATAGTTAAATTAGAATTGTGAACTATTCACAATGTAATTTACCTAAGTATTAGTGTACTTGCTCTAAAATGAAAAAAATGGACTTTTGGATAGGTAAAATACCAAGTGGTTGGTGTACATGCTCTAAGATGGTCAACAATGGAGTCAAAAGGTTGGTGGTAATGTACTACTACTATTAATATACTTGACCATTATTTACCCAAAAAAGATCCCAAATTCCATGGCTTCAAGACCACTAACTTTGTAATACCATTTGGGCATTATTTGTGACTTGCGAGCCCAAAGTCGGCATTTTTAGGCGTAGGTAGGTAAGTTCATTCTCTTTATTTTTGTTTTTTTTTTTTATGCTCAGGTGTTCGACCAATTTACGCGCATCGATCTCAACTAATTTCCTTCCTAATCTGGTCAAAGACATGCCATCGACATCGGGACTAAAGAATTTACAAGAAATTACTTTCTTGCATCGTGACCCCAAGAATCGAACCCTAGTCAATTGTGCGGGGAGCAAATCCACCGATCAACTGGACTATTTCCTTTGTCTTTGACCTACCATAAATTGTCAACCAAATCTACGGTCTGTAACCCAGAGCTCTCTTTATGAGCTGGTTTAAAGGTGACTAGTTATGTCATTTTCAAGCCACTTGTGAAGATCTCGAAAGGTTTGTGATCTTTCTCAAGGGTACTTTAATTTATTGGTCCCCTTGATGTTACTGAGATTTAATGTAGTTATAAGTTTAGCAATTTGAACCTTTTACGGTTTTACCCTTTCATTTCGTTTTAATGTCATCTCTTCCATCTCCCGCTTATACTTCGACAGTAAAGAAGACACATAAACTAGGGATGCGGGGGGAGCGGGGGCGCTGCTGTCCCCGAATTCTGGACCCACTCCGGTCTCGCTTCGATGATCGGAAGCGTTCACTTCGTAGAGCTCGTCAAGTAGAACAACTTTGCAAAAAATCAGCTTAATTGGATATCATTAAGTGCCTGATCGGAACCCATATAACTATCGGTCCATGGGTTACAGTGGATTTAATCCAGTGTTTCGGATCCATTCTTTTCAAGATAAAAAGGTTCCGATCAGGCACTTAATGATATCCAATTAAGCTTATTTTTTGCATAGTTGTTCTACTCGACGAGTTATACAAAGTGAACGCTTCCGATCATCGGAGCGAGACCGGACTGGGCCCAGAATTCAAGCACAGCCGCGCGGGCAGCAGCGCCCCCACGTCCGGATGCGGGGGCTGCTGCCCATGAGGGACAGCAGCTTGCTGCTGTGTGGTAAAAACTACACCGTTTCATGTGTTAGTGGGTAGCAAATGGATACAGAGCATTCCATCAGTGAGCTGTCACAATACCCCCTCAATTCTGCACCTTTCCTTTTTTTGGTAAGTCAATTTCGGGGACCTCAATTCTGCACCTTTTGAGTCCAAATAAATGATTTTTACACTTAAAAAGATGGGAAAAAAAAATACCAAACTACAAGAAGTAAGTTCAACAACCATCCACAAAATTACTCCAGATCCTTAAGAGCGATAACAAAAAAACTACACCGTACATTACATATAAGCCGAATCGGATGGTTGCGAATTGCATAACAAATCAAGAAATTAAATTATCATCAGGGAAGAATGGCTCGGTCTCGCTTCCATTGTGACTCGTTTCATTCATGAAAATGTGTCACACTTGCTCAAATACTACTATTCCCTATAACAAGTTGAAAATCATATTAGAATAAAAAACATTAGTTAACTTCATTCTAAAAATTTATGTACATCAAACACCTGAAAAAACAGGGGACTATAAGAAGCTTGGGAGGATGACGGCGCTATTTTTTGTGGATTATTGCTTCGTCATTTCAAAAGCAATTCAAAGAAGTTAAAAAATTACGATCGAAACTTTATTTTTTTGAATAAGGACAAAAATAAGCCAATTAATAAGCGGCTTATTTTTTTTCTTTATTCAAAAAAAATTGAGTTTCGATACTACTTTTTTATTTTTAAGATTCCTCTATCATAATGAAGTAATAATTTACAAAAATTGCCAAAAAGCAAACAAATTCCAAAAAAAATAATATCCAAATAGATTATTTAGCCAAAAAAACCCTTAACCCATTCTCCTTAAATTTTTAGCATTTAGTAGTTTGGTATTTTTTTCATCTTTTTCGTGTAAAAACCATTTATTTGGACTCAAAAGGTGCAGAATTAGAGCCCGTTTCAGAACACGTTCTTAAAAAATAAGTACTTATTTCACATTTTCAAACTCAAAAATAATGTAAATGAAAAATAACTTTTCAATTTTTTTTGCACCGTATTAAAGATCTCAATGAGATCTTTCAAACAAGATCCATAGTGTATATTTTTAGATTTCAATAAGCCCATCGTTTTTAATCACTATTGAAATGCACTATTTATCTACTTGCTACCCACAAACACATGAAACGGTATAGTTTTTAATCACAGCAGCAATATGCTGTCCCACATGGGCAGCAGCCCCCCTGCGTCCACTGAAACTAGAGGGATCGACACGGAAAAGAAGGTGCTTGGGTTCTGAGAGAGAGGTTATTTTGGGATAATGAGTGGAGAGAGATAGAGAAATTATAGTAATAATTAGGGGTGTTCAAGAAAATCGCCCGAACCGTAAAACCGGTCCGATCCGGACCGAACCGTCCTATTTGGTCCGGTTCTGCGGTTTTATGGTCAGGTTATGGTTCCAAGAAAAAAAGAACCGTTAATTTTGGTTCGGTTACTGGTTCTCAATTAATGAACTGTGGTTAGAACCGAACCGGACCGTTTAAAACTAAGATAAATATAGAAATACATATGTATGTGTAATTAAATATGTATTTGAATTTGGTAGGTTAATCTCTTCCTTGCTAAACTTAATTTATTTAGAGATGAAATCTTATTTGTTAAGAAAGCTTTTATTTTCTTCATTCATTTCCTATTCCAGCAGATTATCTTCCTATTTCTTTAATTTTATGAGTTCATATTTAATTGTTAATAAGTGTTTGGATGCTTATTGGATAGAACCGGAACCGAACCAAAACCGGACCGGTCTTACGGTTTGGTTCTGGTTAGGTTCCATTCATATATTGGTTAGGTTCTGGTTCCCAATTTTCTAGAACCGTTTGAAATGGTCCGGTTACTGATTTTCTAGAGAACCGGACCAATCCGGACTGTGTACACCCCTAGTAATAATTGGAGGAAAAATTTATTGAAGCTATTACTTGCATAAGGCTCCGTTTGCTTGGGCGTAAAATGTTTTACCTATTTTCCGGTGTTTAATTGTGTACAAAATGAGAAAAATATATTTACATGTAAAATATTTTTCATTAATTGGATGAAAATGACTAATCCTTAAATCTTCCGTAAGTTATTTTCCGAAATGAACCCACTGCCTTCTACTTCAATTCTCACTGCTCAGTTTCCTTGATCGTCAGTCCTGACCCACGTTCAATTCCAATATTCTCAGATCTCTCCACCCTTTTAAGCCCCTCCTCTTTCTCTCTACACTATTTTGTTGATTTCTGAAAATATTTTCAAGTACCAACCAAACACCGAAAAATAAAAGTTTGAAATTTTTTTTCTGAAAAAACATTTTACGTTGTAAAACATTTTACATCGAAACAAACGGAGCCTAAAAGTCATATTTTTTTACTTTTCGATTCCTCTAATCGAGACGAACGAATAATACATAAATTTTGGTACAAAACTAACATAGGCTATTTTATTTATTTTTTTGAATAAAAACAGAACGAAAAAGTTGTTTGGTGGAAGCGCGGTTTACTACTTAACAAATAACAAATGCCCAAGAAAATGTCTTCCACACAAAAGAGAGAGAGAGAGAGAGAAACCGCGTAGGGGTAGTTAAGTGCAGTGGCACCATGTGACTGATGATTTCGTTAACTCATCCCATCTTCTTCCCATTAAAGTCTCCCCATAGCTTTCACATACTCACCTACATATCCATCTTTAATTTCTCTCTCTCTCTCTCTCTCCTCTATAAAATTCACAACCAACTGGGGCTCTGAGTCTTGTAATCCCCAATAGATCTACAGAGATCTCATAATTCACAACATATGGCTCCACCGCTGCAGTACTTCAGTTTCAGAAAGGTACTCATTCTTTCCCCTGCTCTGTTTTTCTTCACTTTTGTATTAGTTTGTGCCGACAATGAACCCCAGTCTCTGAGCAATGACATCTTAAATACAAGAAGAATGTTAGAGGTACAGAAAGAAGAAGATCAACCAATCAAGAACAAGTCCTCCACCACCACCACCAAAAACCAAACCAAACTCATCAAACCCTCCACCAAAAACCAAACCAAATTGATCAAAACCGCCACCACAGACTCGGCCAAGAACCAAACCAAATTGTTGAAAACCACATCTGGTTTAGCCAAAAACCAAACAAAGCTTATGAAGCTCGTGACCTTGGAATCTACCAAAAACAAGACCAAACTCATCAAACCCAACAAGAATTCAACCATGGAAACCATTCCAATCATCAAAATTAAGCTCAAGAAGCTTAATTCCACCTCAAAGGCATCAAACTCGACCAAACCCAGTTCAAATCTAGCCAAGAAACCCTTGGATCCACTCAAACCAAGCTCACCCAAGAACAAAACAACAAAACCCATCTCCCCAAAACAGTCCAAAACCCAACTAGACAAGGCTCTCAATGAGAGCAAATCAAAAAACCCAGAAACAGAGAAAAAACCCAAGCCAAACAAGACCCAGAAACCGACCGAACCAAACCGGACCGACCCAGATGATGTTGTGGACGATTTGGTAGAAGATTTCAGAGACCTGCCTTCCAAGCTACAAGCAGCACTCTTTCCAGACTTGGAGAAGATTTCAACCACTTCCAAAATCTACCTGACCAGAAGCCACAAAGAGATAACAAAAGGGTTCAAACCCTTCGTGGGCACAAGCTACGCCCCAACCATAGCCTCCATAGTCTCGATTGCTTTCATTTTGATCCCATTAGTTCTAGTCTCTCTCATCTTCACCAAGATCAAAGCCTACTTCTCTCTCCAGAAAATCCTCATTTTCATCCACCTCTACCTCTCCATCTACTTCTCCATCCTCTGCCTGTCTTCCCTGGTGACCGGCCTCGAGCCCCTGAGGTTCTTCTACGCCACGTCGCGGTCCACCTACGTGTGGCTGCAGGTGTTGCAGACCCTGGGTTATGTGTTGTACCTCCTGCTGCTGTTGATGTACCTGGTGCTGGTTTTCGCGACGGAGTCTGGGTTGGGCTCGAAGATGCTGGGCCTGGCCCAGACTCTCGTGGGCCTTGCCGTTGGGGTGCACTGCTACGTGACGGTGTTCCATAGGGTCGTGTTGCGCCAGCCGCCCAGGACTAACTGGAGGGTCCATGGGGTTTACGCCGCGTGTTTTCTCGTGATTTGTCTGTTGGCTAATGCCGACAGGAGAAAGAAGGCGTACTTGGAATACGGTGGCGAGGAAGCCAAAAAGAACTGATTTTTTTTCTTTCTTTCTTTTTTCAATATTTTGTAGAGGCGAGAAATTTCGCCTTTTTTTATTTGACAATTTGTGTCATATATTTGTTGATAGACGATTTGTATGTTATTAGACAAAATAATGAATAAAGGGCAATTATTCCCTCCTTTTTTTAAAAGTGTCTCTAGTCCAGTATATCTCTGTCCAATTTTATACCGTGTTTTTTCTGGTGATTTGTCTGTTGGCTAATGCTGACAAGAGACGGTGGCGAGGAAGCCAAAAATAATTGGATTTTTTCGGGTTTTTTGTTCTTTGGTCATTGTTTTGTAGAAGCGAGGAATTTCGCATTTGGATATTGACAATTTGTGTCATATATTTGTTGATAGAATAACGTACTCCCTCCGTTCCAAATTAATAGTCCGGTTCGGTCTCCAACGCAACTTTTAAATTGTTAATATCTTTCAATCTATAATGTCTTAAAAGATTTTAAAAACTTTGTATAATAGAACTAATTAAGATCTATCATATGAGATCCATATTGCACATAAAATTTATTATAGATTGAAAGATATTAACATTTTAAAAAATGCATTGAAGACCGAACCGGACTATTAATTTGGAACGGAGGGAGTACAAAATAGTGAATAAATGACAACTATTCCCATCCGTTTTTCTGACAGGCATGCGGGGATGAGATTTGGTTTTTTTCTGACAGTCATAAGGGTAATGGGATGAGATTTGGTTTTTTTCTGACAGGCACAAGGGTAATGGGATGAGATTTTTGGTAAATTTGGTGGGTGAGGTGTCCAGTCAATAGACTTTGACAAAAACTTAGGATTCGCTATAAAAAGAAACAGTATTCTGGCATGTTTGTTACTCCGTACTTGTTAGGGGTCAATGGAAAGGCATAAGAAATTCGGCCGGATAAGCAATTCCTCCTTTTTATATTCGGTATTTGTGAGCCGGATATGGAGGGCGATGAGAATTGTGGAAAATATATATATCCGTCCTTTTTAGACACCCCATCCAATTTATATCCCCCTCTATATTTACCTTAAAAATTATAACTTTGTCATTATTATTTACAAAAATGACATTATTTTTTCTGAAAATGCCATTATTCATCCATATGCCCCTTGTCCAAATAAACGCTACTATAAATAATTCCTCCTTCTACTATATCTCCTCTTTTTATATATATATATAGAGTCCCCTTCTAATAAGGACCACCTCATTTTAATAAAATGAGGACCTCCCTTTCCCGATCGAATTTCGATGATCCGAACCGCTCAATATGTTCAGAACATGATTTTAAGGGTACCCCGGTGAAATCAGCAAAAAAAAAGACCGGGAAGGGCTTCATCCAAGCAGTTTTTTGTGTATTTTTTATCGAACGGTTCAAATAAAAACTGATCAAATCAAGCCCTTCCCGGTGTTTTTTTTTGCCGATTTCTCGCGGGTATCCTTAAAATCACGTTCTGAACACATTGAGCGGCTCGGATCATCAACATTCAATCGGGAAAGGGAAGAAATGGGGTAGTCCTCATTTTAGGTCCTTATTTTAAGTCCTCATTAGAAGCTTAGTGTATATATATATATATATATATATACATACATACATACAGTCTGGTTCCTATCAGGACGACCTGACCGGAGCTTAGGTCCGAACCACCACTCAGCCGTTGGATCGTGTTTTCAATGGTCCAGATTTTAATGAAATTTTTCTCGGGAAAAGTTAATTTCGACCGGTCATAAACTTTCCGCAGATCCAAACCATTAAAAACACAATCCAACGGCTAAGATCAAAAGTCCGGACCTAAGCTTGTATCAGGGAGTCCTAACTTGATCCGGAGAGTGTGTGTATATATATATATCCCATTTATCCCCTCTAAAAAATTTGACAACTAACAAACGAACCACTATAGTCGCTTACAGAGAGGGACGGTGCTATTGGCTCGCCTATGGGCTCATGAAGGGATTGGATCAATGGGATTGAGCGGTTTAGTCCCATCAATTTTTAGCTCATTTTGAAGATTGACATCATTTACTTTTTAGATCTCGTCGAGCGCATATAGTCTTAAGAGCCTTCAACGATCAATCCCTAGCTTAGTCATGAGACTCATGAAAACAATCACATTTTAAAACTTTAGAAAAACTAAGGGTATCTTTAATGACATAATTAAAATTAGATAATCAAAAATCAAAATTTGTCACCTCATCTTTTTGGTTATCCATTTATGGAGTTGTTAATATTAACAAGAGCCCTAGTACTATTGGTACCGACTAGGGAATGTCCATACGGCGTATATCGCCGTGTGGGGCTCACTACAGGCTCAACACGAATAATTTGATCCGCTGAAAATTTTAAAAATATCTTTTCGAGTAGTCAAGTGAAAAATCAGCTAAATGGAATATGTGGGAGTACTCGATCCAATCTCCTAACTTTTCATTCCAAAGTTAGGCTAACTTCTGACGAAAGCGCCTAGTCGCCTACGGACAGAGTTAGCCTTTAACTTTCCGATAGGGAGTGGTTAAATAGTTATCCAACATGCGTCCATAACTATTTGACCACTCGCAATACAGAGCTTGGAAGACACATGGTATGGGGTCTACGGACGCATGTGTGGAGGTCCCACCGGGACGTTAGGTTTGTTGTCGAGTAAAATCGGCGTTTTCCGCTCCCCAGAGAGTGAAGACATTGACATTTGCGATTGCTGCTTCACTAAATTTTAGGCCGCCGACAGTTCTGGTTTTGCGTCGGTGATGAAGAGAGAGATAGAGACGTGCACAGCTGTGAACGTGGAGGCGGCCCCCAGCGACAACAGACATTATTTTTAGAGTCCTGCTGTGCACAGCAATCTGTGCACACAGATTTTGTTGTGGGGCCTACCACGGGTCCCACGCAAATCATCCGAACCGTTCATTAAATGTAAAACATATTTTTAAGGGTCTCCGTAAAAAATAAGCTCAATCCGATACCTATAGATGCTTCATCCAACCATCTAACTTTTCATTCAAATTTCCGGATAATTAAAAGTTATATAGTTGGATCAAGCATCTATAGGTATCAGATTGAGCTTATTTTTTATGGAGACCCTTGAAAAAATGTTTTACATTTAATGAACGGCTTGGATGATTTGTGTGGGACCCGTGGTGGGCCCCACAACGAAATCTGTGCGCAATCTGTGCCCAGATTGTCTGTGTGTAGACTTTCTGTTATTTTTAGGAGCCCTGCTAATGGGTACACCATTTGGTGTACACCCAAGATGTACATCGCATTTCGTGGGATCCACTTCGGTTCACACGAATGATCAGGATCGTTCAATTTTGTTTGAAATATTTTATCGAGAGTTCCTGTGAAAAATCAGCTCAGTCGAATATCGAAAAAGATGTGATCGATTCTTTACTCGATTTCTTGTCAGCAAATTGGGCATGGAATCATGGAATCGATCACGCTTCTCATAAAAAAAACAAGAGTAAAAGAATTACCACCAAGAAAAATCTAGAGTAGCCCCAAAACTATCACGCAAACGAATGGGTAGGGTCTTAATCATTCGATAACGATTGGTTAGTACTCAGTTGTGGAATTTACCAATCCTTACCATTATAAAAGTAGGACCTACGAAGATCAGCAAGTCAGCAACATAGGCCTATTTTGGCCAAATGGCTTCTTCTTTTCTTTTCTTTTCTTTTCTTTTTTTAAAAATGTGTATATGTTAGTTTTTCGTCAATTTTTGGTGGATTATTGCTTTATCATAACCGGAGGAATTTAAAAAGTAAAAAATTACGATCGAAACTCTAATTCTTTTTAATAAAGACAAAAAAAAATTGACGAAAAACTAACAAATACGAAAAAGATTTAAATAAGAACAAAAAGAATAAGCCATTTGACTTACTAGGCCATAATAGAAATTAAATGACACCAAGTTTTAATAAAACTAGCTAATTGACTTTGCAAGAGTCCAAGAAACATGATTCAGAGGATGCAAAAGATTTATCCATATCTTCTTTTTTTTTTTTTTTTTTTTTTTTTTTTTTTTTTTTTTTTGATCCGAGATTTATCCATATCTGATCAACAAAATTTCCCATTAGTATCAGATTCATTGAGCTCCCTAGGTCTTGCCTGAAAGACAAAAAACCAAAAGCATAACCATTATGGGGTACTTGTGTTTTAAATCCCAAGGACTTTACAGTTTCATAAGGGAAATTGGTTTTCGCCCTCCAATTTTAGCCACTGGCACTCCACTTTGTGTCTTGATCACGTGAGATTACAAAATAAAAAGTAGAGTGCCAAAATCACATCCCGTTCACAAGATATGTAGTCTTCATCAAAGTAACAATAATGGGATTTATAATACCAAACATCACATGATACATATGCCTTACACTCTGGGATACTAAATCCGTTGTACGTTTAATCCAGCCTGTAAAAATGTTAACCGAACACCAGATATATGGCCTCCTTGAATGTATAATCCAATTCGATGTTCATATCCGATCAAACAGAGGGGCCTCGTGGTATTTCTTTCTCTATCCCTAAGTATGCAGTTCAACCTCTTATTAAATGTTGCACCATAGACATACACGTTTCATATTTAGCATCAAACTTTCAACCTCAATATAACATTCAACCACAACAAAACATTCAACCTCTTATTAACCCTGCTTAATAGTACACTCGAGCAATAAATTTAAAAATTAAAAAAAAAACACGAAAAAGTAACAAACGGTCCAGCTGGTCACATTATGGAACACCAAAAAGGGTTTTTGCCATTCAAAAAAAAAAATGGAACACCAAAAAGGGGGATCCATACACGGATGCAGTTCATAATTTCCCAAGAGCGAGTACAAGTGCCTTGGGTGCCAAGGCTGGCCGCAAAAACTACCCGGTTCTCTCCATTACAGCGTGTAAGCTGCCCATGCCGAAATATTAATTTGATATATTGAGAAGTTTCGAATTCAAAAGTCAAAATGATTTCTTTTCATAAGAAACCAGCCCATGAACTCCACCTTCAACTTGTGCTGCACCACTACGAACCTGTACAAGTCGAAGTAACAAAAAATATCATGGTACAGAATTACTATAGTTAACTACTTCTTCCCCCTTATATACGATTCACAGGAACTCTCATCCGTCAGTGATTGTGGTCTCATGTTCAAGTTTCCAACCACTGAACCAACCCTTAACCCACTAAATAAGCAAAAGAAAATTACTCTCAATGAGCAGGAATGAAATTAGATGTATTGCGGATGGAATAAGCTGTGCTTCAAGTTTATAGCTAATTTAAAGTTTGAGCCTGTAGATTAGTAAACAATAGTCGTACTGGTTAGAGCTCAGAACCATAGAATAAGCTGGTTGTTTTATCATACCTCGAGCCTAAGTACTGATGATCGTAATAGCTCATGAGCAGATTGCAAGGAAGAGGCGCCGAGATCTTGGAAACCCTGCTTAACTGCTTGCATGTTGTATGGTAGAAACTTCAAGACAGAGCCTTTGTCCGCAACAGCTCCAACAACCCCTTGAGCAATCTTTAACTTGGCTGTATCACCCAAGTATCGGGCATCGCTCCCTTTCATCATTGCTTCTAGAGAGCCCATGCCACGATATTTTTTGATGCGGTGGCCACCCTGTTACAGAAAAACATGTGGGAAGAGATAATAAGGAAGGAATTCAGAGGAAAAGGCAAACATGAGCTGCTTCTGCATCCCCCATGTACCCAATAGAACACCTTACTCCAAACAGAAAAGTATCCGTACAAACAAGAAAGATAAAATCGTACTCTAGTTGAGGAACACGTCATCAGTTACTGATTTGAGTGTATTTTTCTACCAGAAAGAACTGGTGGAATCCATATCTCTCACTGCCATACTTATCTTCCTTCATCCAAACCATCCAACATAAAAGGAAATTATCAGAAGGCTGGGGAAGCAATGTAATGAGATATAAATTGATTTCTTATCAAAAAAAATCAGAAACTGTTGACTATATCTTGAAAAACAATTCACCCCCTTCCCCTGCTCTCTCATTAGAGAAAATGGAGGACTTGTACCGAAGAGAAAGGAAGAAAGAAAGACAGCTACTTCACAGCTTGTGAGTCTATCTCGTCCCTCCTTCATAGGTGTGCAACTCTACATCAATATAAAGAGAAACAGAAATATATTTCCTTGCTGTAATTGAGAGAGAGGAAATAATTGATATGAATCAACGTAGATATACCAAGGATACTAAATGTCCATAGCGCACACTATTGCACATAAATAATGGAAGGACTTAATTCCATATTACAAAAAACTCATCATCTACAAAAGCAATATAAAAGGAACGCGACGCGGCATGCATCACCTGATACTCATAAGCTCCAGGAGCTTCATTACTTCCAGCTAAGAAGCTTCCCATCATTACAGTTGAAGCGCCAAGGACCAAAGCCTTAACAATATGTCCAGAGTTTGAAATGCCACCATCAGCAATGATAGGCACACCACTTCTATCAGCAATAGATGAAACCTTATACACTGCAGTTGCCTTAAGCAATTTCAAGAAATGAAAGACAGTAAAAAACAAATAGAACAACCCCATAAAATAAGAGAGAACTTTCAGTCAGCATCAGAAGTTTTCTATGGCATAGATATACCAAATCAATTTAGAGTTGTACTAACTTCTCAAAAAGGTACTAGTAGATTTTTTTTTTTTATAAGTAAGGTACTACTAGATGTAATCAAAGTCCCCTCATTTTGGACATTGTTCAGGAGTCAGTGTCTACTAGGCAAAATTCATTCAAGTTAGAGACGAGATGCCATCACTGTTAGTATCCCAGCCCCACGCCATAGAGGATAATTCCCAATCCTGCTCCACTTAGCTTTACCCAAGAGCAAATAACTAAAAACAATTTTAGAAAAGGAAACCTTATGTATCCATTCTATAGCTTTTTCCAGTGCGGTTCCACTGAAATAGACATAGATAACGAAATTACAACAAAAAATAAGAAACTTGACATATTGATTAACCATTACCTGTCCTCGACCGACAGCACAGACCTCCTGCGTGGTGCAAATGGAGCCGGAACCCATACCAACTCTCAACCCATCAACTCCAGCCTGAATCAAGTTGCATGCTTGATTCATTGTCACAACGTTCCCCCCGATCACATCCAACTCCGGATACGTCTTCTTGACGTACTTAATCATGTCAATTTGATAACTTGAATTTCCCTGAGAACTATCCAACACGACAACATTGGCCCCAGCCTTCACCAAGTACTCCAACCTCTCCTTATCCGATTCCCTCGTTCCAATTGACGCTCCCACCATGAACTTGCCATCTGACCCCATCGACGGCATTCCCAACTTTGGAAACCCCCTAATTCTGTCTACGTCAGCTGCTCTCACCACATCCACTACTTGTCCGTCTTTCTCATTCACCAAAGGTACAAATTCAAGATTCTTTGCAGCTAAAAATGCAGCAACTTGCTCTAAATCATAGTCTGATGGAGCTGACATGGGTGATTTGACCATGTAGTCAGAAACCCTAGCTTGTTTGTCTTTCAATGCTTCCCAATCAGATTTTGTGACCACACCTAGCAGTTTCGACTTCCTGGTGCCAGACTCAGTAACCAGAATGCACGAAGGTGAAGAACTGAATTCCCCAATGGAATCGATAGAATCAGAAGGAGATTTGAATATTAAATCGGAGACAAAAGGGATACGGTGAGACTTGGCGGAGCGGATGATGGCGGCTTGATCGAATGGGGAGTTGTTAGAGTGAATGATGCCGATGCCACCAAGGGCTGCCATGGCAACAGCCATAGAGGACTCAGTGACGGTGTCCATTGGGGAGGAGACGCAGGGGATGGAGAGGTTGAGGTTGCGGCTAAGTTTGGTGGAGAGCTGGACCGAATCTGTTGGGAAGTCGATGAAGTGAGGGAGGAAGATTACATCATCGTACGTGTAAGAGTATCCCTGGCTGAATAGCCTCTTTGCCGGGAATCCATCGTCCATCAGAGCTCCATCCATTGCAGAAACCTAGAGTTTGGAAACAAAGAAGAAACAATGATCAATCTACATACAACTAGTAGTCCTATGAAGCACATGTACGAATACGTATACGACACGATATGGATATGGCGAAGCTTAAAAAAAAGGAAGCCAAAAGAAATAAAGAACAGTTGAATTGCCAATACCAACCATCAAGCACATGTCAATGTCACAAGTCATTCCAAAAAACATACAAAGCATCCAACATTAAGTACATGCCAAAAGTCCATAACAAGAAGTTAAAATCCCTATTAATATCCACTCATATCAACGGTAGCTTTCAACTATCAACTTCAATAGCATCCACTTCGCCTTCTATGTACATCCTCCAGTTTAGTAAGGGCAACAACGGAGCCAAGATTTTCGCGTAGGGGGGGGGGGGGGGGGGGGGGCGCGGCAAATACACACAATCAAAAAGATAAATAAATAAATAAATAAATAGAGACACAATAATGTGAATTTTTACTAACTCAAAAAAATACAAAATAACACCAATACATATAAAACTAAACTAGTGCAAAACGTTTACCTAATCCTATTTACTAAAATCACGCATTTTGTACTGTGCTCAAACTCCTCATCGTCATCATTGTGAATGGCTAGCTTTCCAGCTAGTTCTTTAGCTTGAATACCTCTAAATTGATCATACTTTTTAGGAGAGGAGCCAATGATATTAACAACAAGAGTCAGATAAGAGAAGAATTGACCCACTGATCTAACCTCTTTAGATGCTGCTAGCAATGCTAATTGGAACCGATGAGCAAAGCAGTGAATATAATATGCAAATGGACAGTCATTCCAAAATAAAGCCAGCAAACCATTCCATCTTCCACGCATGTTACTAGCACCATCGTATCCTTGGCCATGGATATTTTGAACATTAAGGTTATGAGGAGCAAGAACACTACATATCTCAAGAATTATGGCTATAGGTCAAAAAATAATAAACTCTCTCTCTCTTTTTTTAAACAAAAATAATGTAGGGGGGCGAGCTATATTTCAGGGGCAAGAGTATGTATTTTGATAATAATTTTTTTTTCAATGTAATAGTACGGAGTAGTATTTTTTTAAGAATCGTAGGGGGGGGCGACTGCCCCTACTAGCTCCCCCTGACTCCATCCTTAGTAAGGGGTATATCCTCTAGTTTCTAATACTTAGTAGTATATAGTATATATCAATGTATGTCATATATAGGCTCTGTTTGCTTTGAAGTAAAAGATATTTTCCAGCATTTTAGTTGGGGAAAAGACCATAAATTATTTTACTAGTTGAAACAATTTTTGGTCATATAGATGAAAATGTATTACTCACGGAAACGGCGTAAATCGTTTTTGGTTTCCTGTTCCTTCACAAGCTCAATCAATAATCGTGAGTCTATTGCGATCCTCTGCAGGCGCCAAACTTTTCATTCCCAGTATCTTTACAAAGTTGAAGCACTCTAATCACAATCAATCTTAATCACATGTAAAACCCAAATTTGATCAGTATCTTTACAAAGTTGAAGCACTCTAACCACAATCAATCTTAATCACATGCAAAACCCAAATTTGATCAGTATCTTTACAAAGTTAGGCACTCTAATCACAATCAATCTTAATCACATGTAAAATCCCAATTTGATCAGTATCTTTACAAAGTTGAAGCACTCTAACCACAATCAATCTTAATCACATGTAAAACCCCAATTTGATGGTTTTGATGCACCATCGATATCCACTCTATTTTCGTTGGGAAAATTTTCGTCGTGGGAGATATTCATCAACTATCAACCAAACACCAAAAATGACAAACGGAAATGCAATCGAGAGAGAGAGAGAGAGAGAGAGAGTACCTCGGAGTGACGACTCGCGATCTAGGATTCCCGGGTTTGGAAGTATCCACTGGTACCTAGTTCAGCCCTGAAGCCTCAGCCCTCAGGTATCGATTTCTTAACGTATCTATCTAATTTTCTAGGGTTTCTACTTTATATTTACAGTATTATTATAGTTTCCCCCTTAAAGTTTTACTTAATTTCTTAAAAAATTCATTTTGGACGCGCGTAACCTAAAGGATTGTGATTTTGGCACTCCAAAAATTAATGGAGGGGCTCCAAAATTGAACTGTATTGATACACAAAACGACGTCGTTTTGAAACCCCTCCATCAATTTTTGGAGTGCTAAAATCAATTTCCTAACCTAAAACGTATCTCTGGCATATTCGAACGTATTCAAAATTGAAAACATTTAAATTAAAATTTGAGTATTTATTTGTCGCATCTGATACCCATACACAACTAGTACATACATTATTCGACATTATTCATTTAACAAAAGTTGATTGAATGAGAAACATTTTGACGTTAAACATCAAGGTTTGAATTCCTCTTTAAATTAAGTTTATTGTCTTATCATTATGTATTGCAATTTTATTTCTCTAATAATACATGTTAGTGTAATAGATGCGCAATATAGAGTGTGCTACTTTTTTTTTTCTTTTAAGATAAGAAACCGATGTAGGAATAATTTGTTGTAACGAGATGCTTGTTTAAATCGATCTAATCGGTCTCAATATTAGAAGATTAGTCCATTAATCAAGCACAAATTTATAACCTTCTATATGGTAATCTACATTATTTCTTAGGATTCGGGGATGCTGTGGTGCAGCGTTGCACCACAGTATCCCGAGTCCTATTTGCCACCAGTCATTCAAGTAGCTTCAGCCAAAGCCCAAAAAAAAAAAAAAACTAGTAAAGTACCCATGCATGGTATGAAATGTATTACTGTAATATATAGACTATTTTATTACTGAGTTATTTCATTAGTCATTGTATATTTGTATCAACATAGATTTTGTTTTGTTTTGTTTGTATAAACATAGATTATAATAAGGCGTCCCAGCAAGTTCCCAACCCATCAACAAATGCAAGTTTAGTAGTACTAGTATTTTATTTTATTTTATTTTTGAAAGGAGACAATATACTATACAGGATTGAAGTCCAGTATATACGTGACACTTTATTTTAGGAAATGATTTTTGCACTCCCATTATCCGTTTGTACTCCTATTCTTATCCTTATTTACGATAAATTACCAAAACATCCTCACTGGTTATTTCACTTTTCCACATGTGAAAGACAATTTGGATATTTCATGTGAATCAGAATGAATATAAGAAAAGGAGGGCAAACAGATAATAGGGGAGCCCTTTATGTTTTACATTTAGCCGTTCGGCTAAATAAGCCAAGTGACTTATTTTTTTGTTCTTATTCAAAAAAAATTCGTATTTGTTAGTTTTGCGTCAATTTTTTGGGGATTATTGCATCTCCATGACGAGAGGAATCTAAAAAGTAAAAAATTATGATTAAAATCTAGTTTTTTTTAATAAAGACGAAAAAATTGGCTTATTGGCTTATTTTTGTCTTTATTCAAAAAAAAAAGGTTTCGATCGATTTTTTTTACTTTTTAGATTCCTCTCGTCATGGAGATGCAATAATCCCCAAAAAATTGATGCAAAACTAACAAATACGAAAAAAAATTGAATAAGGACAAAAAAATAAGCCACTTGGCTTATTTAGAAGTAGAAGGGAGATGATCGATAAAAGAAAAAAAATGAGAGAAATCAATTACAATTGTATTTCTCATTCCACCTGATATTGAGTTGGGCTCATTCCAATTAGTAAAGGAAAATAGAAACACCGCAGGAGAGAGAAGTACCCCAAACTATAAAAATTCCAGCAACCCATTTCCCTCCCTACAAAATCCACCATTAACACATGACCGCCACTTGTTTTCATTCCCAACCACCAGAGCTCCGACTGCCACCTGAGCAATGCTAGGAATATAATTTTAAAATTCAATTACGGACGCAACTGACTCAAGAGACATTCGATGCACGTGGGTAACATGCATCGGATGGCTCCAAATATAATTGTATATGAAAGTCGTATTCTTAGACTTTTTGTAGCAACAACCCTCTCTATTTCAACCTACTAATAGTCGATGCCAAGGTCAATGACAATAAATGAAACCACCATCAATCGAAGAATTTAGGTGCCGTTCCGCTTTCTTTTTAAACCTTCTTTTTTTAAAAGAAGGTAATTTCCTCAAATATAATGAAAATAAAAATTAATTTTTTAATTTTTTTTGGTACCGTGTAAAAGATCTCAATGAGATCTATCAAACAAGATCCATGCATATCGGTAGAAAAATTATTTGCGTAAACACATGATTTTTGAGCTTGAAATTACCTTCCTTTTTCTAAAAGTTCATTTTTTGAGAAAGTGAAAACCCACAAATTAAATGCCCCATTAGTTCTTCCAAAAGCTCCAATTTATCGAAACCCCGAATTATCCCCTGCAATTATTCCTACTTTAACCAAACACTAAATGAAACCTTTAATTATTGCTCCGAAAAACCTCTCAATTGGATTGTTCAAACTCGACTAGGGATATGACCAAAAACCCATTGTTTGTGATGGTTGGGACTGTTTCACTATCCACCCATACAGACATACATTTTTGTTCTTTTCTCCTGGGGTTCGTATGCATATATGGATATGTATAGAGAAACTATAATATGAGATTCCGACTGTATTTTTGGAGAAGTTGGTGATTAATTTTTTTGAAAGAATTGATGGCTCGGTGATTTTGAATATGAGCATAGGCTACAACGACATTGCTATGGATTTGTGCTTAGTGTGCTTAGGCTAATTGAGTGTTACAAGATTTGGAGGTGGATGTGGTCCACAATGTTAGCAAGAGAAGGAGGGGAAAGGAGAAGGAGAAGGAGGGGAAAGGAGAATGAGGGAGGGAAGGGGAATATTACCAAAGAAAAAAAAATAGAGAGGGAAGGGGAAGAGAGGAGCATGCATGGGGTTTTCTAACATGGGGTTTCAATGTGATTTTAAAGAGTATAGGAGTATACAGTGTGATTATGATAGAATTTAGGGGTGCTAGTGAAATTTACCCTTTTGAAAATTTAAAGCACGTTATTGCGTGTCGGGACCAGGTTTGGTAATTTTATACTATCCTTGTATCCTCTAGCATAGACTGCATAGTCTAGTAGTGGGTAGATGTGTCAAATAGACCGGACTGACACGGCACGGCACGTGTATGGTTTTAGAAGTGCACCACACGTTTAAATATGGCACGGGCATGGTACGAGCACGATTTTAGACGGGCACAACACATTTAAATGTGGCACAACATGGCACGAGCAGGGGTACGACACGACAGAGTTTTAAACAGGCACGACACGGGAATGACACACCAAATACTAATTTTAATAATAATTAATTAATTTTTTATTGTATATTGTAACATAACATTTTAGACTTTTTGTGTTGATAAAAGTTTTTATCAGAGTTTTTTTTTCTCTCTAACGAAACTCGGTTGGAGATATATCGACATTGGCACGATACGGTGCAACACGATTAAAAAATAGCACGGCACTGCATGATTAAAAAAATGGCACGACACAACACGATTAAGTAAACGGGCCGGAACTACACGATACAATTAGAAAATGGCACAGAACGACACGACATGATAAAGTAAACGGGCCAACACGGCACAACACAGTACACGATTGGCACTGAGCTAAACGGGCTGGGCCAGCCAGGTCCAGCCCGTTGGGTCCTTGTTGCCTACTTTTTT
>CM036321.1:36599267-36642119 GCA_020567845.1 Rhododendron henanense subsp. lingbaoense
ATAATTCAAATACAACACTAAATACAATCTATCACATACATGTGGACTTTACACATATTATTATGTGTGGGCCTCACATGTATGTGATAGATTGTGTAAATTATTGGTCATGTTTGGTAGCCATTCTATTTCTGTTTTCTGTTTTCATTTTCAGAATTTTCAAAAGTTAACTTTGAAAGTTTGTTTGGTGCACTACTTCCACTTTCAAATTCTGGAAATCACTTTCACTATTTTCATAATTTGAGGAAGTAACAAAACTCAACTTTCACTATTTTCAGAAACAAAAAACAGGCTATTCCGCTACAATTTCTTGGAGGTCTTTTTTCATTTCATCTTCCTCTCTCTCTCAAACCCAGGCCATGAAGATACTCTCTCTCTCTCTCTCTCTCTCTCTCTCTCTCTCTCTCTCTCTCATCTCTCTCTCTCTCTCTCTCTCTCTCTCTCTCTCTCTCTCTCTCTCTCTCTCTCTCTCTCTCTCTCTTCTCTCTCTCTCTCTCTCTCTCTCTCTCTCTCTCTCTCTCTCTCTCTCTCTTATAGTCAATAAAAAATACTTATTGAAAGAGAAAAACCTTAGTTAATAAAGGACCGACTTTGGAATTAGAAAATTTCACATGTATTTCATCTATATATATATACTCTCTTAACTTAGAGATGAGAGGAGGCCGGAAGGGATACGTTGGGCTTATGAAACCATCATTTTATGAAAGTTGATACTATAACTTCGGCTTAGGAAAAAAGAACCCAATCACCTGGACTCAGTGCCGGCTCAAAGATATTTGGGCCCGAAGCGAAAGTTGCTATAGGGGGGCCATTTATCTCCTCATCTTTGAACAAAATTTTGCGAAATGTTGAGAAAAACTAAGGGGTGAAGATTTCGAACCCAGTTTTTAAAGCATTCAAAGAGCCTAAGCTGCCACATGACCAAAAAGATGTTACTCAAGTAAGGCAATTGAAACTTCTTATTATTTAAAACTAAAAAATTGTATTTTTTGGAGCCTCTTCGAGCTAAAAAATCGGGGGCCAAAAGTAACGACTTCTTCGGCTTCCTCTCTAAGTTGACTATGCCTGGTCTATCCACCCGGCCCTTTCTTTCAGAATATCAAGTATGGAATTTGTTTCTAACATGATTGCAAAGGCTTGGATGATTCTCTCTCTCTCTCTCTCTCTCTCTCTCCCTGTATAGTTTGAGAACTAGTGGAGAAATTGCAAGAAAGACCATTTAGAAAAAGTAAAAAACTAGTTTCAGAAATTGATTTTTTTTTTAAAAACAGGTTAACACAAACATGTTTTCTGTTTTCACTTTTTTTTAGGAAAAGTAAAAATTGATTTCAGCAAATAGAAAACAGGAAACAAAAGTGAGTTTACCAAACATAGCCATTATGTTTGAATTATTGTGTAAGTAGCATTGTCCAATTATTTGATGGAACTCTCCATATGAAACGAATGTATCGAGGATGAGACCTGCTTCCCCCCCCCCCCCCCCGACCCCACACCCCATTTCCCCTATTACCCCCGCCCCCCTCCCCTATTACCCTGCCCCCTCCCCTTCTTTCCCCTTTTTTATTCTTTCCAGTTTGAGTTTTTTTTTTCCTCTTTATTTCCTTTTTTTTTTCCAGTTTGAATATATTTTTTCTCTTTATTTTCTAATTTTCAATTGTTTTGAAATCCACATTTACATGGGTTTAAGTGGGTTAAAAATGGGTTCAATATGGATTAGAGTTAAAAGACCCACTCCTAAGTGAACTACGGGTACTCAATATACGAATCTCCTGCTCTTGTTGTACGCATCCTGTACAAAACAAGAAGGGAACTATTTTTGCTGCCTGGAAGGCATTTTTAGTCTGATAATTATAAAAAAACTATTTTTGCTAGAAAAAAAATCCAGTGAGATAAGTACGTATATCCTCTCTCTTTCTCTCTCCATTCCAAAGATAATCTCCAAAACCGATTACTCTGACAAGCCCCGTTCCGTTAAGAACTTTATCTTTTTAACATTTTTTGTTCTTATTAAATTTTTTTCACCTTTATTAGTTTTACGCCAAATTTTTGTGAATTCTTGATTCGTCTAGTTTGAGACGAATCGAAACAGGAAATAAAAATTACAGTTGAGGCTGCACGCTTTTAATAAGTTTTACGCCAATTTCTTCCAAGTTTCAAACTCCAAAACACGACCCATGAATTGTGAACGCTTTCTCATATGTTAAAATATTAGGGTGAAAGTAAAAAAAAAAAATTACTTTTCTGATTCATCTCGTCAAGACGATCAATAAGGCTAAAAAGTTTGTTGCAAAATGATCCAATGCGAAAAAAATTGAATTAGGACAAAACGGGAAAAAAAAAAAAACAAAGGAGTTTTTTTTGGTTATTATATATATTTTAAATTTTGAAATCCACTTTTGTAATTATCTCCCGTAATTATTGTATTGTATTCCACTAAGAGAGCCCTGAAAGGCCGTTCGGCTAAATATGCCAAGTGGCTTATTTTTTGTCCTTATTAAAAAAATTTCATATTTGTTAGTATTGCATCAATTTTTTTGGGGATTATTGCATCTCCATGACGAGAGGAATCTAAAAAGTAAAAAAATTCAATCGAAACCTAATTTTTTTGAATAAAGACAAAAATAAGCCAATAAGCCAATTTTTTCGTTTTTTCAAAAAAAATTGGATTTCGATCATAATTTTTTACTTTTTAGATTCCTCTCGTCATGGAGATGCAATAATTCTCAAAAAATTGACCCAAAACTAACAAATACGAAAAAAAAAATTGAATAAAGACAAAAAAATAAGCCACTTGGCTTATTTAGCCGAACAGCCCCTAAATAATGAGTCTTAGGGTGTTCGTTGAAAGACTTAAAGAGCAAAAAAATCATTATGGCCATTTAGAATCAAATGATCAAAAAAATACGATCTTCGCCCCGGTTAAACGGAATTGAAAATTGAAGCGCTTAATTAAATTATATTGAACGGGTGGAACCACAAAATATATAGTTTTTCCATTTTCCATTATTTCACCATCAATATTAGGCTCGTTTGATAGGTTTCTCGTTGAGTAGATTTCAAATATAAAATTTATTTTAAACAATACGTCAAGAAAAAGTTATTACCATTTAAAATTTTATAACAAAAAATAAAATGAGAGGGGGGAGCAATTTCCAACGAGGATGGTAGGACAAAGGTCCCACAGATAACCTTTTCAGACATTGATGAGAGAGAGAGAGGTGGAAGACTTGGTTAGAGAGAGAGAGAGAGAGAGAGAGAGGTGGAAGACTTGGGGAAGACTTGGTTAGAGAGAGAGAGAGAGGTGGTGGAAGACTTGGAAGACTTGGTTAGAGAGAGAGAGAGAGAGAGGTGGAAGAGAGGGAGGTGGAAGACTTGCTTATCCTCCAATTATTTTATTGAGGGCATTGACGAACTTACTCTAGCCCCTGAGCTGAGTTCCCTGAGCAGAGGAGGAGAAACTCTCACCCAAATTCAAGAACAGATCTCAAATTACTCAAGACCAAGACAGCTGAAATCAGGTAATGCCCATGCTCCAGCTCTTTCAGCTGAAAAAATAAAACGAAAAGAAAAGAAGTAATAGTAGGAAGATTAAGCAAATAAATAAAGGGTTGTTCTGGAAAGACAAATAAGAAGGAGCTCTAATTTCGGTTTAACCAAAAAAAAGAGAAAAAGAAGAAGGGGCTCTCTCTCCCTTGGGCTGATAAAAAATGAAAAAGGGGATTGCAATACGTCGTGACTCGAACCTGCGCGAGTTCCATGGAACAATCAACATTTCCTTTGGGCCAAAGAACCTAAGAGTAATTGCAGTGGTAACTTAAATTTTTATTACATACTTGATGTTTTTTTTTTGGTTGCCCCGTGATGGGGGTTGCTCAAGCTCTGGGGATTGTTGAGCTTACCCGGGGCCGGCCCTGCTCATGATTTGCACCTTCTGCATAGACAATTATTAACCCCCATCTAAATGATTTGTTGGCTTTTCTTGCAAATGACAACCAGCGATCGTGTTTTCATTGATAGATAAATATTTTAACATGCAAAAGCAACAGCAGATGAAAGGAGGAGTTCATTCAAATGTACAATTTTGAACATGGGTCAACTAGAGGAGCTGATGAAGGAAGCAGCAGCAGCTATGCTGCAATTACCACGGACCACACGTTGGAAGTTGTGACTGATGGTAGCATGGAACCTAAAAGAACTAAGCTATCTGAACGTCGAATGGAAAAAGTTCCATTGACAATGCGACAAGATGAAAAGACTAAGGGATACTTTGATCCTAAGGTGGTTTCAATCGGTCCATACCATCATGGGAAGGAAGAGCTCCAGATTGCAGAGAGGGTCAAGCCTATTGTAGCGCAATTGTATATTAAGCGTAGCGGAAGGGACATGGATGAATTTCGTAGGAATATTCGCGAGATAGTTGATGTTGCTAGAAGCTACTACCTTGAAGGATCAACAGAGAAATATTCCGACGAGGAATTTGCTGAGATTATGCTCCTCGACGGTTTGTTTGTTTTAGTTTTTTTTGAGAGCTATAATCTAAATTACAAGGATGAAACAATTGGAAAGGAACTACGCAAACACTTGGGCAACTCTGTTCTTTCTGGGAGGTGATATAACCCTTTTGATTGAGAATCAACTCCCATTTCAAGTTCTCGATTTGCTGATGAGCTTAAAGTCCAAAGACAACAATTTTGCCGAACTTTTGGACGAAAACTGGGAGTTTTATGGGGAGTCTAACATCATGCCAAATCAACAAGATAAGAATGAACTCAAAAGGAAATTCAGAGACTTTTTGGACGAAAAAGGAATCGATTTGAAAGCAACTGCTTCATTACCCTGAATATGTTTGGTTTCAGCTAAACAAATTGTGCCAATCGATTCATGTTCCTGAAACCTCAGACGAGGGTTGTTACTGGGACTTATTTTACTCCTTCCGATCTATTATTGAGCTCAAAGCTAAGGGAATCCACGCTAGGCGTGGCAGTACCTATAACCGAAGGGATATTAAGTTCAGATCTTCCTTCTTCTTCTTTGCAGTGCTCGAAATTCCTCCATTTAATTTGAATCCCCTTTTCATTATAGATCATTCAAACCAGATTGCGTACGAGTTGACACCAAACAATCCTACCAACCAACCCACAATGGCTTACATAAATTTCCTGAAATCTCTTATTAATAGCGCGGAAGATGTGAAAGAGTTGCGCGCAAATAATATACTACTCAGCCCCTGCACAAGTGATGAAGAGGTGGTCGACATGATCAACAACATCCCCACAATCGTTATAGAGGACTTCACAATATATGCGAAGGTGAAGCAGAGCATTCAAAATCACTATGACAATAAGGCGAAGACCTGGATTGCCGAATTGATTCATAACTATTTCAACAGTCCGTGGGCATTCATCGCTTTCTTTGCCGCGTCTGCTCTTATTATCATGAGTTTTCTTCAGACCTACTTCACAATCAACCCTCGCAAGTGATTGGTTCACATTTTCAACATCACTTGTGGCTTGCCTTTTTTGTTTTTTTTTTGTATTTTTGGGTTTCTATTTGTTCTCTACTTCCTCTTCCTTTCATGATGGTTTGTATAATCATGTGGAAACCTGTTTTCCAGAGAGCTAAATTTTTTTTGGGTTTCTATTTTGTGGAAAAAATTTCAGTGCCGAGCGGGTATCATGTAGTGCCCGCTCGTGCATCCGAGCCGTCCATTGCGTGTTTGAACGGCTCAAATTTGGAGAGAGAAAAGTGTTGGGGTGAGAGAAGAGAGAGGGTATCAATCCGAGCCGTCCAAAAGTGTATCGGACGTCTCAGATGCGCCGGCCGGGTACCACGTCGGCAATACCCGCTCGGCACTGAAAAACTCCTCCTATTTTGTATTGATGAGTCAGGAGTAATATGGGTCCACAAGTCCATCCACATATTAGTGCAACTGACAGCCCAGTTTGCAATATATTGGCCCAACCTTATCAGGCCAACATACTTAGTGCTTTCAGTGTCAATAGTACAGTAACAAATAGAATCGATTTGATGGGTCAAATACTGATTTAAGGGTAGGAAATGGCTCCTATCCGTTCCATATGTTGGACTTTACCAAACTGTTGGGCCCATGCGGCCTATCACAAGTCAATCATGTATTTATATAAATAATTGTCAGTATTGTTTAAAAAAAAATTATGAATTTTAGCATTTTACCTTAATAATGGGATATAGTTTAGGTCTACATAAAACATAAGGAGTAAAACGTAGTTTTTTTATAAGTAATAACACCAGTTCAGTTTAAGTAGTTCATTTCTTTTCCTTATAATTTTTATTCTTCGTTCAAGTCGCCGCCGCACCATTTTTACTTTTTCGCCTCTTCCCCTCTCTCTTTCCGTTTCTTCAAAGTTTTCCACACTCATCCTCTCGATTCTCTATCGGTATCTTTGGCTAGTTAAAGTTGAGCTTATTGGCTTTGTAATCGTAGTGGTAGGTAGGAATGGAATTACCATAATTGTAGAAGTAGTTTATAGGTAATATGACTTAGGGAAATGCTAAAAATAGCCTAATGGGCTGTCAATAAAACATGAAAATGACCCCAAAAAAATATACTACGTATAATTTTTTACGTGTTAAAGTGTCTTGAAAAGTGTTAAAAGTGCATCAGAAACTGTGTTTTCTTGAATTTTTTTGCCTTATTAACAACCCAGTAGGCTGTCAATAGCTTAACTATATAACTTATTCTTGATCTCTATTCCTATTGATAATTGGAATTAATTTAGTTAATTTCAGCAGTTATTGCAAGTTTGCTTTTATGTTTCACACTAGTGACATATATCAAAAAAAGCCCTTGTAGTTTGAGGCAAAGAATAGATAAAAAAAAAAAAAAGAAGAAGAAGAAGAAGGGGGAATTGATATTCACATTCCATTTTTTTGTTATTCACACTCCCTTTTTTGTTTTTTAGTGTTGAAAGAGTACTTCTTCTTTTTTTTGGCTAAAACACAAAAAAAAAAAGAGTGGATAACAAAAAAAGAAACGTGAATACCAATTTCCAAGAATGAAAATCCGAACCGTCCATTGCCAAGATGGACGACCGAATTGGCCATACTATAAGTGTGTAGCGCGGGGTGCACTACAGCGGCCTCAGGTCCCAAATTCCTAAACAAAGGTTTCCAAAACTTTTGCAACGGTTTTGATTGGCCTAAAAATGGCATCTCACTCACTTTCCGCTTTACTTCCCTTTAAAGCAAGAATAAGGTAGTTTAGTTTAGTTTAGTTTGATAGTGGGTAGAGAGAGAAATAAGGTAATGATTGGAGAGAGGGGTAATGATTGGAGAGAGATAGAGAGAGAAATGAAATTAATAATTGGAGATATAGGATAATGATTGAAGAAAGATATAGGGTAATGATTGAAAAATAAAACTAAAACTAAAGATAAATGGCAACCGAACATAGCGTTTCCCCACTTGCAATTTAGAAGCCAATCATCTCCAACTCCTGAGCCCCACCGTTACTACCCTGTTCCCGAATCCGAAACCTAAGCCCACCGTACACGTGGCAATCTCCCAAAATCCTACTACATCACCGTCACATTACATTAGCCAGACCTATATCCACTCCTTTGTGGGTAGGAGTATTTATTAATCGGTGCAGGATATTCCGACCGTTCATCTCGGCACGGACGGTTTGAATTGAATCTGAACTTATACAAATTAAAACCGTCTATTATTCGATTAAAATTCGAGTCTTTGATTTCCGAGAGAGATTAACAGTCGGATCGGCCTCTTGGCAGCATCCCCATCACACAGTCTTGTAAATCAGTGATTTTTGAAAATAATTACTACTCCCTCCGTCCCTTTTTAAGTGTCCTGTTTCGTAACTCCAACTTATTAAAAAGACATCATCATTATACTTTTCACATCAATTTTTTCTTCCACTTTCCTTACTTACCCATCATCATTATACTTTTACTCATTAACTTTTCAAAATGGAATCTACTTTTAGGGATAAAATAGACAATTCACCAACTTTTACCCACTAACTTTACAAAATGGACACTTATTAAAGGACAGCCCAAAATGAAATACTGAACTGTAATAAAGGGACGGAGGGAGTACTACATTATTCCCGATCTTTTCAATCTTTAGTAAAACGAATTGGTTTCACCGATAAACAAATGAAAAACTCAAATAAGATGAATAAAAAGACACTCCATCTTTTTTTTTTCTTTTCTCAGTGAATTCATTGTAGTACATTTTGTCCAGGATTTTTTTATTTTTGTAGATTTCACCCCCTTAGAAAAATGATTAAATCAAAACATTTAGGCTCCGTTTGTTTGGGCGTAAAATATTTTCCGGTAAAATGTTTTACCTATTTTCCGGTGTTTGGTTACGTAAAAAAATGAGAAAGTATTTTACATGTAAAATATTTTTTATTAATTGGATGAAAATGACTTACCCTTAAATTCTCCGTAAGTCATTTTCCGAAATGAACATGCTGCCTTCTATGACAATTTTCACTGCTCAGTTTTCTCGATCGTCAATTCTGACCCATATTCAATTCTAATATTCTCATATAGCCACCGTTTAAACCCTCCTCTAGATCTCTCTCTACACTATTTTGTTAATTTCTAAAAATATTTTCAAGTGCCAACCAAACACCAAAAAATAAAAATTTAAAATTTATTTTCTAAAAAAATATTTTACATGAAAAATATTTTATATTATAAAACATTTTATATTGAAACAAACGTAGTCTTGTAGTGAATCTAACACAGTTTTTCAATAAAGGTCTGTAATGACAGTGGTAATGGGTCCGTGCACTTGTATGTTTCACTAGCAGAACTATGGTGAGACCCCGTTTTCACTACAACTTATTAGCTTTTGTGAAGTTATTCATAGTAAATTAAATTTTTTGTCAAAAATTTAAGTAATTTTTTGTCAATTTCAAGCTTACCAGTAAAGCCCCTTGAATGTTCAGGAAAAATAACTGTCACTATGATGTTAAGATGACTATGATGTTAAGATGCCACGTGGCAAGGTTGTAGTAGCTGGAAACAGAAGGGCTGCCAATCACCCCTGCAAAGAGGTATAGAGCGGCCGATCCGACCATTCATCTCGACAATCGACGGTTAGATGCTTTGCCGAAGAATCGACGGCTAAGATTTGTATGTACTCAGGTTTAATCTGAACCGTCCATGCCAAGATAGACGATCAGATCGGCCGCTTGGCACCTCTTTGCAGGGAGCGACATCCCCTGTCGGTATAGCACACCATAATTTTCCCTCGTTCGAAGATACAGATCTTCCCGCCCCCAGTCAAGTCAACCCCCTCTCTCTCTCTCTCTCTCTCCATAGAAAAGGGAGAGCAGAGCAGGGGGGAAAAAAAAAGACAGAGAAGCCAAAAGAATGAAAATGGGGATAAAGAAATCGGAGACGTTGACGCTGATACTGGTGAATCTGGCCGGAATAATGGAGAGAGCCGACGAGTCACTTCTGCCCGGAGTGTACAAGGAGGTGGGGGCCGCACTCCACACGGACCCAACTGGCCTGGGCTCCCTCACTCTCTTCAGATCCATTGTCCAGACCTCCTGCTACCCTCTCGCCGCCTATCTAGCCACCCGCCACAACCGCGCCCACGTCGTCGCCCTCGGGGCCTTCCTCTGGGCCGCCGCCACTTTCCTCGTCGCCATTTCCTCCACTTACGTTGAGGTACACCACCTTCGTCATACTCTCTCTCTCTCTCTCTCTCTCTAAATTACATAAGTGTATACATATAACTATAATCGAACCAAATAAAATCGACCCTAGCCAATCCAAAAAAAAACAGATCTTAGATCGACTACATGAATTCGTTTTTTCGTTGACCTTTTAGGTTTCATGGGAATACGGGCCCTTATTTAGGTGGGTATGTACGATATGCATCATTCATCTTAATCGACTTGAATTAATAGCTTGGAGATTAGAATTCATAACACTTGGACACAAATTTAGAACATTTATTTTGAATTGGTAAGATATACTCCCTATTTTATGAGCTGCTGTTATGATTTTTTTTTAAATGTATGACTTTTTTTGTGCATATGAATCTTTATACAAATGTTATGAATCTCATTACAAAATGTTAGAAATTTTTATGCAAAATGTTATTAATTCAAAGTGATTCAAGCAGGTGCATACCGTTCACAACCAAACGGTGGTGTACACACCCAAAATGTCAGTATCATTACAATGGGCTACAATACACACCCAAAATAACGGGGGTGTATCATATGCACCCCCAGAATTGTTATGATTCACAGAGGAAATGTCATGAATCGTATTGCTGGAAAGATGCGATTTTAGTATAAAAGTTACGAGACGCACCAAAATGTAATGATTCTAGTGAAAATGTTACGAATCCTAAACATTACAAATTCTATTTCTGAATAATTACGATTTTTTAGTATAAAAGTTATGAGATGCACCAAAATGATATAAATCATAGTGAAAATGTTACAAATTCTATTGCTGAAAGGTTATGAGTTTTAGAACAAAGTTACGAAACACACTAAAATTTAATGAATGAACTATACAATAGGTGCATATGGTACACACTTTTAAGGGAAAATGACGGCCCAGGACGTGATTTGATAATTAATACCCGCCAAGGACATGCTGAGAACATTTGTTAATGCTGAAAATGTCCTTGGCGGGTATTAATTATCAAAACACGTCATTTGTCGTCATTTTCCCCACTTTTAAAGGGTGTGCATTGTATACTTTCTCCATTATAATATTTAGGTTAACACATTTGAAGAGGAGTTGAATTCTTGACTTCCTCTCTCCTGGCATTAAGTGCACCCCTGATTGCTATTCGACCAAAGGCCTCTTGGCACAAAAAATTAATTGATAACTTGGAATTTTACAGGGGTACTGTTCCCATACATATTTGGAGGTTCTCAGAAATTTTTTCCACCCAAGAGACTTGGAGGAGCCAATTCCATAAAACTTTTCCAAACAAACATGAAAAACTAGTATAATTAGTGAAAATTTGGAGTTGTGTTCGGCCCCCAGGCAAGCCCTTGTGTCCGCCCCTGCTCAGGATCTTTTGTTTCGCTTACAAATCAAGGCATTATATGTTAATGGTCAATAATCTTTGAATAACGAAGAATCCAGTTTGATTTGGTTTTATTGTAAGCGTTCATCTGCATATAAACATATTGTTGTGTTTCGGAAATGATGAGAAGCTTGGCTCCACCCCTGTACACATGTATATCGCTTGAACTTTCCAAGTATAATTTTGAGCCAGGATAACACAAACATAAAGGTACACATCTCAACTCAGCAAAACCATGCTTGTTGCACAAACATGTCATTAGGCCATCTGCATAGGTAACGCATGATTTCACAAATTTAGAGCAAGTCCAATTTTGTAGGGTACACATCTCAACAGGCAATCCCCTCACTGAGTGTGTATAGATTATGATTGTATTTTACGCATTCGACTCGGCTGACAACCTCCTGAAGTGTCAATGTGACATGCTGGCTCTTGTTTTTGTAGCCCAATATTTGTGTCATGCGGCGCTTAGTTGTTTTAACTGGTTATTCAGGTGGCTGTTTCAAGAGGTTTGAATGGGATAGGACTTGCCCTAGTCATACCATCCATTCAGTCCCTTGTTGCAGACTCAACTGATGAGACCAACCGTGGAACAGCTTTCGGTTGGCTACAATTAACCGGAAACATTGGGTCCATCATCGGTGGGCTTCTTTCGGTGCTGTTAGCCTCAACATCTTTCATGGGTATCGCAGGTTGGAGGATAGCCTTCCATCTGGTTGCCTTGATTAGTGTTGTTGTTGGTGTTTTGGTCCGTCTCTTTGCAAATGATCCCCGCTTTGATGAAGCTACAGCTCAAATTCCTCATAAACCCTTCTGGACAGAAGTTAAAGACCTGATTACAGAAGCAAAATCGGTAATCAAAATACCATCTTTCCAGATAATTGTTGCACAAGGTGTGGCGGGATCTTTTCCTTGGAATGCATTGTCATTTTGCCCTATGTGGTTAGAGCTTATTGGCTTCTCCCACAAGAAAGTGGCATTTCTATGGACCCTTTTTATTATTGCTGGTTCGCTCGGAGGTCTTTTTGGAGGGAAGATGGGGGATATCCTCGGGCAACGCTATCCAAATTCTGGGAGGATAGTTTTATCCCAGATAAGCTCCAGTTCGGCTATCCCTTTAGCTGCAGTACTGCTGCTAGTATTGCCTTATGATCCATCCACAGCATTCATGCATGGTTTTGTCTTGTTTAGTATGGGATTAGTCATGACGTGGTGCGCTCCAGCTACAAACAAGTATGTCTCTTCGAACTCTATCGTATTCTTCCCTAGTTTCTCTGGACCAAATAAATGGAAATATGAGCTTTTAGGCATACTCCTGTCCAACTAAGAAGCACATATACGGACACGTGACATGGACACATATGCAGACCATGACTGTCGAGGGAAAGTGGCAAAACCAACAAGATTGGAAATATAGGTATACGTCTTTGCACTGTATGGCTGAAACATATGCAGGCCGTGACTGGCCGTCTGTCAGGATAGATCATTCCCTTCCCTGAAATATGCTACCTAGAATGTGAATCAATGTGATACATGGACCAAGGAATGGGGATGGTGTAAGCCCCATAATCCAACTATTACATAACCGTTGAATACGCGGTCCAAATCATGAGATTGGTACTCTTTTACACATTGGATAAATAATAAGCTAATGGTACATTGTGCCACTGCTTGGATAAAAATAGTTGGTTTGTTTACAAGTTAAGGTGGCTGTGCCCTGGTTAACTTCATGCCATTTTCAGTTTTCTTCTGATCTTCTAAGCAATTGAAGTTGAAGCATAGCAGCATTTTGTTTTCATGAAAAAAAATGGTGTTAATTTCTATGGAAAACATTTTTCCTCGGAAATATTTTTCTATAAGATGATACTACTCCCTCTGTCTCTTAATGTTGGTCCTGTACCCCATTTTAGAATGTCTCACAATAGAGATTAAATTCTTTACACCACCGGTGTAAACATTTGTTTCCTCCAAATCAATTATATTGCGCCACATCGCCATGTTTTATTGATTGGGACCACTGTTTTGCAACGTGGCGCAATGTAATTGATTTGGAGGAAATAAATGTTTACACCGGCGGTGTAAAGAATTTATTCTCCTCACAATATCAGTTCGCTTTGATGAGCGGAAGAAAAAAGTGTCCAACTTTATAAGGGACATGCATTAAAAGTGAGTACGTTCTACGAAAAGGGACCAACATTAAGGGCCAGAGTTAATTGCATACTGCAGATTTCTCTGCTTGCAGCAATTGCTATGGACTATGGTGTATCCTATAGTTGACATGGACAATCTTTGACCATTCATTTTTCCTTGAATATTTATCTACAGGTTGATATTAGCATTCTGCAGATTTCACTGCATTGCTATGTTATATATTACAGATGTTATGGCATTTTATGAAACTCTTCATTAATGACATGTGTACAGTCCAATATTTGCAGAGATAGTTCCCGTGAGATCTCGAACGAGTATTTATGCTTTGGACCGATCTTTTGAGACCGTTCTAGCTGCATTTGCTCCCCCAATTGTTGGGCTACTGGCTCAGCGTGTTTTTGGTTACAAACCATTTCGAAACGGATCAACAAGCTCAGAAGAAATCGAAACAGACAGAAAGAATGCTGCGGCGTTAGCCAAGGCACTTTACGCAGCAATTGGGATTCCTTTCACAATATGTTTCCTCATCTACTCTCTCCTCCACTGCACGTACCCAAGAGACAAGGATCGAGCACGAATGCAGACCTTAATAGAGTCAGAGATGCAACGGATAGAGGATTCGCCTTCCGTAGAAGAATACTCTCGGATTCATGTTCTGGGATCCGATGTGCCGGGGGAAAACGAAAGAAGTGTGATTGAAGTGGATTACGAAGGAGACGAAAGCCTTGATTTCGACGAGAATGATGAGAAGAGATTGATTCCCCATGAGCTACCGGATTCCAGCACGTAACGTCTGGAAGCCGGTTCGCGTAAGTTGTACTACCACCTGACAGTTCCATTTATCAATGACGATCTCCTACACGGTTCCCAGAATTTGGGACGAAAGGTTGTTTGCATCTTGTTACCTTCATTTTTTTGCTTTGTATAGACCCAATTTATGTTGGAGTTTTTTCAAAATAAATTGGATTTTAGTTTGGAATTTTTGGAAAGGCGATGAGTGAGATTTTTGTGAGAGGTTGCTATACCTTTTCACATGAGTTGTGACTTTATGTAAATGGTTGTAACACCCGTTAAATTAAGGTGTGTTCGTTTGGGAAAGGATGTGAAACATGGGGGTGCCTCCAAGAGGCATGACCCTTCTAGTTAAATGTTTCATGAAAGGGTGTCTATCAAGAGGCATGTTTCCTTTTAATTAAATGTCTTCAATAGACATGACATTTCCTAACTAGTGTCTTTAAAAGACATGACTATTCTAATGTGTGTTTCTTCTAAAGACACAACCTTTCACATAAGGGTGCCTATAAGTCTATAAATAGGTCATTGGTTAAGTCATTCGACACACCAAAAATTCCATACTGAATTGCTCTCTTTCTCCCTACACATTCTCTTCCTAGGATGGCAAACCGATATTCTATTATTCCACAGAAATAGAATATCAGTCCTTAGTTCTTTTACGTTCGCTAAGTGGATATTCTGTCTGTTTTCGTTTGTGCAAACACATACAGAAAGAACCTAGAGTTCGGATTCGATTTATCTTAAAGACGAATTTGTTGTAACCTGGTGCACACCTTCTGGTGGGGGCAAATACTGTCTTTAGGACAGCGTTCTTCAACGTAACTCAAATGGTTTCTTTTGTTTCCAGATTTTGAAGAGACGATCCCCTTACTTTCATCATTCTGAAGATCGGATTTCCAACAATTTAAACACCTTACCAGTCTCGTGTCGTTGCGATGTTGCACTCAGCATGCAGAGGTCCGAATCACATGTATTTCTAATTTTCTATATAGATAACAAAAGTTATAGTCCATAATATATTACTACTTACTAGTTTTAAGAAAGAGACAAGATTGTGTGTGCATATATGCAGGGACGGATCCAGGAATGTAGACTAATGGGGGCACCTTGTTAATCATCATGACGAAAGTTTACTTTTTTTTTCAACCACAGTAAGATTGTACAAAATTAAGGCAATGCATTACTAGCTACAAAAGTTTATAACGCGTACTTTTAGTTAAATTAGGTAAAAATGAACCAAAAAATCTTAGATAAAATTTTCCAAGTTAGTTTTAAATGAACATCGACAAGTTTTAGAATGATCGAGCTAGTTTTGTTAATAATTTTATTTTAATATATTTCTACCAGACGGTTAAAAATAAAGAAAATAAAGAAAGAATAGCTCCAAATTAATTAATAAACAAATAACTCGTAAAGTAACAAATATAAATGCACCATATGATGAAATTTAAGCATAAAACTAATTCTATGTGTATTTTTGAGATATATGCAAGTGTGCATATTTATATATTAGCACACTTTCATAATTATGCCAAAATATACAAAAATATAACAAAATTATTTTAATCTCGAGCGAGGGTATGCGGGGGAGTGGGGGCACGTGCCCTCGCATGCCCCCGCCTAAATCCGTCCCTTCATATATGTAACCGCCATTTGATATTGAACCCACAACAAAAAAAAAGTGGTCAATAATTTAAAATTTTAGTGGATTTTTTCACACATATATGAGAACTTTATAAACGTTTTTTTTCCTTCAAGAGACTTGTGGGGACCGATCGTATATAACTTTTTCAAATGGAGCTCAAAAACTTGTACTCCCTCCGTCCCATAATGTTTGTCTGGTCCGCAAAACAGAGACGTAAAAATAATACTATTTTGTAAGAAAAGTTGGAAAAAAATTCAACAATTTACTAGATCTTGACGAATTCTTTTAACTTATGAAAAAAATTTGAATTTTTTCTTGAAAGAAATACATTACTCCTATTTTGTAGTCCTCGTTTCGCGGACCGAACAAATATTATGGAACGGAGGGAGTATAATTATAGTGAAAGTATTTGGAGTTGTTCAGGGCCCGGGCACCCGCCGGCACCCCTTGTGTCCGCCCCTATCAGCAATATATAGCTATGTTTTGTCGTTGATTCTTGTTAGATTCCCAATGGTCCTTCATCCCATTGAGTTTAATTTCCTTTTTCTTCCATTTCAATCTTTGTAGCATGTTAAACTGCTCTTCTACAGTGTATTAGGGGAAAGGAGGGGAACTCATAGGGTTACACTCAACTTGGCCCCAACTCACATAAGGATTTTGTATTTAGGAAAAAGATGGGTCAAAAAAGAATCACCACCCACAAAATCTCCAAACGTCGGTTTCATTCGTTCTTCAGAAAAAACTAGGTTTCCTGGGCTTCTGCCTTTCTGGAGATTCTTCATCATATTAATTTCTCTTCTTGATAGTTTGGTTGTGTATATAGAGAAAGATATTTTCGAAACCATTATAAACGAGGATATCATCCATCATTTCCAAAGTATGAAAAGTCGTCGAGGTCAATTGTGAATCGAAGCTACATTTTGTTATTAATATAAATCTACTTTTTGATTAACTTCTTTCAATTAGCAACTAGAAAAAGTGAATTATACATGGTTCAAATTTTTCGACCCCACTTATCGAAAATCTTGACTCCGCCGCTGGCCACGTGGTGTGTCCAACTAATAGTGAGTAGTCATGTGCTCATCTCGTTTCTTTTTCTCCGGGTAAGATAAACACATGACTGAGATATTAATAGGGCACATAGTTAGAAGACTAAACGTAGTGGTGCTTCCAGAAGACTAAAAAACAGGGCTTCTGTTTAGGACGACTCCCTTAGCAATCCAATTTTGACTGTCTCATGCAGTTCATGGCTCTATATACCTTCATGATCCAAGCCATTAGACAAGTCCATCATTGGACATTACTAGTCATATGATGGGGTCACATTCTCATTCAAAAATGGTCACCCATAATATTTCGCAGCTGCCGATATTATTTGAGAAACACATAAGACGTCCCAAAGAAACACGTAAGGATCAACCATCATGCTGGAGAGCCTGAACTTTTGCCCTTTCCTCATCTTCAGGTTCCATAATCATGACTCTGCTTATAATAATTACTTTCTCATTATCACCCTAATAACTGAGGTATCCATCATCTTATTTAAAGACCAAACCGCCTGAGACTCATTGAGGTGAATTCTGTTAAAACCAACAGAAGAGGAGGATAGGGCAATAGCTGCAACAGCAGATCTACACACTAGGCAATTTTATTTCTTTCTATTGCCCCTCTTCTTGGATTCTGGAATACCCAAAATATCATTGATCGACTTCTGTTTTCATTTTCCTTTTCCCGTATCCTTAGCCTCGTCAGATGGGTTGAGATCCACAATTAGCTTAATGCCCTCAGTAAAATTAACCTGGGTTGGGTTAAGATCATCCACATCCTTATGATTTAAAAAACCCACTTCTAAGATATTCCAAAAGCCTCTATCAAACTCCACTCCATTCGTAGCTGGATCGTGAATCATAGAGTCAACGTCCAATATCTCATCGATATCCTTATTGATATGCTCACTATAATTCTTTGTTCCAACTAAAACACTTGCATTCGATGATGAATAATTCTTGTGATCATGTCATATCACAAGCTTTATGATTGATTCCAGCCATCATTTTTGGGTAGTCAAATTTATGATCCTATCTTATTAGTCCCAACTGGTCTTATTCCTGCTATTAAAACCCAACCAACTTTCTCGTGTCACTAACAGAACCACACTCGTTACAAAAATTTCATCAGTTTTCAACATTTACAAGTTATTATTACGCCGCGGTTGTTTATAAAATTACCCTTTGTATGGACTCAGGTCATGTCCAGTGTTCCTACCATCGAGTCTGCCAGTCCGGTCTATTTTGGTTTTTTTGGATTATTTGGATTCACAACAATGATCGATTGGTACTACCGTTCATTTGTGGAGCTCATTAAATTCTTTAAGCATGAGAAAATTCATGTTCAGCTGATACATATCAATCATTTATCAGAACACATTTATCTTGAAACAAATGCATTATGCACACTAATCAAGCCCGTTTGTTTCAAAATAATAGTATTCGATAATCATTGATCGATATCAACTGAACTTGATTTTTCTCATCCTCAAAAAAATTGATGAGCCCTTCAAAAAATTAGCGATTCCGATCATTGGTGTGAGCCCAGAATGAGCTAAAAAACCGGACTGGATGGGAGATTGGACCTGAGTCCCTTCTGTATTGACTCGGAAATACAAGAAGATTGACCCCAAAGAAAGAGAGAATTTGGGTGCCAAGGTCAACGTCATGGGGCACCCTTTTGAAATTGGATCACACAGTACTGTCAGTACAGTGGTGCCCATCACTGCCGAGAAATTTTTGGGTGTTGGGTGGGTATATCTCACGTGGTACCCACTCGGCACTCCCGAGCTGTCTGATGCACTTTTGTACGACTCAAATTAAAACCTTCTCTCACGCCTCCTTTTTCTCTCTTCAAATTCGAGCCGTCTAAAACCACATCAGACGGCTCGGATGCGCCGGGCACCACGTGGTACCCACCCGGCACTAAAAAAATTCTCCTCATCATCACTACCAGTACTCCTCAGCAAACACATTCGGACATGGTAGCTGGCAAGTCGGGATGCTGTCGAGCAGCTTCTTGTGGCTGCCAAGCGGGCCGATCTAGCCAGTCATTGCGGCATGGACAGTTCGGATCGAATCTGAGCGCATACAAATCTAAATCGTCCATTGCTCGTTAAGGTCTGAACCGTTGATTGTCAAAATGGATTCGCAAGTCATACCCATCATACGGACCCACATCTATCAAGACAATTTATCTTGCCCCGCCCTAAATTATTCCCCTAATAATGGGAACGGGTTTTGAAGGAGTATTTTTTTTCCGGATTTTTGGGTTTTGGAAAAGAAATACTAGTACTTTAATTAATTGTTTTGGGTTTTTGTTGGGGTTGGTTTGAGTTGGGCTTTTTTGGTCTTTATCTTGTGGATATATATTTTCAAAGATATTTGAGTAAAAGTAAAATTTTATTAATTTTTCGATTCTTCCCATCGAGACGAATCAATAATTCACAAAAATTTTGCTTAAAACTAACAAATGCAAAAAAAAATTAAATAAGAACAAAATAAGAAAAAGCTGAAAAAAAAAAAAAAAAAAACCTTAGGAGAACTAGACCTAAGTTGTAAAGAGGAAAACACCTCCAACCGGTAAACGGGATATTTTGGGTATTCCGAAATCCACATCAGTGCAGCCACTTCTTCTTTTTTTTGAAAGAGCATAGGAAGTATCCTCATAGCCAAACGGAATGAGACTAATCCACCTAGAGCCAGCCGTGATGAACCAGCACCCATGGAAAGTGTGGGTGGAAGCGGGTTCTGTGAGGTCGCTTACGTGTACAAGAGTGAGCTGGAGAGGTTCGATTGGTCGATAATCAGTACCAAGGGGAAAAGAGGAATAATCTCGTGGGGTGAGGGCTAGAGCAAGAGGTACGGAAAAGACAAAGGCAACGTGTCTCCTTTGTTCTCCGCGGGGGGTGAATGACGCCTGCCCTTTCTAGAAATCCAGATGAGTGAGGTCACTTTCTCTCCGGGGAAGAATGTTCTCCTTCCTCAGAATCAGTGCTCTCTCTCTCTCTCTTTTCCAGAAAGGTCAGCCTCTTCCAATCATTGGGAATGTCAGGGGTATTTATAGGGCACATGGGCCTAGGTCAGGCCCAGGACGGCGCTCCTATAAGACCCTAACACGTGTCCCTCCCGTACCTCCAGGTCGCGGAAGACTCGTCTCTCCGCGGAAGACTTCCGCGGGACCCGAGCCTCCGCGACGTTACCTCCATCCCAAGCCACCAAGCTACAAGAGCTTCCCCAATTCCCGCAAGAGCAAGGTCGCGACCCGCGGCGATCGTTTACCTTCCGCGGGATCCCTTCCGGGCCTGCCTTTTAGGCCAGGATAGGACCCCGGAGTCTCCTTTCAGCTTCTGTATCAATTTCAATCTCAGTATGTCTTTTAGTTCTCCCGGGCGGGGCCCGCGAGATTGTCACTTCCGCGGGTCAAAAATGCTTACTTCCCGACCTCGCCTTCAAATAAGAGGTTGATAGAAACCCGAAGCGTAGGGCTAGGTCGTTGTACGCATAATATCCGGAAATCCGGGATCGTTCCCACAGAGAATTCGATTCTAGCTTGAGATGGATTGTAGGTTTAAGGTAGAATTTCGGCCTTGAAGACGGCTAACTCGGTTTTGCTTTGAAATGGAAAGACTTGAACGAAAACTTAGAATAAAGCTTGATAAACTTAACAAGGCAAGTCTCGGGGTCTTCTAACCCTTGACAAAGGCTATCACCGGTTCTCGATTATAACTCAGGCGAGAGTCACGAACGCGCGCTCACGCCCGGAAGATTTATCTTGAAGAGACTACGTTTAACAAAAGATGTGATTTTCCCGGAGGCGAACTAACTTGTTTTTAATATTTATCGAACACAAAGGAGGCCACTAGGCCTCGGTAAGTCATTAGTCAAGACCGCTTGACTAACTCGTTACCAAGGGGTTAACACCCCTAGTTTAGACTTAAAATGCAAATTAAGCCCTAACCGGAAAATCATGATTTAAAAGCCCAATGGCTCGAGAACCAAGTAACAACCTAAGTCCTCGGGAAAGATTATCCCGAGACTTAGCCAAGAAACTACTCACACATGGTTAAAACATAAAACATAGCATAAAAACGAGATAGAAAATTTAACCGACGGATTCGAAAATAAACTTGAGATTAACGATCACCTTAACCGTGGCTACAACTTTAATAAACGAGAATTTAAACGGAACTAATTACTTACTTGAGAAAATGGAAGACAAAAGCTTGAAAAGAGCTCTAATGGAGGAAGAACCAAAATGACTAGAAAATGAAGAGAGAGAAGACAAGGTAAGTTATGAGGGAGAGAGAGAGGGAGAAAGACTTAAAGGGGCCCCTTCTCTCTCTACAAAAATCCCAAAATATCTAAAAAGGTGAGACAACAAAATATCCCAAAAGCAAAAAGCAGATTTCGGATTCCAGGGCATGAACCGGTTGGTAATTCCTTCGTACCGGTTCATGGGCTCGAACGAGGTTCAATCTTCATTTTCTGACGAGCATGAACCGGTTGGTAAATTCTTCGTACCGGTTCATGCTCGGCAGACTTGATTCCTTCCTGCTTCACTTGGCAAAACTGCCCGACGACGGCCCGATGCTTCATTTGCTCGGGCAAAACCACCCGACGGGGCTTGACTTGGCAATGCCACGTGGCCTTGGTCGGTGGAAAACTTCCTTGGCAAATTCTTAACGTTGAAAGCACGGAATTGCCCTGTTTAACCTGAAAACAACAAAACGAACCCTCACGAGCAAAATGCGATAAAACGGGATAAATAGGGACGAAACGCTACAAATACTCCGATAAAAGCCCCCAAGATTATGCAATCTTGGGTGCGGATCACGCCCCCCGACTTAAGCGTTGCTAGCCCCTAGCAACCAAAACAACCAACAAAACGAAAAACAACGTAAGCCTTCCGGAAAAACAACTATGGCACATGCTCGGGCAAAACTAGTTTACAAGAATTCCAAAAAGAACCATTGTTGTCCATACAAACTTGCAGCATGTTAATAGCAGAGCAACTAGACACCACGCATGCAAACAACAAGTATCCAACGTGCGTATCCAAGATCAAAAAGAGGATACGACACGGCCAAAAATATTTTATACAAAAGCAGCCACATCCCACAAAAGGTGCTCGAAACTAGGCTCGGTGAACAAAAATTCCAAGCCTTATATAAGGAGAGCACCACAGAAAGAAAGCTAAGCTAAACCAAATATTAACCGAAAATAAGTATGCCACAAACTAAACATGCCAACAAACAAGAATTGAATCAAACCGGAATCAAAACGTACGAACGGTCAACTAAGGACTTTCTTGGCTTATAATGACCTTGGTTAAGAAAGAACGGTTAACAAAACGATGGCGACCATTACCAAGCTCGGTTTAACTACCCTTAGTCGCCACCAACACTAACTACCAAGTCAAGGCAAAAGGCCACATGCCGGCCACAACAAAAACTTCCTAAACTATGTACAAAGTGACACTAAAAACTGAAAACAAGATAACTAGGTGGGCTGTCAACCACCTTGCACCCCGACCAAGTAGAGGGTTTTACAAAACGACCACCACCGACACTAGTCCTCACTATCGAAATCCTCATCCTCGTCATCATCACCAATCACATGTTCTTTACCCTTTCTCCTCGCACCAGGCTCACCACCACTAGTACCAACTCCCGGTTCATCCACAGACACTTCGGGGGTCGACTCTCGCAAGTCCTCCTCATCGGGCACATAAACATCCCCTTCCTTGCCACATCTCGCTGCAATCCATAAAGCGACTTTCTTCACAACCGAGAGATCCCTCCTAGTTCTACGTAACTGAGTCTCCTGTCTCAACTGACGCGCTTCCAGAGTCTGAATTTGAACCGCCATCCCCTTCACATACTCTTCAACCCTTCCCGTTGACGTCCTAGCAGTAGAAGTAGGCAAACCAGAAGGTCCGGGCAATGGAGGTTGCGACAAAGACTTGCTCTTCTCCACGGAACCACCCGTAATCGGACCGGGCGATCCGGGAATGAGTCTCTCCGGAGAAAGCACACCCTGCGCACCACAAATGGCAGTCACCATGGCCGGAAACGGAAAATTTGGCTTATATGGACCCGAACGCTTCCTAAACGTCACCATGGAGTTCCAAATCATCGACGCCCAATCCACCACCTCATCACTAGACCCAAACACGTATAAAACCTCTGCATCCTCCTTCCTCGGGTTCTTTTCCGAACCGTGGGGGCATATGTTGTAATGAACCACCTTGTTAATCACCCGGTACTTCTCAAACAGCTTCCCATTGACAAAACGATCAACCTTCAGTGGCTTATCGGTCAAGGCATTACGAATCTCTTCCTCGGGTTTAGACCAATTCAGGGCGGGATAGGTTGTGGTACCAAAACGGGGCCGTTGGTAGTCATCCAGGTATTTGGCAATGATGTTGGGGGTTATGAGAACGGATTTCTTTCCCATTAACGACGTAATCTTCTGATCCTTCTCATCTATATCCATATTTGCATAAAAATCAAACACCACCTTCGGCTTATACCCCGGAACTGGTTTAAAGAAAAACCGTAGACCACGTTGAATGATAATATCAACGATAGGATGATCTCCTATCCTCTCTCGGTCTACTTGACGCTCACAAATGTAGTTCCGCCCTTGTAACTCCTTCTCCCACTTTCTCTTGGCCTCATCTCTCTTTTCTCTCTTCCTCTTTCTATTGTCCTCCTCCTGCCTATCGGCTCGCTCGGCCTGTACCTCCGGATCGGGGCGTTTATAGTACGTTGTTTTCCCTGTTCTAGCATCAATCGATGCCACCGCATCCGTGGATTTCATTGCATCCCCCAAAACTTTTTTAGTTCTCCCCATCCTTCGAAACAGAGTCCCAACAAAACAGAGCAAAACAGAGCACCCCCCTCACTACAGTTAATCAACCACCTGCACAGCAGAGTTCCAAATCCCAACAAAAACCAGAGAACTAAGGCACAATAGCAAACAGTTGAACCCCACAACAGTTCACAACAGCAATTTCAGAGATTAAGGCTAGGGTTTAGTGGGAAATTTCGGATTTTGGGGGTAGGAGAGAGAAATTTTCGGATCCCACTTGATTTTTGGGAATCTAGGGTTCCAATCTTGCCCAAAAACTTACAAGCACACATGAAATCTTTCACATTCATGGTGACTAAGCCAAAAACTCATGAGAGGAGGGAAAAATTTCGGTTTACCTTGAAATTTTCGGATGGAGAGAGAAACCCAAGCTTGAATCTTGAAACCCTTGAAATTACCTCTTGATTTTTGAAGAACCCAAGGTTTGATGAAGATTGATGGAGGTTTTTGGGTGATTTGGTGGAGTTTGGAGAGGGAAACCGAAGGGCAGGGGAGGGGGTTTAATTTTTGGGTCGTGGGTTATGGTGGAGAAAGAGGGTGTGGAAGTTATAAAGTGGGGTAGGAGAGAGAGAGAGAAACGTTTTTTTTTTTTTTAACTTCGGGGCTCCATGAACCGGTTGGTAATTATCCCGTACCGGTTCATGAGCTAAAATCCTGAAACTCAAACATCTGCCCCTCATGAACCGGTTGGTAATTCCATCGTACCGGTTCATGCACCAAAAATTCTGAAAATTTCCAAAGTCCATCTTTTTGACCCCCGAGCGTATCCAACTCCTTTCAAACACCCTCCGAACACCTTAAAGCATCAGAATAACATCCCACACATCCCTCCTTACTCCGGTTCCCTAAGTTCGTTGAATAAACGGTATGACACGGACTAGGATACGAATTAGGACAACGGGACTCTTTGTGGTCAAATCACAGAAATAGGGCCTTGTATCATCCCCTAAGTACGTTATAGATTCCGAAACGATTCAATACTGCTATAAGCATGTTTAGGCATGACATAAGATGAATAACACGAACAAAAGAAGAAAAAGACCGGGATATGGGTCAAACTTGCTCAAAAACACACTTAACACCTAATTGCTCAACTTCAACATGCCAACGAGTTAAAATGGACACACTACACAAAACATGTACACCGAACTCTTGCCAACTAAGAAATACTAAGCATGTGCCAAGTTGCTTTAATCCACTAAAGTTGTAATAACGGAAGGATTACCAACCTAAAAACAAAGAAAAACGAAAAATTTGAACAGAAACAGAAAAACAACGAAAAATATATCACAGATATATCCCCTCCCCCCAACTTAAGATATGCTATGCCCTCATAGCATGAAGAACAACAGTATGGAGAGGAAAAGGGAAGAGATTACCCACGGGGGAATGTCAACCCCCTTATACCTCGACCAAGTTGGAGGATTTTGCCATTGCCCACTTCGATCCGGAGTTATGTGCTTCCAGGGCTTCACTCCTTCGGTCGGAACCACCAGCTAGTCACACAGGGCCATAGTCAAAGCTTTTCGGACTAACAACCGCGACACATAATCGCACCCATGCTTAGGGCTCCTGAATGCCTCAATCACTCCAACGGTAGACCCAAACCACCAAGGCTGGTGTGGTAGCGTGTTAACCCTGCAGAAGCGGAATTGTACGAAGGACCTACCAGCAGGCAAATGACATTAGAGCCGCCCGGCTCGTGTTATCCGGGCTCCAACAAACAGAAATATAAACAGAAAAACAACAAAGAACACCACCCGATCTTCACGCAATCTTACGAGTCATACTTTTCTTCCCGAGTCTCACCGAAGAGATAAAACTCGGGTGGCTATACTAGACCGTCGAATTTGTTACATCACGCCCGCAATAAAATTTACCGCTTGACCTCGCCAAGCAATTAAGCCCAGCGTTCCCTTGGTCGAAACAAAGTGAGACCAAACAGAGCCTAGCGCCAAAGCACGGGAATATCAAGTCTCACCCAAAGACCTAGACTGCCCCCGATAGGGACATAACTGGTGAGCAAGGATCATTAACGGCAAACTACCACAAGGAAGGGCTAATAAAAGCCCGATGCAATGATGCATTGGTGAAATCTCTTAGTGAGAAAATCCCGAAACGAAACAAACAGACTAATATGTACAAAACTAAACATTGCCCTTACTAACCGGAGCTGGGCACACGATTCTTATTTTAGTAGCGGCGTGCGGAGCTACAAATACCCAAGTCAATGGTGGGTACCCCCTACCCGGGGGCCGGGTCCGACAAACAGTTAAGTTCAGCGGTTACGCTTTCGCTCCCCGTGCAAATTCAATCAAAACAACTCTAAACTGACGGGCCATCCGCGTAAGCAGGATCGGCCAAATCCTCGTCAGGTTCACCAATTTCAAAATTACCAAGAAAAGGCTTAAGCCTCTGACCGTTAACCTTAAATGTGGTCCCATTTTGCATACTCTCTATTTCAACTGCCCCGTGAGGGAAAACAGTTCGAATCACATAAGGACCGGCCCAACGGGACCGCAATTTACCGGGATGGAGATGGAGACGCGAATTATACAACAATACCCGTTGACCGGGCACAAAGTCCTTAATCACAATGTTCTTATCATGTTTGGCTTTGATTTTGGATTTATAAGAACTAGAGTAATCGTAAGCATTGTACCTCAACTCCTCAACCTCCGTCAATTGCAACTTGCGGCGAGCACCGGCCTTGGCCATGTTGAAATTGAGCTTCTTGATTGCCCAATAAGCTTTGTGCTCAAGCTCCACCGGCAAATGGCAAGCTTTTCCATAGACAAGTCGATACGGAGACATTCCCAAGATAGTCTTGTACGCAGTACGGTAAGCCCACAGTGCATCGACCAAACGAGTTGACCAATCCTTGCGGGTAGGATTAACCGTCTTCTCCAAGATATTCTTAATTTCTCGATTCGCCAGCTCCGCTTGCCCATTGGTTTGAGGGTGGTACGCCGTAGAAACTTTGTGCACGATCGAATATTTCCTCATCAAGGCGGCAAATGAGCGATTGCAAAAGTGAGAGCCCTGATCACTGATAATTGCTCGTGGCATCCCAAAGCGTGCCAAAATATACTCCCGTAAAAATTCAACTACAACCGCGGCATCATTGGTACGAGTAGGAATAGCTTCAACCCACTTACTCACGTAATCGACCGCCAACAAAATGTAAAGGTAGCCGAAAGACGAAGGAAAAGGCCCCATGAAATCGATACCCCAACAGTCAAAAACCTCAATAATCAGTATCGGCGAAAGCGGCATCTCATTCCTCCGCGTTACACACCCCAACAATTGACATCGATCACAAGCCCGGCAAAAGGCAAACGTATCCTTATACAACTTTGGCCAGTAAAACCCGCACTGCAGAATCTTCGCCGCGGTCTTCCGAAATGAAAAGTGACCCCCACAAGCTTCAGTATGGCAAAACTTAATGACATTCTGTTGTTCGGAATCGGGTACACATCGACGAACCAATTGATCGGCACAATACTTGAAAAGATACGGGTCATCGAAGGTGAACCGTTTCACTTCCGCTAAAAACCGGCGGCGCTCTTGAACATTCCAGTGGCCTGGCATCAACCCGGTGACCAAATAGTTGACGATATCCGCATACCATGGAGCCGTAGAGACCACAAACAACTGTTCATCGGGAAAGGAATCCCGAATCGGAATATGAGCCGTGTGATCGTCGAACTCCAAACGAGACAAGTGATCGGCCACCACGTTTTCAACCCCCTTCTTATCCTTTATTGTAAGATCAAACTCTTGCAATAACAAAATCCAACGAATCAATCTCGCCTTGGCATCCTGCTTAGTAAAAAGATACTTAAGTGCCGAATGATCGGTATAGACCGTGATTGGAGCGCCCACCAAGTAAGATCGAAATTTGTCGAGAGCAAAGACTACCGCCAACAATTCTTTTTCGGTTGTGGAATAATTCATCTGAGCTTCGTTCAACGTCTTACTCGCATAATAAATCACATACGGCTCCTTACCCTGGCGTTGACCCAAAACGGCCCCGACGGCGTAGTCACTGGCGTCGCACATAAGCTCAAAAGGCAAATCCCAATTTGGCGTCCGAACTATGGGTGGAGAAGTGAGGCTAGCCTTAAGCTTGGCAAAAGCAGCTTCACAAGCCGAAGACCACTCAAATGGGACATCTTTAGCGAGCAAATGACATAACGGCCGGGCAATAGAACTGAAATCTTTAATGAAGCGCCTATAGAACCCGGCATGCCCTAGAAAAGACCGCACATCTTTCAAGCACTTTGGCGTTGGGAGGTTGCCAATCAAATCAATCTTTGCCCGATCAACTTCAATCCCTTTCGAAGAAACGATATGACCAAGAACGATGCCCTCGGTCACCATGAAATGGCACTTTTCCCAATTCAACACGAGATTCTTTTCTTCACATCGAGCCAGCACAAGTCCCAAATTGGTCAAACATGCCCCAAACGTATCCCCAAAAACAGAAAAATCATCCATAAATACTTCCATGATCTTTTCCACCATGTCGCTAAATAACCCCATAATGCACCTCGAAAAAGTACCGGGGGCGTTGCACAGCCCGAACGGCATACGGCGATACGCAAAGGTTCCGAATGGGCACGTGAACGTGGTCTTCTCCTGGTCCTCCAAGGCCACTTCAATTTGGTTGTACCCGGAATACCCGTCGAGGAAACAGTAAAACTCATGACCGGCGACCCTTTCCAGAATTTGATCAATAAAAGGGAGTGGAAAATGATCCTTCCTAGTGCTCGCATTTAATTTCCGATAATCGATACACACCCTCCAACCGGTATGCACTCTCGTCGGGATAAGCTCATCCTTATCATTTCGAACCACCGTAACCCCGGATTTCTTAGGCACCACTTGAATCGGGCTCACCCATTTGGAATCCGCTATCGGGTAGATAATCCCAACGTCCAACAACTTAAGAACTTCCGCTCGGACGACATCCTTCATTATTGGATTCAAACGCCTCTGCGGTTGGCGGGACGGTTTGAAATCCTCTTCCATATAAATACGGTGAGAACAAAGAGAGGGGTCGATACCTTTGATGTCGGCTATAGACCACCCGATGGCCTTCGAATGCTCCCGTAGTAAAGCTAGCAATTCCAATTCTTGTGACTCACTTAAAGAGGAAGAAATCACCACCGGATACGTTTGATCTTCACCAAGGTAAGCATACTTAAGTTTATCCGGTAGCGGCTTGAGCTCAAGTGTTGGTGGTTTGTCGCAAGACGGGACGGCTCGCTTTTCGATAGGTGGCAACTCCTCAAACTTAGGGACCCACGGGTTAATACCACACATATCCCCCTCATCTAACAATGAACATAAGTAGGCAACCTCGGGAGCGTCAAGAAAATCGGCTTCGGCGGACGTGAGTGCTAGCTCCAACTCATCCTTGCAAAGAAACTCATCGACATGGTCTTGCACAAGTGAATCGATCATACTAACCCCGCACACATCGTCGTCGTCTCCCATCTGAGTACCGATATTGAACATGTTGACCTGCATTTGCATATTCCCAAAACTCATATTGAGCCGGCCATCCCGGCAATGAATCACAGCATCTGACGTCGCCAAGAAAGGCCGCCCGAGAATAATTGGCACGGAAGCCTGAGCTGCGGGCACTGGACATGTATCAAGAACCACGAAATCAACGGGATAAACGAATTGATCAACCTGAACCAGAACGTCTTCAACCATCCCTTTTGGAACGCGGATACTCCGATCCGCCAATTGCAAGGTCACCCTGGTAGGCTTCATTTCACCCAAACCCAATTGTTGATAAACGGAATAAGGTAAAAGGTTAACACTTGCACCCAAATCAAGAAGTGCCTTCTCAACAACTTTCCCCCCGATGGTAATGGAAATTGTCGGACACCCCGGATCGTTGTATTTGGGTGGGAGGACCGATTGGAAAAGTGAACTAACTTGCTCGGTTAGGAAAACCTTCTTTTGAACTTGCAATTTACGCTTGTGAGTACAAAGGTCTTTCAAGAACTTAGCATAGGACGGAATCTGCTTAATGGCATCGAGCAAAGGGAGATTGACCGTTACTTGCTTGAGTACTTCATAGATATCCGACTGTAGGTTAGGTTTGATCGGTGCTCTCAACCGATTGGGAAAAGGGGCTGGCACGGTAAAGGTTGGCGGAATAGCACTTTCCTTTTCCTTTCCTTTCTCCTTAGATGCTTGCTTAGACAATTCCTCACTTGGCGGTGCCGGCTTTGATGGTGTTGGAACGGGAACCAATAATGGTATAACCGGTGGTTCGACTTGAGCGTTATCCACCGTTTTCCCACTTCTCAAAGAAATAATGGCTTTGGCATGCTCGGGGAAAATCACCGAAGAGCTACCAGCCAGATGTTGTCCTTGTGGATTCGGCAAAGGTTGAGTGGGAAGTTTCCCTCTCTCTTGTTGCAATAAACCAATAGCCGTTGTTAATTTCCCCATCTGAACCCTCATATCATTCATGGCCTGAGTGGTTTGGTCATTAGTCGTAATCTGCATCTGACAAAAGGTGTTCATGGTATCTTCCAATGATCGCCGAGGTGGTGGTGCTTGCGGTTGGAACTGATTCTGACCCTGACCTTGGAATTGGCCCGATGGAATAAACCCTGGCGGTCCTTGGCTTGATGGAAAGCGGGGTGGTCCCTGAAACTGAGATTGTCGCCAATTCTGATTCGGAGCTGGGGGTGGAGCTTGTGTGGCTGTAGAAGACCCTGCTTCATTCTGATTATTCCAGCGGAAAGCTGGATTAGACCTCAACCCCGGATTATAAGTGTTCGAGTATGGATCCCACCGTTGGTTTACTGCACACACTTCTTCCTGAGGTAGTTGACTATAATGGAGCCGAAGGGCGGGAATGGTAGGACAATTATCCGTCGAATGGCCCACGGTTTCACAAATAACACATACTTCTTCAACTTGACGAACCTCCTTCACTTCTTTTACCGGTTTCACTTGAATTGCATCCAGTTTCATTTTATCCAACTTACTTGACAATTCCTCCAACTTAGATTCGAACATCGTATGCTCACTCACTGAAAACTTGCCGGAACCTCCGGGTCCTTGATTTCTCATTGCTTGATCGCCCGGGTCGATGAATTCCCACGTTTGAGCTCGTTCGGCCAAAGCATCCAAAAATTCCCATGCGGCCTCTGGATCCTTTCCTAGAAAATCTCCGTTTCCCATGGTATCAAGGAGCTGCTTGGCTTGTTGATTGCATCCGACATAAAAATAGTTGATCACCAAGTACATTGGATAATTGTGGTGTGGTACGGCCGCTAGCAAATCCTTGTAACGTTCCCAAAACTTGTAAAAGATCTCCCCTTCCTTTTGTTTGAAATTCGCGATTTGATCCATAAGGAGTTTGGTTCGGCTGACCGGAAAATATTTCTGAGTAAACACATCCTGGACCTCCCTCCAAGTACGCAACGACTGTGGCTTCAACGAATGGAACCACTGCTTGGCCTTATCCTTAAGCGAAAATGGAAACAACTTCAACCTCGCTTGATCCAATTGCCCCGGAGTTGTCACAAAAGTGCTCACGATAGTCTCGAATTCCCGAATATGACAATACGGATCCTCCAACTCACGCCCCCGAAATTCCGGTATAACCCGATGATATTCCGGCTTAAAAGCAAAAGCATTTGCGGCGGTGCAATTTGGAATAGCAATTGGTGAAACATGCGGTCCCCTTTCCGGAGTCAAATAATCTCGCAACGTTCGGGCTACTGGTGGTTGTTCTGCCATGTGCCTTAATGGTGGAGAGAATTGATGCGGTGGAGAATACGCTTGACGAACCCTTGGTGGAGAAGCAGAACGGTGCAGCCGATTGGAATAAGGGCTACGATATATGGTACGCATATAACCTGCACAAGACTTAGCTACCAGACTAGAGGGGCTATGCTGCCACCTCGTTCACAAACAGTCTCGTGGGGTTATGCCACCACCACGGCTAGAGAAAAGAGGCAAACAAATATAGACAAAGAGAAAGTGATGCTCAATTTAGCTTCGTTAAACCTCAGGTCGAATTGGTGGCTCGGTTAGAGGTATCCGCTAACTTGAGTTCACAATATACAAAGTAAAAACAAACGGGATACTTACAGTGATTTGTCGTAACCTCCAAATAAGCTAGAATAAGAAGATCCCCGGCAACGGCGCCAAAAATGCTTACTTCCCGACCTCGCCTTCAAATAAGAGGTTGATAGAAACCCGAAGCGTAGGGCTAGGTCGTTGTACGCATAATATCCGGAAATCCGGGATCGTTCCCACAGAGAATTCGATTCTAGCTTGAGATGGATTGTAGGTTTAAGGTAGAATTTCGGCCTTGAAGACGGCTAACTCGGTTTTGCTTTGAAATGGAAAGACTTGAACGAAAACTTAGAATAAAGCTTGATAAACTTAACAAGGCAAGTCTCGGGGTCTTCTAACCCTTGACAAAGGCTATCACCGGTTCTCGATTATAACTCAGGCGAGAGTCACGAACGCGCGCTCACGCCCGGAAGATTTATCTTGAAGAGACTACGTTTAACAAAAGATGTGATTTTCCCGGAGGCGAACTAACTTGTTTTTAATATTTATCGAACACAAAGGAGGCCACTAGGCCTCGGTAAGTCATTAGTCAAGACCGCTTGACTAACTCGTTACCAAGGGGTTAACACCCCTAGTTTAGACTTAAAATGCAAATTAAGCCCTAACCGGAAAATCATGATTTAAAAGCCCAATGGCTCGAGAACCAAGTAACAACCTAAGTCCTCGGGAAAGATTATCCCGAGACTTAGCCAAGAAACTACTCACACATGGTTAAAACATAAAACATAGCATAAAAACGAGATAGAAAATTTAACCGACGGATTCGAAAATAAACTTGAGATTAACGATCACCTTAACCGTGGCTACAACTTTAATAAACGAGAATTTAAACGGAACTAATTACTTACTTGAGAAAATGGAAGACAAAAGCTTGAAAAGAGCTCTAATGGAGGAAGAACCAAAATGACTAGAAAATGAAGAGAGAGAAGACAAGGTAAGTTATGAGGGAGAGAGAGAGGGAGAAAGACTTAAAGGGGCCCCTTCTCTCTCTACAAAAATCCCAAAATATCTAAAAATGTGAGACAACAAAATATCCCAAAAGCAAAAAGCAGATTTCGGATTCCAGGGCATGAACCGGTTGGTAATTCCTTCGTACCGGTTCATGGGCTCGAACGAGGTTCAATCTTCATTTTCTGACGAGCATGAACCGGTTGGTAAATTCTTCGTACCGGTTCATGCTCGGCAGACTTGATTCCTTCCTGCTTCACTTGGCAAAACTGCCCGACGACGGCCCGATGCTTCATTTGCTCGGGCAAAACCACCCGACGGGGCTTGACTTGGCAATGCCACGTGGCCTTGGTCGGTGGAAAACTTCCTTGGCAAATTCTTAACGTTGAAAGCACGGAATTGCCCTGTTTAACCTGAAAACAACAAAACGAACCCTCACGAGCAAAATGCGATAAAACGGGATAAATAGGGACGAAACGCTACAAATACTCCGATAAAAGCCCCCAAGATTATGCAATCTTGGGTGCGGATCAGTCACTTCCGCGGGGCCTTCGGTTCCGCGGACCTGTTCCGCGGACGTCCATTTTATCGTGCTGCGTGTTTCCTTTCCATTGGTCAGTCAAACGTATTCCTGGAATAAAGCTTGACGAAGGTTGACTTTCCGCGTGGACCTGGTCGCCACGTGTCCTCAGCCGATAGGCTGGTCAACAGGTCTTCCTGATGACCTGTCAATAAATTTGACCGCGCCTACATATGCCCCCCGCGCGCGTACGACAAGTAAACATCGTCCGCGTGCGTACCATCCTCTTTGTAAGTTTCCGCGGTCACCCTGGGTCTGTTCCTCGGAGCAACGGGCATGATAACTGCTAGTGTCTCTTCGTGTACCGACGTGACCCTTCAGGTACCATCATGACCTTTCGTGTACTGACGTCATAAATGTCCCCACCGTTTGACCACTATATAAACTCCTCGTCCATTATTTCCTTTTTTTACCAAACCCCAAATTTTTGTCGAAGTGCTGTCAATTTCTCCTCTGACTTTCCAGCGATCATCTTTCTTGTCTCTTTCCATCTTTCGCGGCCCACACCTTCCCTTTTCTCTTACTTTACTCACAAATGGCTGCGCGTGGTCCAATCGTCGAGATCCCGGTGCCCTCCGCGGACCAGTGGCAAAGGGCCCCATACTTGCAGTCGTCTGGGGATCCATTCTGGACCCGTGCTGAGGCGTATTCTGCTGCGGGTCCCCCCGTGGTTGACCCAACTTTCTTCACGGCCCCTGCCGCCCCGGAGGATGCATAGCCCGTCAATCCTTCCTCGGTGCTGCGTCTTCGCCTCGAGCGCGGGGATTTCCCCTTCGTGGAATGCCGTTTTGGATCCCAAGCCTCCGTACCCACTGACTGGGCGGACTGGGTTGATGATGTCGTCCGTACTCCTCGCTGGAAGCAGGTGCTGCTGGCCAGCGGTGCCATCGAGGCCGTCCAACTATCGCGGCGCCTAAGCATTCCTCGACAGGGGGCTGCTATCAGGAACTTGGAGTTCGCCTGCTCGCGCTGGAGCAGTGATTCCCACTCCTTTGCATGGGCATGGGGAGAGAGTGGGCTTTCACTCGAGGATGTACATATCCTCACCCGCTTGTCGCTACGCGGGGGCAACACCCTGGACCTCGCCAGGCTCTCGCGGGCGGAACGGGACGAGGTGGGGGCCTTGAAGGAATTTCACAAGAAGGCCCAAAATGGGCCAATCTTCACCCCTCAGAGGGTCCGTAAGGATTACGCGGCGAATGCCAAGAAGACCTCCCTTGGTAGCTGGCTGCGCTACTTCTTCAAGGATCTTCAGCCCGCGAGGACTGTCGCTCCTGGTGCCGAGCGAGATTTTGACGAGGGCCCCGAATACGGTCAGCACTTCTACATGGCGGGCTTCTTCTCCTACTTCCTCTCGTACTTCGTCCTGCCCGATTATCCCGCTGATGGGTTGTCTCAGGCGGTCTTCCCGCTGGCTGTCCTCCTCGCCCACGGCCAACCGGTCCCCCTAGCGCCGCTGTTTCTCGGGACGCTCTACCGCCAACTGGACTTGGTTCAGGCGGACTATGCCAGGTCCCTCGGCAGGTGTGACCATTTTTCGATGGCTCACTCCACCTTCTTGCTCGCGTATTTCTTCGAGCATTTTCGCACTGTCGCTCCAGAACCGCTGGCCCTTCAAGCCTCGAGGGTGCGCTCCCGCGCGGAACAATGGCATGGGACCAGTAGTGAGGCCTCGTGGTACGAGGCATGTGACGTCGAGGCTAACTTCCTTCCACGTCCTTACAACATTCCCTACCCGGGCGTTATGGGCGTAGGCCAATGCCTTCTCCCCCTCGCTGCTACCCTCAGCGCTGCGAGTGACAACAATGCCACGGCGCGGACGGTGATCAACTCCGCGCTCATTGCCCTTCCGGGGTGGCTCCCGACCTTGTCCAGTGAGGGTTCTGGGGTGGCGGTGTACCGCCCGGACCGTTTCGCGAGGCAGTTGGGTTTCGACCAAGGGGTCCCTGGTCTTGCTCCCTTGATGTCTTCATTCGCGGGGTCGCAGCTCCGGTTCATGAGGGGGGAACTTTCCCCAGTTCTGGTTCAACTTGGGAACTTGCTCATCCCCGAGAGGGATAGGGTTTCACGTTACACCCAGGAGTTCCGCGTATTCTGGAGGAGGAACCTTGACTCCTTCTTGACATTCGTCCGCGGGCAGGCCGTGGTCCCCGAAGTGCCTGAAGTCCGGACTCGGGATACCTCTCTGCGGGCCATAACTGCAGTACGGGCGACTGAGTGGCGCGGGCCCCGCAGTCAATGGGCCGTGATCCATGCCGTGCCCGTGAACAGGGTTTTCCCCGTGGAAGCACCTGCACCTCCTCAAGCCGCTCCGGGGCGAACCCGCGCGCGGGGACCCCGGCGGACACAGCCTCCGCCTCCTCTACCAGTAGGACCATCTCAGCCGTCCTCTTCCCAGGTGCCCGCGGCGGGGGTGTCCCGCCGTCGAAAGCGTCTCCGCAATGTAAGTACTTTCCCTGTGCTCAATCGTTTCCTTGCGATACTTTGTCTTTTGTTTTCTGAGACTTATTATCTCTGCCTTGCTCCCTTCTTTTCTTCAGCAGCGGGAGCGAGATGCCAGTACGTTTGTGGCATACGAGCCAGAGGCAGCCGCGGTGGCGGCAGTAGCGGAAGAGGTAGCGGATGAGGCAGAAGAGGATGCCCCGGACGCTCAACCAAAGAGACGCCGCCTCGATGGTACGTTTTGCTTTGCTAGGATGTCATTCATTTTTTTTTTTTTGTATTTTTGCTTCGTGACTTTCTCAAACAGTTCTGACAGAGTCCGACGGAGAGGCGGACGAGGGCGCGGAGGCGGGCGACGAGGATGAGGATGAGGATGCGGATGACGATGATGATGATGATGACGACGTCCCCATCAGCGTCTTGCAGGCCCGGTCGTCCGCGAAAGATCCCGTCGCGGCGGCTGTCAGTGTAGTGGAGATTTCTGACTCCCCGGAGGAGCAGAGGGCAACAGAGGTGATTCAACCTCGAGTGGAACCAGTCCCTTTTCTTCATCCGGAGCCAGAGTCCTCCGCGGTTATCAGAGGTATGTTGCCCGACGAGCCTTCTATTGTAGACCTCGGGGGGGATCCCAACACAGTCTCCTCTGAGTCGTGTTCTTCCCCGGAGGAATCCGGGCATGTTATAGAACAATCTATTGACCCAGCTCCATCTCCTTCCCACGCAGCGACATCTGAGGCCCGCGAGCCCCCACCATCAGCGGACACCCATGAATCTGTGGGCCAGGCCGACATCGCCGCGGATCCTCTCAACGCGGCGGCTGCACAATTGCTGAGGGAGGGAGATGAGGATAACCTCGAAGAGCTTCCCCGCCCTGCCGCTGGGGGGGCTGTCGCGGGACAACCCGAGGTGGCTTCAGCTTCCACACCTTCTGGCTCCCACCAACAGTCCACTAGTGCCCGCATCCGGTCAACGGAGAGCTATCTGGGCAGGGTTGCTGGTGGTTCCCCGGGGGTTTCCAATGCTTCCTTTCTGCAAGGCCCGGGCTCGAACGCGGAGCGGGACACAGCCATGGACGCCGCCAGTCCTCATTCCCCGGCCTGCTCTACCTCGCAAACTCACTCCCCTCTCCAGTCCGCGAGACGTCCGCCGACCCCGCCGGCCGAGCCTTCCGCCCAACCTTCAGACCGACAGCTGGAGGTAAATGAAGAACTTATTGGTGGCCCCACCTCCATTACTGACTCAGATTTCCATTCCTTATTTAAAGATATGGACTTCTTGCCAACTGACGATGTTTTGGGGGGACAGGGGAGCCAAGCACTTGGGGATTTCGAGCTCGATTTGAATTTGGATATGGGCGAGCAGAGGGAGGAGGTTGAGTCGAGAGAGCAGTCGCCACCCAGGCAACCTGCTCCAGATCTGGGGAAGGGACCCATGGATACCGAGACTTCAGAGCCCATCCGACTCTTTCCCGCGGGCTATGATGTGCCCGCGGAGTACTGGCCGCTGCTGAATGCCATAGCTCGGTCTCATCCGGAGACTTTCAGCTCCTTCAACCCGCGGTCTGCCCGGATTGGGGTGATTTACCTCAGCAGCCTCCACAACGTGCTTACTCCTTGGGGGCAGCTTCGCTACAGGGATTTCAATCCTGGGACCGAGGCCGAACTGCTGGAGGTTGCTGAAGATATGCGGGTCTTCGGGTTCGACCTGGCTTGGCTGTGCGCGCGGAGCTCTGCTCTGAGGGCCGCGGGGGAGAGGGCTGCTCTGAGGCCTGAGATCCAGGGTCTGTCTGCCCAGTTGGAGTCTACTCGCCAACAGCTGGAGGCCACCCGCCAACACTTGGCCAATCTGGAGGCCAGCTTTGCTCGGGTGCTGCAGCATGACGCGGAACTGGCTGCCGCCTCGCTGAATCTAGCCGACCCTGACCCGGACGGGCTTGTTTTCTTGGACTGGCAGGCTTAGGAAGTGCTGCCGTCGTACTTTTTCTTTCTTCTCTTTTTTTTTTTTTTTTTTTTTTTGAACACATGTCCCATTTTTCTTTTGTTTTGTTTGAATAAAACAGTCTCTGTGTTGATAATAAATGTACTCCTGCTGGGGTCCGCGAGCCATGCCCGGACTGTCGTTCGGTATGGTGCCAGCGTTGGTTCCTTCAGCGCGTATGTCCCTTCCGTTTGCAAAACTACCAGCTTTGAGTCTCCCGCTATCCTTAGGTGCTTGACCCCTCTCTCTTTTGCTGCTATTAGGCCCAGGATTAATGCCTCGTATTCCGCTTCGTTGTTGGAGCATGGGAAATTCAGTTTGTACGCCAGATGCACTCTATCTCCTTCTTCTGTTTGTAATACTATTCCCGCGCCTCCTGATCCACTACCCGCGGCCCCATCGAAGCTGAGCGTCCAGTACTGTTCATCTGTGCTGGCCGCGAGAGCTTCGAAACCATCTCCGGGTAGACAATCTTCTAGCGGCTCACACTGCCCGCTTGGGAACTGAGCTAGCAAGTCGGCTAGAGCTTGACACTTGATTGCTTTTGGAGTTACGCACGAGATGTCGAATTCCGCGAGTGCCAGCAACCAGCGGGCGACCCGTCCCGTAAGGGCGGGGCGCGACAGGAGGAACCTGACGGGGTCGCACTTAGTGATTATCTGGATGGGAAAAGAGAGGAAATAGTGCCGGAGCTTCTGCGCGGTAAAGACGAGGGCCAAGCAATGTCTTTCTATGGCGGAATATCTTTCCTCCGCTCCGTGTACCTTCCTGCTGATGTAGTAGACTGGGCGCTCTGTCCCACCCACCTCTTGCACCAGCAGGGCCCCAATGGATCTCGGGGTAGAGGTTAGATAAAGGATCAGCGGCTTTCCCGCGACTGGTGCCACCATTGTCTGAGGAAAAGTCAATGCCGCCTTAATCCGCTGGAACGCCTGCTGGTGGTCTTCCTTCCATTCAAACTTTGCATTTCCTTTTAACAAGTCCGCGAACGGCGCCGCGATCTCCGCCATCGCGGGAATAAAACGACGTAGGTATGAAACCTTTCCCAGGAACCGCTTGAGTGTTTTCTGTGAGTGGGGCGGGGGCATTTCCGTGATAGACTTGATCTTCGCTTCATCCGCATCGATTCCGTGGCGATGTACCAGGAAGCCCAAGAATTTTCCCGCGGTGACTCCAAATGCGCACTTCAACGGATTCATCTTGAGATTGAACTTTCTGCATCTCGCGAAGACAGTGGCCAAGTCTGCGAGATGGTCCTTGCGCTCCTTGGATTTCACCACCAAGTCATCCACGTAATCTTCAATTATCTTGTGCATCAGGTCGTGGAAAATTGCCGTCATGGCCCGCTGGTACGTTGCCCCCGCGTTTTTGAGCCCAAAGGGCATGACAATGTAGTAGAAATTACCCAACGGTGTTCGAAATGCTGTCTTTTCCGCGTCCTCTGGGGCCATTTTGATCTGGTTGTACCCGCTGAAACCGTCCATGAAAGAGAACATCTGGTGGCCGGAGGTAGCATCCACCAATGTATCGATGTGTGGCAGCGGGAACTCATCTTTTGGGCATGCTTTGTTGAGGTCGCGGAAGTCGACACAAACTCGAATTTGGCCATTCTTCTTCTTTACGGGGACAATGTTTGCCAGCCACTCCGGGTACTGGATCGGGCGAATGAACCCTGCCTTCCGCAGCTTCTCGACTTCCTCTTTGATCTGTCCCTCCAAGTCAGGGTGGTATTTCCGCTGAGACTGTTTCGCGGGCTTAGAATTTGGGAAGGTATCCAAGTGGTGTGTAACCAGCTCTGGATCCAGCCCGGGCATCTCCTCGTAATGCCACGCGAACACGTCTGAGTTAGCGCGTAGTAGTGTTATCAGTTTCTCGCGGAATTCTCCGCTCAACTCCTTACTTACAAACACCGGCTTTTTTGGGCCTACCCCGTCGCTTAAATCAACTTCTTCTAAAGCCTCTTGCTGGGGCCTGGGTTGGTCTTGCATACATTCCGGAGCGGGCTCCGGCTTGTCTATCACCTCGTCTTCTTCCGCCGCAGCACATGTACCGCCGGGGCCAGCGGTCTCACGATCATCCGCTGCCCCGGTGGACCGTCACAAATAATACACTGTCTTCCCCCCCTCCTTTGTCTTCACTATCTTCCTGGGGGTCGCGGCGTCTGTCGTGGCAGGGTCTCTCCGGCGCGTCTCTGGCTTTTCATCTCTGATATCCTCCCATCTCGGGATCTTGACCGCGCGAGGCTTGGCAGTGATTGCCTGAGATACCTCGCCCAGCTCTGAGAAATAGACCGCATCCGATAGGTGTGTCTCATTGGTATCAAACGGGTTTTCCGACGCGCGGACTGTAACCTTCTTTCCCGCCCAGATTCCCTTCAAGCATTGATGGTAGCTAGAAGGTACCACCGCGTATTTGTGCATCCAACTCCTTCCGAGAATGATCTGGTAATTAGGATCCGCGTTGATGAGATGGAATTTGGTGGCCGAGCGGATTGCCCCCACTTCCAGGTCCACCACTACGTATCCCAGCGACTGCTTCTTATCTCCTCCAAACCCCGTGATGGTTATTGGGGATTCCACTATTCTGTTAGACTGTATTCCCACCTTCTTGAACGTTGACATTGGCATCAGATTGATGGAGGCTCCGCCATCAAGGAAAGTTCTCTTTAGCTCCATCCCGTTGACACGGGATGTAACATACAGGGGGCGGTTGTGGGGGTAAGGTACCCGTCGATCCACGTCCGAGAAGGTGACCGAATTAGATTCGTCTCGGATCGTCCGCGGGACCGACCCTTCCGCGGTCATACACGACTCCTGATGTACCTCCGCGATGCTGACAATCGCCTTGGTAATTTCCAATCTTGCCGCCGGTGTGAACCCGAAACCGTCGAAGAATGCGCGGAACTTCGCACTGTTCTGTAAAGTCTTTGCTGACGCATTGGGGTCTGGTATCACCGCGGGGGCTGGACCCTCCCCGAATTCTTCCGTTATCTCGTAGCACGAGACCATGTAGGCCCCTGCTTCTTCATCTTCTCCTCCCATGTAGTAGTTGCTTTCGGCCTCATCATCATTGTACATGAACGGGTAGCATTCCGCCATGTTGACCTCTCCGTTGTTTCCGTGAGCTGGATAGGGCTCGTCGCGGACGTCGCGCCGTCCTATCCTAAGCTCATTCGCGTTCTGCTTTCGCTTGAACAGCTTTTTCAACGACCAGCAATCGCTTGTCGGGTGCTTGGTGTGTCTATGGTACATACAGTACCTTGGGTGTTCGCGGTCCTCCCGCGTTGGTTCATACTCGACAGGGGGGAGTGCCAACTCTCCATCCTGCACCCATGCGTTCACCAAGGCCCGCACCTCATCCATCGTACATGGGAAATCTGGCGCCGGCCCCATCTCGCGCTCCCTCCGCTTCCGTGTTCCCGCGGGCTGCTGAGTCCGCGGCACGTCCGCGACGGCCACGGTGGCGCTGGCGGCCTTACCCTTCCATACATCCTTTCTTGCCGGCTTGACCACATGGCGGATGTTGTACGCCGACTCCAACAAGGCAGAGAATGTTCCCAACCTCAAATTAACGAGCAGCATCTTAAACTCGTCCATCATCCCACCGATACAAATTTCCACCAGTTGTACCTCCTTCGCGGACTCAGTGCAGTCAACTGCACGATCCTGAAACCTCCTGATGTAGTCTACTACGTCTTCTCCGCTGGCCTGCGTCTCTTTCGTCAAGCTGATCACTGTTACCTTCTCGCGGACCTGGAAGAACTTGGCGTAGAAGCTGTTCACCATTTCTTCCCAGGTGGTGATTGAGTAAGGCTCTAGGTTGACGTACCAAGTATACGCGCGCGAGGTGAGGGACTTCGAGAATTCCCGTAGCCGCAAGTTATGATCAGACGCGTGGACCCCCAGAGACTCCATGAAACGGACCACGTGTTCCTGGGCACTTCCTTCCTTTCCGTCGAACTTCACAAATTTCGGTGGGGTATACCCTTCCGGATACGGGAGTGACAGGATCGTCATGGGGTAGGGCGGGCGAATATCCGGGCTAGGGAGAGAGGGCAAGACCATCTTGGTTTTCTCCTTGGTGAGGAGGGCTTGTACGTCCGCCAGGGTGATGAACTGCCCTGCGGATGAGGCCCCAACTTCAGTAATGGCTGGCTCTTTCCTGCTCGCCTCGCTCGCCTTCTGCTGCGCCAGCAGGGCCTGAACTTCCGCCATGGTAATATAGGGTCCCGCGGAGGGCGTGCTAGCACCGTCAGCGGCTGCTTCCTTCTGGCGATCTCCGGTGTTATTTCCCGCGATGCCTCCGACAAGTATAGGGCGCAAGTGGGGAGGCACCGTTGGGGGAAACTGGGGCTGCATTGTCTGGCTTGTGCTGCCCCCTGCTTGATTTTGGGGCGGTTCATCGTTTTGACCGACCGCGGCCTTTGGGAGCGCCGCTGAGATGACCTCGGTGAGACCGGCAAAAGCCGCGAGCAGCTGTCGCTGCGTCTCGAGGAACTGCCGCTGGCCGTCCTGGAGGGCTCGCAGCGCTTGCGCGGCCATCCCCGCGCTATTGGTTTCCTCGACCTCCTCGATAATCGCGCCGTCTTGCTGTGCCGCCATTGCGTTACGGCGTGATAGCGGCCGCTCGATGTATTCCGTGGAACGGGTACTAACCATAAACCAAAAGACACCTCCCCAGCAGAGTCGCCTAAATGTGGGTGGAAGCGGGTTCTGTGAGGTCGCTTACGTGTACAAGAGTGAGCTGGAGAGGTTCGATTGGTCGATAATCAGTACCAAGGGGAAAAGAGGAATAATCTCGTGGGGTGAGGGCTAGAGCAAGAGGTACGGAAAAGACAAAGGCAACGTGTCTCCTTTGTTCTCCGCGGGGGGTGAATGACGCCTGCCCTTTCTAGAAATCCAGATGAGTGAGGTCACTTTCTCTCCGGGGAAGAATGTTCTCCTTCCTCAGAATCAGTGCTCTCTCTCTCTCTCTTTTCCAGAAAGGTCAGCCTCTTCCAATCATTGGGAATGTCAGGGGTATTTATAGGGCACATGGGCCTAGGTCAGGCCCAGGACGGCGCTCCTATAAGACCCTAACACGTGTCCCTCCCGTACCTCCAGGTCGCGGAAGACTCGTCTCTCCGCGGAAGACTTCCGCGGGACCCGAGCCTCCGCGACGTTACCTCCATCCCAAGCCACCAAGCCACAAGAGCTTCC